>SSNS01000037.1:425239-788747 GCA_006937985.1 Aphyosemion australe
AGAAGACGGCAGGATTTGAAGTCTGATTTCCTGATTGATTCGTGGCAGATGGCTGCTCATACTGAGCCAGGTTCTTCTGGAGGTTTCTTCCTGTTAAAAGGGAGTTTTCCTCTCCACTGTCGCTACATGCTTGCTTAGTATGGGGTGTGCTGTAAAGTCACTGACACAAGTCAGTGACTTGATGCAATCTGCTAGATTCCTTATATAAGAAACTTTTAACTAATTGGCATCATGAACTCAATTGGAATGTTTTACTTTGTGACGTGTCTTGAGACGACTCTTGTTGTGATTTGGAGCTATAGAAATAAACTTAATTGATTTTCGAACATCTCTCCTCTGATTGGCTAACAGCAACACGACTCTACCACTGACTCTGTCTGCTCTGCAACGTTGATGTTTTATCTCCACTAATAACACAAGCCTGGAGGAGTTCTGCTGTGTGGTGGAGTTGCTAATGCTAACGGTTAGCTTCTACTAGCCCAGACGTTCTCTGCTGTTTCCTGGACGCTAAACCAACAACAGCCTTCCCCGTCGTGAGCCAAGATGAGTGAGTCCATGAATGTTAATTTGACAATGTGACGGGCAGTTTTAATCCAAACGTTTCTCCGTCTATTTTCTATCGGCAGCTAATGCTGGAAATGAGTGTAGGAGACTATTTTCACGTTTAGCCTGCATATTAAACTCCGAGTGACTGATCATATTTAAAAAATAAATAAAACGAGTTTATCAAGGCACTTGGTCTTTAAGAAGTATAATTATCACACAGAGTTATCTGTTCAGAATGATTTTTTGTTTAACAGAAACCAGCAGGTGGTAATTATAGCTTCCTGTTTAAACTCAAAAACAAATGGAGACATTTTTTCTTTTAAACTAAATAATTAGCAAAATGACCTCAAGTAAAAACCACAAACCCAATCTGTTAGCTGACCCGGGGTGTCGCTGGTGGAATTTGTTAGTTCTGATTTTATTCAGGCAAGAATGAATGGTTGGTCTTGTGATTAAACATAAGAATTTCAAATATTAATGAATTTTCACCCAGAGGTTAAGCATCCTCATGCAAACGGGACAAACATCCTGCACATTTCTACATCTTTTTTATTATTTGTAGCATAAGCAGACGTAACATTGACCAGGTGAGCTGAACAACCTTGTGTTTATCCCTCTAAGCACATTTCCCTCACACCTTCTTTACCACAGTTGCTTGTTTTGGGCTCAGATCTCAGAGGAAGTCTTGCTTCAGCCATGCAGAAACAGCAGAAACCCCGTTGGTGCTGCGGCTCTGCAGCTCCTGTGTGTCCTGTTGGGTTGTAATTATCAGAAGGAACGCTTTTCAAAATAAAAGCTGAAATTACTTTGTAGAATAAGAGAAGTGTGGAGAAAAGAGTGAACATGAATCAGTGACAGATGTTCATATCAGTCTTCCAGAGACCAGGAATGCTGGTTGTTTACACACAAGCATCCATAGATCTGCTCCATCAGGCCGGACCATAACCAGATTGATTTCCTTGTTTCTGTCTGAACTGTGTACAAAGGAGGTGATCTCGTTGTTAGTAACAGTTATAGTCCAAATCAGTGTTGACAAATTCATTTAAACAGCCCGACCGAAGTCGTGCTCAGCTAATTGGACATCTAGACGCCTCTGATAAAATTCCTGGTTAGCTTCAGTTGATTTGTCTCATTTAGAGCCTCCTCGCCTTGCATCCTTGACCCCTGTGTGACCTCCATGACCCCGTTTCTGCTCTGGAAAATTGTTCAGAGGAGGCCGGAGACCGAGAGTGAGATATCACATGTGACATCCCAGTTTTCATCCTGCAGCGAGTCGACGCTGCCGCTATTTAACAAACTTTATGAGCTGTCAGTCACCAGATGGGTCGTATAAGTTTAGATTTATTCGCACTTGTAATAAAAACAAGATTATTTCCTCTCTTCTTAACATATAAATTTCCAGAAATACTGACATATTTTTTTATTCCTCTTTAGATCCTGTCATGACTCACGCCAGGCATTAAACCCAAGATGTTCATTTAAGAGGCCTGACATTAATATTTAGCAGGTTTAATGATGTTCATCAGCACTTTGTGACTCAAGCGTTAGAACAAACTAGTGATGACAGTTTCTACACACACCTGTAATACCTTTTGTGGCTTCAATCTGTCTGATCATAAAAAATAATGATGTAGTGGAAGTGAAAACAGTTGAAATGCCATTTGAATTATCTGTTTTTAGGAGGAAGCTCATTACTTTAAAAACTATTTAAAGTTTATTTTACTAAATAACAGTTATATAAGAAGATTGATGTCTACAGTGGAGGAAATAATTATTTGACCCCTCGCTGATTCTGTAAGTTTGTCCAATGACAAAGAAATGAAAAGTCTCAGAACAGAATCATTTTGATGGTAGGTTTATTTTAACAGTGACAGAGAGCACATCAAAAGGAAAATTCATTGAGTGAAATAAGTATTTGAACCCTTACCAACCATTAAGATTTCTGGCTCCTACTCAATTAGACACCCTCATTAAAGACACCTGTCTTAACTAGTCACCTGTATAAAAAAACACCTGTCCACAGAATCAATCAATCGAGCAGACTCCAAACTCTCCAACATGGGAAAGACCAAAGAGCTGTCCAAGGATGTCAGAGACAAGGTTGTAGACCTGCACAAGGCTGGAATGGGCTACAAAACCATTAGCAAGACTCTGGGAGAGAAGGTGACAACTGTTGGTGCAATTGTTCCAAAATGGAAGGAGCACAAAATGACCATCAATCGATCTCGATCTGGGGCTCCTCGCAAGATCTCACCTCGCGGGGTGTCAATGATTCTGTGACAGGTGGGAAATCATCCTAGAACTACATGGAAGGAGTTACGCCGGCTGCACACTTTAAGCATCAGCGGCGCGGAACGGTTTACTCACGGCACTCCAGTGCACACCGGGAGAGGCAGCCGCGAAGCAGCTTCTCCTCTGTGCTTCTCGCTAGACTCGCGAGATCACAAAATCCTTCGAGACTTCAAAGGTCACGGTTTGTTTATGCCGTCCGCCATTAAACCAAAAAGAAGGAAATCACGTTGGACATCACTGTTTGATGTCATATATAATGTTGTTCCTCTCTACTGCCAGGATTAAAGCCATGAAAAACACACCGCTGCACTTCTCAGACGATGCGGTAAGTAAATAAGCCGTGAGGTCACATGTTTAGACGTAATCTACATAGATATGAAATCGCATCGCTGCAATAGACTTTTATTTTGAAAATTTCCCGGCATTTTACACTGAAACCGAGTGTGATTTCCTCTGTAGCCCTTTTTTAACTGCGGAAATTGACGCATCCCAGAAGTGGCTCGTGGAAAAAATAGAACCCAATCCTATATTTAGCAGCGCGGCGTGCCGCTTCTGGGACGCGTCTGACAATTGCCGTGTCGTGACTGGTTTGTGACACCCCCATAGACTATAATGGAGTCTATTTGAAGCAGCGACGTTCGGCTGCCGTTCCATAACGCTGATCCTTCCAGTGTGCAGTAGGGTTTAGTAAATGACCTCAAAGTAACTGGGACCACAGTCACCAAGGAAACCATTGGAAACACATGACACCGCAATGGATTAAAATCCTGCAGTGCTCGCAAGGTCCCCTTGCTCAAGAAGGCACATGTGCAGGCCCGTCTGAAGTTTGCCAGTGAACACCTGAATGATTCAGAGAGGGACTGGGAGAAGGTGCTGTGGTCAGATGAGACCAACATTGAGCTCTTTGGCGTTAACTCAACTCACCGTGTTTGGAGGAAGAAAAATGCTGCCTATGACCCCCAAAACACCGTACCCACCGTCAAGCATGGAGGTGGAAACATTTTGCTTTGGGGGTGTTTTTCTGCTAAGGGCACAGGACAACTTCACCACATCAACGGGAAAATGGACGGAGTCATGTATCGTCAAATCCTGAGCGACAACCTCCTTCCCTCTGCCAGGAAACTGAAAATGGGTCGTGGATGGGTGTTCCAGCACGACGATGACCCAAAAAATACAGCAAAGGCAACAAAGGAGTGGCTCAAGAAGAAGCACAATTGGAGTGGCCTAGTCAGTCTCTGGACCTTAATCCAATAGAAAACCTATGGAGGGTGCTGAAGCTCAAAGTTGCACAGAGACAGCCTCCAAACCTGAGTGATTTAGAGATGATCTGCAAAGAGGAGTGGACCAACATCCCTCCTGAAATGTGTACAAACTTGGTCATCAGTCACAAGAGACGTTTGACCTCTGCTTGCAAACAAGGGTTTTGCCACTAAGTATCAAATACTTATTTCATTCAATGAAATGCAAATGAGTTTCTTGAATTTTCCTTTTGATGTGCTCTCTGTCACTGTTAAAATAAACCTACCATTATAATGATTCCGTTCTGAGACTTTTCATTTCTTTGTTACTGGACAAACTTACAGAATCAGCGAGGGGTCAAATAATTATTTCCTCCACCGTAGATTTTTATCACTTTATAGTAAAAACACAAATAAATCTACTGATGGTTTTTGTTATGTTTTATTATAGAAGTGTCTTTTTATTATTATATTCTACCTTTGTACTTTTGTATGTTCTGCTCTAACTCCACCCTGAAGGAGGCGTTTCTTTCATTGTGAGTTGTTTTTTGAGTAGAAATCACTGACTTTTCATGTGTTTTTTATTTAATTTTGCAGGATCATTCTTTTATAGTCCAGTATAACGACGGGAATGCGGAGGTGGTGTCGATGTGGGTTTGTCGCTGTCTGGAGGAGAGAAGAGCTCCGCAGGTTCAGTGACACATCTGGTCCCCTCCTGCCGTCCAGTCACCATGGACCCAGATGTTTGACTCCAAACCGTCGACACTTCTGAAACATTTTGGGGTCAAGGACGTCCAAATGCACCGCTCAAGTGGAAACCAGTGTAGCTGTTCCATATTTTAGTGAGGATCTTTATGTAACACTTCAGTGACGGGACTCGGCCCAAACGGAGCTTTCTTTGGTGAGCAGTAGATGCTCCTTCGCCTGATGGAGGGACAGATTCTGACTCAAAGCATCAAAGACAATAAACAAGTCCACGCAGGACCGATGAGGGCCGCCACAGTTGTGCTTTACTGATGACAGCCGTCAGGTGAATGTCAAGGTTTCCTCCTGTGAGTAACGGCCCGTCTTCTGTGCCTCTTTTATTTATTACCTCAGCAGATGAACTTGTAACTGTTCTACATCGATTGCCAAAAAAAAAAATACTTTCTGCTTCTAGAACAGAACAAATGTAACCAGTAAAACCACTAAGGACAGCGAGTGAGTTTATGGGTTAGGGTTCTTTAGTTTGACTCACTGATGGCAACATTAATACTCTGTACAGAAAAACTAACTTGTGTACTTTCAAGGTTTTTGTTACATTATAACCAAAAACTTTAAATAAAGACAAGTATAGTACAGAACACCAAAGAGCAGCTGGATTATAGGAATTCATCACAGCTGAGGCCAATGTAATGACATTCATAACCAAAATAAATGACATGTTTTTTTATTTAGAGCTAAAGATATCTGCATCAATAAAGAACAATTAAAGGTTTTTTCTGCTAAAAGTGTCGTTAACAGACGTGTTTATGAGGCGTAACTGAGAATCACATCAGTATCATTAGAAACAACCAGTTCAACGTATTTCAGTACATTGGGTTTGATGGGTTTGCATTTGTAAAGGTGACAAAATATTTTATTTATCATTAGTACCTGAGAGTGTTTCATCTAAAACTCATCCTGTAGGTCACTGCCAGGTCGGGTTCAGTAACTTTTGTTATTTTAGAGCGAGACGCTGAAGCTGCTTCCTGCTTCCTTCCACCAATCAACGCGCCCCTCGGTCCCGCGAGCGTCCGAGACAGCCGAAATATCACATGTGATCTCGCGAGAAAATATGCCCTTTACAGAAAAGAATCAGAAAAGCACATATTTAATTTATTTTTCCAATACAATTTATTTTAACTGCCTAAAAGACTATAATAGTACGTAGATATCTACGGTATTATAGGTGATGACTCCTTTAACAGTCATTTTCAGAATGACTCATTAATTGTGGGTTCTTAATTTGCTCTTTCAGACTTTACTGGGTGTAATTCACACTCCCAGTGCTATGGAGAGGTCTGTTATACTGGTTGTGCTCAGATTATTTCTTAGAAGAACTGGGCCCAGACCACTTTAAATAACTGTTACTATTGTTATAACTATTCCAGCTCTCTTTTATTATTATTTAACTTTAATTCTGTTTGCTGGGGACGTTTGGTTCAAGAGGCTGTTTATAATGAGCTGCGTTTGTATTAGAAGCTGCAGATAGACTTAAATTCATCACATCCCATTTTAATTAAATCGTTACATTTTCTAATAGTTACACAATAACTAAATCATTTTTACTGCATTTCACCAAACTGTCAGATTTGTTGAGTTTCATTAAAACCAAACGCAGAAATACTTTCAGTCTGCAAAAATCAAGTGTTAAATGTTGTTTTCATTGGAAAACAACTTTAAAGATAAAGCAACATTTTCATACACCTTTCTGTTGATTGTGGACATTTTATTTATGAGTGTATCATAATGTGTTTTTTATTTTTTTTTACTTTCAGCTTAAACAGACAAATTTTGTCCTTTTAGACTTTTTTTGTTCTTTTTAAAAACCTCAAATTGTTGGATATTTGTTGATATTCAGAAGAAATATTAATGATGTAATATTCAGACGGTGATCTGTAAATGATGTGTTGGCACATATAGTTTATCCATATTCAATAAAACATGTAAATACAGCAGGAAGGTTGTGTTTATTTTTCTATTAGAAATGAACACCATTTGTATTTATTTAATTTGTAGTTTGTTTATTTAAATGTTATAAACTACTTTAAAAGCATAAAAATCTAGTTTAAAGGAACTAGAGGCAGGAAAAAAGAAACGATGCTCACGAGCGACGCGCCCGGCTCTGCGAGTAACTGCAGCCCAGAACGGGAGCGTGCACAGACGGCTATGTTACACAAACACAAAAATACCATTACCTGACCCTCTTCACACGCTCTCACGCCACACCTCCAATATCTCACGCTGAAAAGGCAACTCCTCGCCGCTCTCACGGACAATATTGCGGCGAAGCAATCCACGCTGCAGCCCTGATCACAGCTAATGCTACTGTAGCATGATCACAGCTAATGCTACTGCACGCTAGCTCTCTCTGAGTCATCGGTGAGGTCAGATCATTGTCATATCATCTCTAAACACAACCTATAATGTTTCTTACCTGCTCACTAGGAAATGAGCCATGGCAGCATCCTTTTTGAGTCCCAGATATAGTTGAAGCAGCCTCCATTCGTCAATCACGTATCCGATATAGATTCGGGTCCCTGCCTGTCTTTTACCATATTTGGTTTTTGACTCACGAGATGCCGCTGAATAAACGTCCTTTGTGCCACGCTTGGTCGTTTGCTGGTTGCAGTAGAATCCATTCCCACAGTTCTTCTTTTGGAGTTTGGCGGTTGGCAAGCAACTTAAGGTGCAATAGCTCCACCTACCGATCTGCAGTGTCGAACCATTTTCTTTCTGTTTTGAAGCTGTCGTGAACGCGCAAGCAGTGTCAATTGACGCCATATCCGTAGGGCAGCGCGGGAAATTCGTGACCGAACTGCAGCGCATTTTGCAGCAAACAGCCTGTTCAAGAAAATGGAACGATACATGGGTGGCCTCATTCTTTTTGGTTTATAACGCTTCATCACCCATTAGCTTTGAAAAAATGAACATACATGTTTAATTTTTTACAGATTTTTTAAAGATCCTGCCTCTAGTTCCTTTAATGATTTTGTCAAAGGTCACAGATCAGAGAATGTTTTAAAAGGACCTGTATCGTATTATTTTACACCTTCCAGAGCAAAGATAGGCACAGTATGATAAAATATTACAGTTGGCACTATTGAGATGTCATGCTTATGAAATATAAGTTATTTTTGTCAGCCATAAGATGCTTGGATTCAATGAAACCCCGCCTCCCCCTGTGTGAATTCCACAATAGTACACAGCTGCAGACCCCAGAGACTGCAGATTCTCATCAACATGTTCTCCACAATCACTGAAGCCCTCGGACAGAGTTGCTAATGCTAACGGTTAGCCTCTAATATAGACTTCTAAAGCCAACTGCACACTAGAAGCATCAGCGTCGCGGAACGGTTTACTCGCGATATTAGCTGCTTGCCAGTGCACACCGGGTGAATCTCAGCCACGAAGCAGTTTCACCGCTGTGCTCCTACAAAATCCCTAGAGACTTCCGCCATCTTCCTCACTTGACTCTAGAGATCACAAGATCCTTCGAGACTTCTAAGGTCACGGTTTATTTATGCCATCCGCCATTAAACCAAAAAGAAGGAACTCACGTTTGACATCACTGTTTGATGTCATATATAATGTTGTTCCTCTCCACTGCTAGGATTAAAACCATGAAAAACACACCGCTGCACTTCTCGAACAATGCATCCCAGAAGCGGCTCACGGAAAAAATAGAACTCTATCCGATCTGTCTGAAAATTGCCTGGGATGGGATGGGATGGGATGGGATGGGATGGGATGGGATGGGATGGGATGGATGGATGGATGGATGGATGGATGGATGGATGGATGGATGGATGGATGGATGGATGGATGGATGGATGGATGGATGGATGGATGGATGGATGGATGGATGGATGGATGGATGGATGGAAAAAAGAAAGAAAGAGAAATCAATCAAGCAATCCTATACAACTGCAGATTAAACTCTTTGCTAGCTACACATAGAGACTGGGCATTAGTGTTTACAGACCAGGGGAGGAGGGATCCAGATTCAAGAGACTACCTGGATGAGGAGAAGGGGCCAGCGTCTATTTAGGCTTTTTTTTTCTTTTAGCGTTTCCGGAACATGTTTGAAGTCTGCCTGTTTTTATGCTTTTATGTATTTTTTATTGTTCAATGTTTAAATGTTTTTGTCATGATTTTATGTTGTTCTTCAGCGCCTTGGCCTCCTGTAATGGGTGTGGAAGGCGCTATATAAATAAAGCCTTGGTTGATTGATTGAACATGGTCAAAAGCTCCAAAAAGTTGATTTTGAACGATGTAAGACCTTTAAACTTACTGACAGAACAAAAAAGCATCTGCCAGACAGTCTTCTGATTTAACTGATAAGGGAAACAAACGAATCTTTATAATGAATATATTAACATATACTAATGAATCATGTATTGTGTCACTGAAGTAATGCTTCTCCTGAACTCCTCATATTCCCTTAAAGTTAATCAGACTTCTTCAAGGTTTTCCAAACATCTTCTCTGTTCTCGAGTTTAGTGATCATTTTCATTTCACAATTAATTCCAGGCAACTTTAAATTAATATCCCGTTTATTCTTTAGTGCTTTAACCTGAGAAAAGCAGACTGAGGCACCGACACAGGGTCCAAATGAGACTGTTTTCTCTCTCAGTGTGAAGGACGAGCTGTAATTTCTTTGTCCCTCAGTCTGAAAAGATTTATTATGTTCACGAGTCATAACCAAACTCAACTCATGAACTTCATCAACTCTAAAATAACAGGAGTGAAGGTACGACGTTCACCTGCGCATAAGACAAGTTTCACCTCAGACTCATTAGCTGGAAGTTCAAAGACTTTAACTTTTAAATATTAAATAATCCTTTTTTATTTTCCTCGCCAGCGGCTGAATCAAGTCCACAGATGTGATTTTCCTCTCATTAATGTGATCTAGACAATAGTTAAATACCATGACAACGTTTAAAGATCCACTGAGTCAAGTCGGAGCTTCAGCAGGTGTGATGTCAATGTCCTTCCTGTGTTTTGTCTGCTTTTTATAGAGAGCTGTTAAGAATTTGGTGTGAAAGGATCATTGGAGGCAATAATTCATAGAAAAACTGATATTTTCTTTGATGGTGTGACTTTTACTCACTTCAGTTCAGACTGAAAAGCATCGTGAGTGGGTGGTGGGGCTGCAGTGTAACTTTAAACAAGTCTGGTTCTCTGGAGGATGAGTCCCTCAGACCTGAGTGGTTTCAGATTAAACCTCAGAGCTGCCTGAGTTTGATAGAAACGCTTTGGTTTGAGGTGGAGGAACACACCTGCTCAACCTTAAAAAAGCTCTTGAAACACGACATTGACAGGAATACTTACAGCCAACTTTTTCCATCACCCGTGTTCTGTTTGTGATTCTCGGCTCTCTCCTTAAGCAGAACGATCCACTCTGACTCTAAAGCGTCGTTATTGAAGCTGCAGCCAGGCACAGATGAGTTGCTTTAGCCGAGATATCGTTTAAAGAAGAACCGACCTTGGACACCTGCTGCTGGATCAATGAGACGGCTGTACTAAAGAATCGGCTGTGTGCCGCAGATGAAAGCAAAGCTCCTTGTAAAGGTTCATTCTTTTCAAAATGTTCCAAATGCCATCAGATAAAACGGTGCAGTCGACTTATCTGCAACAAAAACCTGTTAAATCACCACTTCTGGGAATAACTGTTTCCTAAAGCATTCATATCCAAAGTGCGGCCCGGGGGCCATTTGAGGTCCACAGAGTGATTTTGTGCGGCCCCCATTGCATTTCTAGAATGATGAAGTTTGTCTCTCCAGCAGATTCCTGGTGTCGATCGTCACTTTTTAAAAAATGTTTTTACTAATATGGCCTTTTTGGACTATTTTGTGGAGTAAACATGGAAAATAAATGACCATATTATCATTTTTGCTTTTTTTTTCCAATAAAAAAATCACATTATTTTGTCCCTTAAAGCAGCTCTCCGGAGTATTTATTTTATTTGATGGCACCATCTAGTGGCTGACAAGCATATCACACCAATAGTCAGGTCGACTCTGTAATTTAAGATGGCGACTGCACGTTTCTTGATTTTTGTTCCCGGTAGTCTAACGCTACTGGTTAGTTTTACTCGGCACTCAGTTTCCTAATGCATGGATTTTATGGGCAGGGGGCGGGCTTAGCAAAAACAAAAAAAAACTGTATCGCTTATATTATATCACACTACATGATAAGACAATCACTTTTACGGATTTCTGAAAAATCATACATAATTCCTGAAAGGGGAAAACTCTGGATTGCTACTTTAAAGTAGCTCTCCGGAGTATTTCTTTTACCTGATGGCACCATCTAGTGGCTGACAAGCGTATCACACCAATAGTCGGTCGACTCTATAATTTAAGATGGCGACTGCACGTTTCTTGTTTATGAATGTGCTTCTGTAGCCGACAAACAGCTAAAACACGTTGTTTTACAATTATTATTCTCATGTCATGTTGTGTTTTCATATATTTATATTTTAAAGACTTACTTGTCCGTGAAAAGTTCATCAACTCTGCATCAGCCGAGGTGCTTCCTTAAATTTGAAGCACGTAAGCAGTAGTCTAACACTATTGGTTAGTTCTGGTCGGCGTTCAGTTTCCTATTGCACGAGTTTTACGGGGCATGGGGCGGGCTTAGCAAAAAAAAAAAAGGACGTATCGCTTACATTATATCACACTACATGATAAGACAATCACTTTTACGCATTTCTGAAAAATCAAACATAATTCCTAAAACGGGAAACCTCCGGATTGCTGCTTTGGCCCTGCTCTTGAAAAGTTTGGACACCCCTGTCCTAAAGGAACCGACACATAAACGTAAAGAAAATGTCAAAACACAAGGCTAGTTCTGAGCAGCAGGGTGACAGAAATTCAGAGGAGCAGTTTGATGGATGGATAATGAACCAATCATTTAGGTAGGGGACCAGCGCTGGATTGGATGAGGTTTTTTTCCAGGATTGTGCATTTCAGAGGTGATTCAAAAATTTCTTTTTTTGGACAAAACATTAAATTTTTTGGTTGCATCAGTATGTGAAGAGCATTTCAAGCAATATGACAAAATATGTTCCTGAAAAACATCTCAGACTGTACCTTTAATCTTAAACCAGACGTAGCGGGACGCTAAAGTTCAACTTTAGGCTCATCGGTCCGCTGAATGTTTTGAGATTCACTGAGATGTTTATTGCTTCTTTTATTTTTTGTAAATTTGCTTTTATGTTCTTTTTGGTCAACATGAACTCTGACCTTAACCAGGTGAGCACACAGGATGTTTTGCTTTTTGAAATCTTTCAGCCCTTTATGTTATCAAACAGGTTCTGCTGCTTAATCTCACGGGTCTGGTAATCCAGCTGCTGTGTCTGGTTAAACTGAACTCAACTTTTTAAATCACTTCACTCATGACCTAACCAGGTGGGCGTTACCTTTCCACCTACTGGGTCAGGTTTGAACAGCTTTTGTCCCAAATGAATTCATTATTTTTAAACTGTATTTTATTTTTATTTTGGGTTTGTTGAAATTTGAAACGAGATCAAATCATCCATCAGCCATGATGAGCTGACGTGATGTGTTGATTTAACCGAACCGCAGCCTGCAGGGAGCCCTGATGCTGATCAGTCAGGCCCGTCTTGGTGTCCCAGTCCTGCTTGTCACAACCACTTTGTGTGACATGTAAATTGCAGCATCAGATGATCTATGGCTGCGCTCCGTGTGACCTATGGTGATAATACGTCTGGCGGGGCCCTCTCCGGGATATTGACCGCGCTTTGTTTGGAGATGCGTCTTCATTTCTGTGCGTCCGGGGGCCTCGTATTCCCAAACTCCCACCGAGCTGCGGCCGCTTTGTGTCGGCCCATGACCCTCCTTTCTCCAGCAGTCCGACTTGATTAGCACATCAGGCGGGACAATGAGCGGTCGCCCTGTACACAGCCATTACCCAGATCCCTTTATCAATGTCCTGTAATTAAAATGTCACCGTTTAATTTTCGAGCCATCGCTTTCCTCTCGGCGGAATCTTTCCTTCCAATAAAAAGTGCAATCGAAATGCTCTTTTAACTGGAAACAAAAAAGGAGGGATGGAGAGAAAGCGTTTAGGAGAGCCGGGCAGCAGGGATCAATAGGCCCTTTAGTCCGGGAGGAGGATTGATTGGTCTCTAAAACGGGATTTATAGGGGTCATGCTTTTATAGGCTGCTGATACAACTGTTAATTATAAAACATTTGGCTCCATTGCTGCTCTTATTAAACCTGTCCTGATTGAGCTGGACCTGATTTATCTCGTTTCCGTCTCAAGAAATTTCTATAAAAAGGGGGAAATTATGATCGCGCTTCAGCCTTAATCGAGCATTTATTGATAGAATTTAAAAAGCTGGGATTCATTTGTCATCTGAGGCATTCTTTTATCCATTAGCGCATGCTTGCAGCACAGTTAGTCGATTAAATAAGATGTTTGAACTTGATTTGCTGATAAGGAGATCAATAGATAAATCAGCTGGAAATAAATAGATGCTCATAAATTCTCATCAGAAGTACACGAACGGCAGCTTACGTGCGTAAAATACAATTTTATCAATATTTGAGACAATGAATTTAAACTAAATGGGATTTAATTGAATTTGGGTACAAATAAAATAACAAATAGGTCTAAATCATTCAAAATATGACTTAGAGGTGAATAAATAATGATGGAAACATGTTTAGGAGTGGAGCACAACTGTTAGTTTGTGTTTGATCTTGACTAAAGAATAAGCAAAATTCACCATCAACATCAGCATCATCATCATCTTCAGCATCATCATCATCATCATCACCATCAGCATCATCATCATCATCATCTTCAGCATCATCATCAGCATCATCATCATCTTCTTCAGCATCATCATCACCATCAGAATCATCATCAGAATCATCATCAACAACATCATCATCAACATCAGCATCATCAGCATAATCATCATCATCAACATCAGCATCATCATCATCTTCAGCATCATCATCACCATCAGCATCATCATCATCATCACCATCAGCATCATCATCATCATCATCATCATCACCATCAGCATCATCATCATCATCATCATCATCATCATCTTCAGCATCATCATCACCATCAAAATCATCATCAGAATCATCATCAACATCAGCATCATCAGCATAATCATCATCATCACCATCAGCATCATCAGCATAATCATCATCATCAACATCAGCATCATCATCATCATCTTCAGCATCATCATCATCATCACCATCAGCATCATCATCATCATCATCATCTTCAGCATCATCATCACCATCATAATCATCATCAGAATCATCATCAACAACATCAGCAGCAGCAGCAGAATCATCACCATCATAATCATCAGCATCATCATCATCATCATCAGCATCATCTTCAGCATCATCATCAGAATCAGCATCATCATCATCATCTTCAGCATCATCATCACCATCATAATCATCATCACCATCATCACCATCAGCATCATCATCAGCATCATCTTCAGCATCATCATCAGAATCATCATCATCATCATCATCATCTTCAGCATCATCATCAGAATCATCATCAACATCATCAGCATCATTATCATCATCATCACCATCATAATCATCATCACCATCATCATCATCATCATCATCATCACCATCATCATCATCATCATCATCACCATCATAATCATCATCACCATCATCATCATCATAATCATCATCACCATCATCATCATCAACATCACCATCACCATCATCACCATCATCATCATCATCATCATCATCATCATAACTAATGCTAGTTAACCTGGTGAGTTCCTGAAACAAGTGCATCCTGGTCATTTGTCTCCAACAGGATCATAATAAAGAGCGCGCGCTGAAATGTCTAATTAAAACCTCCTCGCTGCTGCTGATCTGCAGCCTCTCGGCTCACGTTTCCCCGGAATAAGCGGCGACAAAAGGCTGCATTCAGGTCTGAGGTCTAAATAATTAAAAGGAGAGGAATAATTACAGTATAAAATTGTAATTATTGGCGGGGGCGGCGGGGGAAGCCTCTCCACGCTGAAAGAGGAGAGGATGCGCTTATAGGATCAGGTTTGCATCAATATTGCAGGAAGGTAAAAACAGGCTGCTGATGATACTTCACTCCTCCGGAACACTTCACTCCGCTGCTCACACCAGGGCACGCCTTCTTCTAATCTATTTGTTAGGTTGTTTATTTGTGAAACAGTCCAGCCTGCCTGTCCGCTCTGTTAAAGTTACTGACTGTCCTCTTACAGAGGCGAACACAGGCTTTCTGGGGCCTGCGAGCCCCAGCCCCCCCACACACACCTAAACTTCCACCACTGCAGCAAAGCCCCTAAAAGAACATAAGGGGGTGCTAAAGAGTGTTTTTGTGTAAACATGTAAAAACTATGAGTTGGTTTAGCTTCCTGAATGACCTCAGTATAGAGAAACAGAGTTTACCTTCTTCACGACTGACAAGCTAACGGCTTTTGTGAGTGCAGCTACGTTTATCGCTTCTTTCTTAAAACAGATCTGATCTCCAGAGTTATGCATTATGAATTTCTTAATATTTATTCCAAAATAACCAAATAAAGTTGTTTTGTAATCAGCATTGAAAACATTTTTTAAACATCTTTGAAAATGGGTCATAAATGTTTGGTTTTGATTTTTAATCAAGCAATTTTTAAATAAAAATTAAAAAGTCAAGAACTGAAGTTATGTTTTTGTTAATTATTTGTTAATTAAATGTTTTTTTATTTGTTTTGTAAAAAAGATGCACTGAGAAATTCCATCACACCTTCACGCTGATTCCAGTAATATGTTGTTAAATGATATAAATTAATACCCCAATAATAATCAGTTGATTGTTTAATATTTTCCATTGTTTATTTTTTATTATTTTGATATAAGAAATTATTTTTTTGTTTGCATTTATTGTCCATTAACAAAAAGTTCCAGATTTAAAATGGACTCCAACTTCTGCAGATTGGGTTTGTCTAAAGTATTTTTTCTGCAGGTAGGTGTGTCACCTGAACCAGTTTAAGCCATGCACGTGCTGTATTTATGACTCCAGATGGAGGTCTGGGTCATTCCTGAAGCTGACATAAAAAATGTAAATGAGTTCCAGCTTTGATTATTGACCCGAGAGTTCCTTCTGCTGATTCCTAAACTGAATTTGTGGGGCTGAAGTCACGTGATCTCTGGTGTCTCTGACCTGCAGGCAGCAGCTCATCCATGATTCATTCACCACCGCTGAGTCTAAACTCAGAATTTGCTACACAGCCACACATAATCCTCAGTTTTCCATCTTTTATTTATTCTTTTTTTGCCAGTTTTCCTCGCAGGCTGCGGAATGATTTGCGTGGCCGTGGAAGCCTAACAGATGGCGGTGTAACTTGATAAATGAGCCCGGGCCTTTTGGATGTGCGGCTCGCTCCAACTGCGGGGGAAACAACACAAGATGTGCACGATTACAGCTGAACTGATGCTTAATACACACCACCGTGCACGATCAGTTTGATCCCCCATGGGGGGTCCGGGTGGGGGTGGGTGGGCCCTGCAGACGTCTCTGTGATGCACTTTTAAAATAAATGAAATCTAAAAATTAAAACTTAAATGTTCCTCCGTTTGTTTTTTCTGCAGATTTCTGGTCGCTTTATTCAGAATTATCAAAAGTGGTGTCTAGCTCAGCATGTGTTTATGTGTGGAGGGGGGGGGGGTAGAGAGGGAGAGCTATTACACATCAGCATGACAGCAAGGAGGAGGAGGAGGAGGAGAGAGGAGCCATGTGCTTCCTGTCTCCACGCCATTCACCTCCCCGAGCCCCAACAGGATGGAGGTCCTGCGTGCTGCTACTTCCTGCTCTTCACTCAACTGAAATCAACTCTGACGCTTTTTGAATAAAAGCACCGTCGCTTCTGTTGGAATTTCATCTCTTTAAGTTTTCTAATCTTTTTTTCCACCCTAAATCTCTGGAGCGCGTTGTGTTTTTCAGGAGATAAAGGTAGGTCATTCTGGTGAATTCCTCTAATTAAAGGAAATAATTTAGCTTTTTTTGCATGCATAATATTTATTTCTATATTTTTATTCAGTTGTGACTCTAAACTCGTTTAGTTGCTCACGGTAGGACTGTGCAGGCTGCTTGGAGGCGTCCTAGCGGCCTTCCAGGCGCCGCGGTGCCAACAGTAAGTACATCCAGGTGAACGTGAGACGGGCCTGCTTCAGCCTAATGCCCAGCGACCGGCCCAGGCTAATCTGCGTAGCAGCTTTAATTATATATGGGGCTAGTCTTTTATTAACTATTCGAGGACGCACGCTCGGATCCGTGTAATTACCAGGAAAGCAGCTTACAGTTGTTCTTTCCTCTCCGCTAAGCGCATTGACGCAGCTCAGGCTGCGTCTTCCTTCTGTCCTTTTCTGTGCGTAAGGATCTTATGTGACTCCTAAGTAGTTGTCCTGCGAGTGCTGAGCCGATTTGCAGATAAGAGGGAGCAGCAGAGGACCACCTCCGCGCAGGAGGCGGCAGGAGATCCAAAAACACAGAAGAACGTGATGATAAGAGGAGCTGTCACACAGCTCTGATTGATTTCACTTTATGGTTCCCTAACGCACGTTAGTTGTTTCACATTATTATTATTATTATTATTATTATTATTATTATTATTATTATTATTATTATTATTATTATTATTATTATTATTAATAATAAATTAATAAATTAATTGTTTTATTTTAATTTTTCTATTACTACTTTTAAAAATATTCAAATTCAAAATGACTTTGGTTGATTAAATATTTTCTTTCTTTATAATAACTTAAAAAATTACAAACTTATGTTAAGAATCAACATTTTTGCGCTTTTTTTAACACATAATTTCTTTAAATCAAATTATTTTAAAAAGTCACAGTAAAAAAAAAAATCTTTCGTGTGTTTATTTTTGTAAATATTATTTCCAAAGCCTCCTGTTTCTCTGACGCAGGCTTCCAGGGATGGAGTCCATGCCCGGACATCTTGGAGACGCGGGACGAGACGCCAGCTCTTCCCCGACTAGAAAGCAAGACGCGCGGAGCTTTTCCAGCCCCAGCTCCCTGAAGCCGAATCAAGTGAGTGAGACCTCCCTGTACGGGGTGCCCATCGTGTCTCTGGTCATAGATGGGAGGGAGAGGCTGTGCCTGGCGCAGATTTCCAACACCCTGCTGAAAAACTACAGCTACAACGAGATCCACAACCGGCGCGTGGCTTTGGGCATCACCTGCGTGCAGTGCACGCCCGTGCAGCTGGAGCTGCTGCGGCGCGCCGGGGCCATGCCCATCTCATCCAGGCGCTGCGGCATGATCACCAAACGGGAGGCCGAGAGGCTCTGCAAGTCTTTCCTGGGGGCGCACAGCCCCCCAAAGCTGCCGGAAAACTTCGCTTTTGACGTGTCCCATGAATGCGCCTGGGGCTGCAGAGGCAGCTTCATACCCGCCAGATACAACAGCTCCAGGGCCAAATGCATCAAGTGCAGCCTTTGTAACATGTATTTCTCCCCCAATAAATTTATTTTCCACTCCCATCGCACCCCAGAGTCCAAGTACCTGCAGCCGGACGCGGCCAACTTCAACTCGTGGAGGCGGCACCTGAAACTGACGGACAAAAAAATGTCTGAGGACGTCCACCACGCGTGGGAGGACGTGAAGGCCATGTTCAATGGGGGGAGCAGGAAAAGGACTCTGCCCATGAGCAGCTCGGGGATGTCCGCGTCGTTAAAGTCTCAGGCCTCCTCCAGTCTGGCTCCGAGAAGTTCCCCTGAGGTCCCCCACAAAACTTTACGGTGCGACGAGGAGCAGGGGGGCAATAACTTGAGTTTGGCGAGCGGCGCGCGGAGCTATCCGGTCATCCCGGTGCCCAGCAAGAGCTTCGGCATGCTTCAGAAGATCCCCCCGCCTCTGTTCCCGCACCACCCGTATGGCTTCCCCAGCTACGGCCTGTGTCCGAAGAAGAGCGACGGGGTGCCTGATGCAAACAAAGCCAACGTGCCTGGCGTCTTCTGGCCAGGCGCGAAGGACACCCTCTACCCGGCCTTCCCCATGTTCTGGCCCGCAGCGGGGGGGTTGCCCATGCCGCCCTACCCGGGCTCTCCGCCCAAACCTCCCCCAGAGCTGCCAGGCGTCCGGCAAGGTGAGCTGGACCTGTCGGACCACAGCGACCGGAGCGCAAACACACCCAAAGACCCGCACCCGCACCACCCGCGGGACAGCGGCGAGCGCAGCCCCAGCTCCCAGTCCTCCTCCACCAGGAACGACGAGGACAGGTCGGGCGACGAGGCCTCTCAGAGGAAGATCAGCTACATCTCAGCCTTCAGGCCCGTCGTCAAAGACGCAGAGACCATCGCCAAACTGTACGGCAACCGGGACAGCTACGGTGCGCGTTCCGGTTACCTGTCCCCGGATTTTATCAGCGAGAGCTCCAGTTACAGATCGGTGTCACCGGACAGGGACAGCGTGGTGGACGACGACGACCCTGACGTGGACGTGGAGTCCAACCGTGGACCAGAGGACGATGATTCGATCCGGATCTCTCCGGGTGTGGACCATCGTGGCTCCCCCGCGCCGGAGCGTGTCTGCTCCGGTGCTGAGGAGGGCCAGCTGGGGCGGCCTGACGCCCCGAGCCCCGGTGCGGCTGCAGCATCACCGGAGGGCTCGGTTCAGACCGGGTCTTCAGATGAGGACAGACCGACGCGTCACGGATCCCCTTTTCACGAAGTAAGATCAGATTAAATCAGACTTTTTTATTATGTTCCACCGCTAATGCTGCAAAATATATTAAAGAGAAGGAAAATGAGAGATTTGGGCAACAAAAAAAAACTGAATTTATTTCTATAAAAACCACAATTATGCAACAATTTACTATAATTTAATGTATTTTTCATTCAAAAACTGCTTTTATCTGCATGTTTTATCTTCTGAAAACAAAACCTCATTTAGCCTCAACGGATTTCAGATCTGCTGCTTGTTTTTAAATGGTCCCAATTAAGTGAAGAACAGCAGCAAATGACCTTTAATTGCTGCTGCTTTGCTGTTCCAGGTGTATCCTCCTGAGAAGGACGGACAGGTGCTCCTCCTGAACGAACCTCCTCCTTTTGGCTCCAAACAGCCCAGCAGCCCCCGCAGAACCAGAGGTAGAACCGCTGCTCCAAAGCCCGTTAGTCCCAACATCAGAGCCTCTTTTAACCGCGCGTCTGCGTCCTGTTTAGGTGTCCATCACGTGACCGAACTGCAACGAAACGCAGCCTCCTATCAGGAGCAGCGAGACAGACAAGGTCATTATTTTATTTACCTTCTTCTGAGACATTTTATTATTGCAAACAGCGTGTTTGTGGGTTAATTGCGGCGTTTTGTGCTTTTTGCGCAGCTGATGGAGCTTTGCGCATCGACATCAGCGTACATGAAAGAGATCTGGAGAACATGGCCAAAGGTGAGCCCACTTTAGGAGCTGAGAAATGAACCAAAAGGAAGATTAAAAAAGCAGCTGGCATTAATTATGTGTAATTATTTGTATTATAGGGTCATCTGTGTGCGCACAGTCCAGACATATTTGCTCATTTAAATTTAAATCAGCCAAATTACATAAATATAATCATTTGGTTTAAATTCTGAGTTTTTAAATGAAAAACGACGCATTTGAACAGAGCTTTAATATTGAACATCGCCATAAAGGAGCCTGCTAAGCACGTGCCAAATCCTAAAGTGGTGAATTTACATTTTATAGGCCTACAGTGTTTTCCATAGTTGTTAACCACTTAATCACGAGATGTAGGAGTTTTGACTTATTATTGTAAGGGGAAATCGTTTAGAGGCTATTAATATTTTAACGAACAGAGCCATAACCCCGAGGCACGGCAGCTAATTATTTTACAACGCTTGGAAAAACCCTGGGACTCCATTATTATCGTCTCCTCCTCCAGGCGATGCATGGCAATTACTGCAGCCAGCGCCAGGAAAGCAGGGAAATGGTTGTTATCAGGGATGGAAACGCACCTGAAGTGGCTTCTCTGGGCTCAAACGCCACCTTTATGAGCAGAAATCTAAAAAACACAACATGTATGATGTGAATCTGATGAGATGTGGCTCTGTCTCTGATGGATTTTACTTCCAGAGGAGCTGCAGAAGCAGCTGGTGGAACAAGTGGAGCTGAGGAAGAAGCTGGAGAGGGAGTTTCAGCATTTAAAAGGTATGAGGAAAAAGTGAGTGAAAAGGATTTTGCATCTTTTTTAAAAAAAAGAGAGCGAGAGAGTGTTTCCATCTGATTTGGCCTTTTTGTGCTCTTCAGATAATTTCCAGGATCAAATGAAGCGTGAGCTGTCCTACAGAGAGGAGATGGTCCAGCAGCTGCAGATTGTTCGAGGTGGGTCTCTCTCCTTAAATCAGAATGGATGCTCCTTAAGGCCGCAGAAAAATTAAAACGACATCAATCAATAATTTATTTAAAAAAGAGGAAAAGTGACACTTGCATATTGAAATATTGGCCATATAAGTCTTTTTCCTGTAAAGCCCACCTTGTTTTCCCTCTTCCTCAGAAGGTGAAACTGAAACCGCCTTGTTTTGTTTGCAAAGGTTATTTTCTCCTAAATCATGCTGTGGAAAATGAAATGGACAGACCATTATGTGGAGCTGTATCAGTTACATGCAGTAGACAGCAACTAATGCCAGCCTTAAAGGATTGGTTTAATGTTACGCTGGTTTAAATAAGAACACAGAGGGGTCACTCTAAATACCACAGGGGCAAACAGCCTGCATTACAGCAGCTCATATTTACATCATCCCTTTTGACCATTTATTTATTTTTTTATGCATTTTGATTCCTTGATAGACGCTTTGTGCAGCGAGTTGGACCAAGGCTCGTTATGCAATACAGCAGAAGCTGAAAGGCAAATTTATCTGGTCCAAAAACCAGCTTCCTGCCTGCAAACGTAAATATGCAAGTGCTACTTTTTTATTTGGTTTTATTTGTTCAGCGTGTGATCACTGGTCAATATTTACTGTGAGGCGTTAAAGCGCAGGTTCACATTTTTCAGTTTTGTCTTAAGGCGGTATGACCAGGCGAGCAGTGGAAGCACCATTGAGCACATTATTTGTTCCTCTGGTTTTTACTGGCTGTAAAGCATTTTCAGCGTGAGTGATGAGAAAAGCCAGAGCGGATCAGACTCTGTCTCTGTCCTGCAAAAGTTACCCGTTCTTCTCCTTTTTAACGTTTTCTGACTCTCCACCCCGGCTCTGCACAAAAAACTTCAGTTAAAAAAGGATCAAATCAGAAAATAAATCAAAAGGAAGAAGAGCCAATTGTTTCAGACTCATTGTTCACAAATAAAAACTCAAAATTTTAGAATTTTCTGCGTATTTTTGCAATTATTTTTAAAATCTTGTCTTTTAAATGATGTCATCTAGTCATTTGTCTCCTGCAGCAGTGGTTCAAATAATAAACCTGCTGCAATTGATGAGTAAAAATGTAAAATCAGTTCTAGTTTTCTTCATGAGTGTTGGATAAATATGAAACTTTTAAAATATTTTTATATTTTAGGGGCAGAAACCATAAGATTATTCTTCATTCATGCTGCACTGATTCATCAGTTTTGTTGTTTTTCGATTTTATTTTCCCTTCTGAATGAAATAAATAAAACAAATAAAAATATTTCTAAACCAAAGAAGAAAACTTAGATGTGAGCTGTGAGGAAAAACGTGAATTTTATTTTTCACACTGTTAGGAAAACATTTTGTTATAAACCAGACAGAAAAAAACATTTCTATAATGTTTGCAAAAATTTATTAGATTGTTTTTGCTTTTATTCGACTCAAACCTTCGTAAACATCCTAAAAACACTATTTAACATCACATAATTACTTCCTTTACCAGGGAAACGGAGTGAGAGGTGTCTGATTTAGGGATTTTAAATGAACAGTGATTTATTTATCACAGTTTGATCCTCATCTGCTCACAAACGTGAAAGATTTTTGAGTCGACGCTCATCAGGATGAAGGAACCTTTGTTCTTTCTCTACTTCCTGTTCTTGTTTTCATGGGATTTATGTCGCCAGCATTCAACAAAAGGTAAAAAGCTGTAATGTTACAAAGGGTTTTACTGAAAATTCAAACTTCAATACTCACAGGTCATTATTCAGTAATGATCAATTAACTAGTGACACAGAAATAAAAGATCTGAAGGTTTTTATGTCCCACAAAGTTAGAATCAGATCAAAAAGTGGATTTTTTTCTGTAAGACTCTCAGACCCCCCCCCCCCCCCCCCCCCCCCCCACACACACACACACACACACAGCCTGAGAACGTTTCTGATCATTATTATGATGAATAATCTGCTTCCTACATTTGTGACTACAGCTCCACAAGACTGAGACCATCCTACCCAGCTCGGGCTTCAAGTGCTTATCTTGTTTTGATTGGTTTGTTTTAATCGATGTAGGCAAAAGAAGACGATAGATGTTGTCAGAACAAACTGTAAACAAATATATTTCTCAAGAGAATAATGCCTTGCCGAATATCTTTTCTCCCAAAAAATAGCGTCCACACCACCTCGTTTTTAGAAAACCTCCATCCACACGTAACCGCATTAGGTGCATTGTTAAGCACGTTCATAGGCATGCCAGACCTGTAGGGGGCAGTAGTTCCCTGAATCCTGTCCATTTCATCTTCCTGCTCAACTTCAACTAAACATGAAACATGGCTCCTAGCTCGCTTGTGTGGACCGATGAGGAGGTAGAATTGCTCTTAAATGTAGTTTTGGAGAATAAAGTCAACAAGCGTCAAAAAGCGCTCGGACGATTGATAACGCGAGCACAGCTCTGAGGGCATCCATGTTGTAGCGTAAACACAGGTTGCTCATGGGCCGTCAGCATTTATGTCGCACACAGTGACGTTGTGAAACCTAAAACTCTGGTTATTTCTGTCCACACAGAAAAGCTGAAAACAGAGAAAATCTTCACTTGGGCCAGAGATTTAAAAAAGATTTGTTTTCGTTGAGTAAATCAGCGTTTTCGTGCGGATGACAGGTCGAATCGTAGAAAAATATCTTCGTTTTGGGAGATACCCGGCTACGTGTGGACAGGGCCTGCATGTTCACAGATGAGCCTAAAGCAGAGGTGCTCCTAGGAAAGTTTCATGAGGGGGCAGATGGGTCCAGAGAACATTTTGGGGTGGCACACCAAATCCGTCCTTATGGAAACTCTAGGAGAGTTTAGCTAGTGGGGATGCACCGGCTCCTCGTTTTCCATTAAAAAACAACATGCATCCAACACACTGACCTAAAATTGGCTAAACACAAACATTTCATTAAAGGTCACTGAAAAATCAATTTTTAATAATTATTTCTGATTCTAATGGGTCGTTCTAAGTTTTTAATGCAGGCTGAACATGAAAACAGTCTCCTCCACCTATCTCCTGCTTTAGCTTCTGATAGAAAATAGACTCTAGGTGAAACTCTAGAAATATGCTTTATGTGAAGCTGCAGCTCAAACCGAGGAGGGTCCGTGCATCTAAACCGCTCATTCGCTGAAGGACAAATGCATTATACACACATACACACACATATATAAATATATATATAAATATACGTCATGTGACAACGTGCAATGGCTGATATACTTTGTGTTTTAAGTTAAAAACAAAACTTTTGGTTTAGTTTTTGTTGCTTCTTTACATTTTTACACGTTATTTATCCTGGTTTTATTTATTATTTGTACTGTGTTTGTTGTTGAGCACTTTAAACGAGCAACATTTCTGAATCCGAGGCCCTGAAACCAAATTTCTTTATCAAAAACCCTGTTTTTGTGTTTTTAAAATACAGTAATAAGCAAAATAGACTCTAGGTGAAACTCTAGGATTAGAAAATCCTGACAGATCTACGTCACACTGTCACTTAACATTCATGGACTCACCCATCTTCACAAAAACTATTCAGATTTAAACTTTTATTTTGAAAATGGTTTACATATACATTCTTCTAATGCTGATCATTTCTTTACTCATCAATGTATGTTTTTTATTGGGTTTTACATTTATGTTTTAATTAAATAAGACGAATGTGAGCATTAACATGATTTATTACACTGGTCTCCTCTGGGGGGGTGGCAGTGGGGAGGCCAGCAAGTTTCTAGGTGTGGCCATGGCCACCTCTGGCCTCTCCTTGGCGACGCCACTGGACTAAGGACAGAAAGAGAAGATGAGGCTGGTGATACAATTTAACAACTCCAGTGCAAAATGTCATCAAATTATTTTCTTTAAGTGCCGTTCAAAGCCCCAAAAGAAATTGTGCAGACTGTACCACCAAAGCTGCGTGGGCAGTAGGATAATCACTTGATTACACGCCCCGTGCCTTCAGAGCAGCAAAAATAACCCTCTCCGTGAAAATGATGATGGTCTTGTAATTACTCCTGAAAAAGTGAGTGCTGAGAGGACAGAGACGTGTGATGAATTATTGTTGTTTAGTAGGGAAGACACACCATGCATCCTGCAACGGGAGGACAACATAAATATGCTTTTAAACCCAGAACCACCGTTTTTAATAAAAATACTAAAACCAGACAGATTTTTAGTGATGATAAATTTATTCCAAAACCCAACATTGTCCCTGATTTTTGACATGCTTTTCTTGTTTGCCACTCACAGATATGTAATATTTTACCAGATAAATAAATAAATAGCTAATATTTATTATTTAATTAGCTATCATTTATAAGTAAAGGCCTAGTAAAGCAGTCTCATCAAGATTTAGTTCATAATCTGCCAAAAATGCTTTAAAAATCCACTTTTTCTTTTCTTTTTAAGGTTGTTTCTTGTGGTTGAATAAAAGACCAACTAATAAATCCAGTTCTAATCATTCAGGATGTTTTCTGCTTTCCCTACATGTTCTCCCTGATGGACTCCTTCTCCCCCAGAAGCTCACGACGCCCTTCATCACTTCTCCTGTAAGATGCTGACTCCTCGTCAGTGCACCGGAGCCTGCACCTTCAAGCCCCCGCTCCTGCCCCCTTAGTGCCACCCCTGCGTCCTGCACCTGACCCTAGAACAGCCAAAAAATGAATAAAATAAAGATACCCACCTAAAGATCCACCTCCAGAGCTCTCACCTGTCACCTGTAAACCCGAGGAGGACCGCTCCCGCTGTACAGATCCTGATCCTGGCACCTGAGACTCGGAGGAGCAAGTCCTCAGAGGAGCTGAACTCTTGTGTGAAGGAGATCCAGCTTTATGTGAAGCTGCAGCTCAAACCGAGGAGGGTCCGTGCATCTAAACCGCTCATTCGCTGAAGGACAAATGCATTATACACACATACACACACATATATAAATATATATAAATATACGTCATGTGACAACGTGCAATGGCTGATATACTTTGTGTTTTAAGTTAAAAACAAAACTTTTGGTTTAGTTTTTGTTGCTTCTTTACGTTTTTACACGTTATTTATCTTGGTTTTATTTATTATTTGTACTGTGTTTGTTGTTGAGCACTTTAAACGAGCAACATTTCTGAATCCGAGGCCCTGAAACCAAATTTCTTTATCAAAAACCCTGTTTTTGTGTTTTTAAATACAGTAATAAGCACTTACTACCACTTCAGGTCTGACGTTCAACAATCTCTGTCACAATAGAAAAAGAGGATTTTAGCTGAAATCCCATCATCCTCTCTGTTTTAGGGGATTTTCTATCCGCTGTGAGTCAGAGCGGACTGAACCAAAACCGTTTCTTCTCACGAAGACGTCCATTCTCACGTTTACCTTTCATTTCCTCACTTTTGTTGATTCATTTTGTAATTGAAATGTAAAAAATGATCATGAAGCCCAGTCCTGAAAGGAGCTAATGCTGGTTTCTGATACAAACACAAGAATTTCCTGTTTATGTACAAATGTCAAGATGAATAAAACCACGAAAGAAAGAATTGTTGAATTCAGTGTGTGTGTGTGTGTGTGTGTGTGTGTGTGTGTGTGTGTGTGTGTGTGAGAGAGAGAGAGAGAGACACCTGCTGGACTCCAGCCAGAATAACTGAGGAGCATCAGATTCCCTCAGGTTGTGTTTGACTCCAACATGATCTCTTTCATTAGGCGGCTACGCCGGAGCGTGACACGTCCAGTCAGCTCATAATGTTTGACGTGGAGTCGGGGGAGCGGGGCCGCTCCAATAGTGAAATCTAACTCTTGTGATGGGAGCACTAATAGATATTGATTACATGGCTCGCAGTCCCAGGATGCCTCATAGTGAGACAGAGATGAACGTAGAGTCCCAGACACACGATGAATGCTGATTCTGAGTGAACATCATCGTCCTCCGTGGCAAAGCTCATTTTATCTGAATGCTAACAAGGTCCAGAGACGAGCAGCGTCCTAGTGCGTGTGTGTGTGTGTGTGTGTTGCTGCAGGATGAGCTTGATCCGTGGAAAGACATCTCGTCATTATGTCACATTTATTGTTTTTTGTGTGTTTCTCTGTTGTTTTTGTGAATTTGTTTGGTTATTTATGACGACATAATCAGAGTTTTGTTGTCTTTTTGTGTATTTCTCTCTTACATTATGTTCTTGTCATGTGTATTTATCTTGTCTTTCTCATGGTTTTGTATTCTTCTGTAGAGATTTCTGTTTACGTGTGTTTTTGTCTGCGTCTTACTAATTATTTTATCTTTTTGTCATCATTTTGCATTTTTTATTAGTCTCTGCTTATAATATCTTACTTTTCATTATTTTCAGCCACAATTGTGGTTATTAGATGTGTTTTTATAATAGTCATTGTGTTTTTTCATTATTTTGTGTCTATTATTGTGTTGTATTCATGTTGAATTACTAAAGTCATCTTCAGTTATTATTTATGTATCTTTTTTATCCTCATGTTGCTTCTGTTTTGTGTCTTTTGATTGTTTTTGTGTGTGTTGTATTTTTCTACCTTTGTTGCTTTCTTTCTTTTTTCTTTCTTTCTTTCTTTCTTTCTTTCTTTCTTTCTTTCTTTCTTTCTTTCTTTCCTTTACTTCCTGTTTCTTGCTGGTTTCTACCTCTCAGTAGTTGTTGTCCACCCTTGTGTTTGTCTCTGAAGTGTGTTTGATGTCTTGTTCATGCCACTGGTGTCCTTGTGTGACCTTTGACCCATAAACGCCCCAAAAGCAACAGGAAGTAACAAATTTCACCCAAAGTTCACCCCTGATATAAAATACTAGCACTTCTGCTTGCTTAATGAGTCACATCTTCACATTACCCGGTTTTAGTTTTGTGTTTTACAAGTTAGAGATAAACTCATCCATCTAAATACGTTAAAAATAAAAACGTTTTAATTTACACATAGCTGAAAGTCAGTTGTGTGGATATTTTAATATAAAATGAATCATATTAAACAACACTTAAATACTTATAATAAATTACTGCTGGTGATTGGTTTGAGTCTAACATCTTAAAAATGAGTGAGATGTCATTTTAAAACAGTCCATCAGTATAAATACCTGGGGACTGTTCTGACCTTTGACCCAACATGGACTAACTTTCCAGTGAATGGACTTCATCAGAAGCTCTGTGGGTTTTAATGAAGATTCTACTTTTATGATAATGTTTTATTGAGTCTGTTTTAACTTTTAACTTGTGAAACAGGAACAGGAAATGTGAGGGTGTGCAGCAAAACTGACCCTGACAGATGTGCACCAGGCCAGGTGAGTGAAGGAGACCAGACTGATCCTCACACATTCAGCTCACCCTCGTCACGGTGAGTTCAGGTTCCTACGGTCTGGATGCAGGTATCTGTTACCACGGTGCAGGACCAAATTATTCTTTTAACCCCACAGTGTTTGGATATTTAAAGGATTTCATGTTGCCTGTATGTTGTTTTTATGTTGTTGTGCTTGTGGTCACCACTGGTGTGAAAACAGTCGCCCCTATAGGGTCTAATAGGGCTCAAAATCAAAGTGTCCTTTATTCAAGTAGGCCAGGGGTAGGGAACCCTGGTTCTGGAGAGCTGCTATCCAGCATGTTTTAAAGGTTTCCCGCTTCAACACAGTTGATTCACCTGTTCAGCAGCTCATCAGGCTCTGCAGAAGCCTGTTAATCACCTGCTGATTAAAATCAGGTGTGTTGAAGCAGGGAAACCTCTAAAACGTGTTGGATATCGGCTCTCTAGGACCAGGGTTCCCTATCCCTGAAGTAGGCGTTAGCCACCAAAACCTTATTATTAACATCTTTGTTATTTATTTATACATAAGCATTATAGATTTTCATCACTATAACCACTAGTTCATTGTTATTTATACATTTTAATTACGACAACAGTAAAAAAAAGTCTTATTTTAATATCAGAACGATTTAATAAAATCAAGCTAATCCTATATGAGGTGCGATAAAACAATATGAGTGTGTATTGTTGCCTTTTCCATCATTTAATCAAACGTTATACAAGTCTTTAAGTCTGGATTTACAGTAGTGTGGTAGTATTTGCTCCATTGTGCTTGTGTAAACATCAGAGGACACCTGTCCCTGCACAGGTCACCCACAATGCAAAAGATGGCAGCAGCGATACATGATGACATGATGAATCCTCTCCTCTCTGAATTCATCAGCAGAACTCATTTATTTCTCTGTTTGTGTGTTTAGTAATTAGTGTACTTTTTTTATTTAGGTAGACAAATTAAAACCTTTAAGATTGGCTGTTAATTGTGTAGGAGGTTCTGGAATATTCAGTCTGGTTTAGAATGACCATTAGAAGGACGAGAGCGCCCTCTAGTGGCCATATGAGCACAGACCCAGTGAGGGATTTTATGTTCTTTTCAAAAATCTATATTAGCTCCTTTAATGATGCTGCAATTATCTTGTAATCACCTGGAATCTGCATATAATAAAATCAGAGTTTCTCTCTTTAAATATTGGAAGAAGTTCATGGTAATTAAAGCTAATATTTGAAATTCTAAGTCTCAAAATGTCCTTTTTGCAGTTCATGGTAACTCCCATCTGTGAAAACAAGTTTTAAAATATCCTGATGTGTTTTTTAAGACTTTAACAAAAGGCCAGATTTGGAGAATATTGAACATAATTAGCTGCAGAAGTTACTTATTGGCTCATTTTCACAAAATAAAATCAGCATCAAGCAATAACCTGATTCAGGTGTCAGGAACTGTATAAGGACACTAAATAGGAGGAAGGAAGCTCCATTTAAAGCCTGCAAGTAAATGGGCTCTATGCACGCTCCAACTTCCGCATTCCACATAAGACCGCACTCCTATGTCCGGTTGCCATAAGTCGTCATCGAAGCTGTAACATGGCTGAGAGTTTGGAGTTCACCCGGTGCTTACTGGAGTTACCAAAAGTTACAATCAATGACGTAAGGTAAATTTTCTCTTTGTTTAGATGAAAAAAAAAGAAAAAAGTGGTTCTCTCGATTTAAAAAAAAAACCTCCACCAATAGCACGTCCGACCAAAAAGCCATAAGCAACTAACCTCCAGGAAGCACCGTGTGAACTCTCAGCCATGTCACAGCTTCGCTGACCACTATGGCAACCGGACATAGGAGTGCGGTCTTATGTGGAATGCGGAAGTTGTAGCGTGCATAGGGCCCATGAAGCCAATAAACTATTTGTTTATGTTGTGTTGTTGATCTCAGAAGACACTTTCTGCTTGTTGAGGGAGCAGTGGTGCCCCCAAGGGGTGGCCAGGGGTGGCCCTGGCCACCCCTAGAAAGTTGCTGGCCACCCAGGGAAGACCAGTGTCAATAAGTCATGTTGATGTTCACTCAAACCATAAATGCATCTTATTTAATCAAGACATTAATGTAAAACCCATGAAAAATTATACAATTAATGAGGAAAGAAAAATTCAGAATTTTTAAAATGTTTATACGTTTCTGCTGCTCAACATTTTACAAAAAATGTATATCTCCATAGTTTTTTGTGAAGACAGCAACGGGTGAATTAAACTAAAAAATAAAATTCCAAAATAAATTTTCAAAAAACATTTCAAATGACTGAAATGTGTTTTTCTCAAATTTGAGTTAAGTGTTTTGGATGCATATTGTTTTTTAATAAAAAAGAATAAAGGAACAATGCAATGCCACAAGAACCAATTTGGTGTGCCACCCCAAAATTTTCTTTGGCCCCCCTTATCAAAAATTTCTGGGGCGCCCCTGTGGGGGAGATGGATGGCAGGTTTTACATGACAACATTTTATTGGAGGTTTTTCCAATCTGTAAAATCTCAGAAGATGAATTAATTTGAACATTTCAGATATTTAGAAATTATTAAAAGAAATAAACATTGATTCATTTGAAGATCTGTCTCTGATTTATCATTTATGAGAGAAGAAAGAAACTCGCTTTAGTGTCAAACATCCATACAAAGATTTAATATGAGGCAGAATGAAGCCGCCTCATGGTTGAAGCTAAATAAGCAGAATTAGTTTAGATTAATTACAGACTGAAACGGTCAGTTTCATTTTAGAACATTTCACTGGCTGTTCATAGCATTCTAATTTGAGACGTTACTGGGAGATTTTTCAGTTTCTACTGTGTGGAAAGATGGCGATGGGCCTACTGTTCATGTGTGTCCATCCAAAATGTTTTTGGACTGATCGCAAGCTGTGAAATTAATAAATGTGAAAAACACTCAGCTAATTTCATTTTATGCAAAACAAAATCAGAAACTATTTAGTGATCATGAGATTTTTTTAAGTCGAGGATTTCCAATCTATTATGTTTTTATCACCGACTAAGGCTGAACTAATAAATAAATAAATACATGTAAGATTGGGTCCCATGCTTAATATATATATATATATATATATATATATATATATATATATATATATATATATATATATATATATTTGTAAATTGTATATTATTATATTGTATATGGATCCCCCTGTGTCTGATATAAAGAATATATATATATATATATATATATATATATATATATATATATATATATATATATATATATATATAACAAAAATCAGCTAAACTGTAACTTTTAAAGCATTCTGCTGCTTTATATCGGCACAACAGTAAATTAATTCATATTTTCTATATTAAATATGTCCGAAACTCAGGAACTTTATTATTTATTACAGCTTTTTGTTTTTTATCAATTCTGGTAATAATGTAACATAATTTGGTATTAGTAAAGAAAAAGTTTGTTTATCATTTTACTATTAATTCAACTTTATAATTCAAAGACGCTAAGTAAAAACAACTAGATAAAGGGTTAAAAAAGGGTTGAAAGCAAGAAATGATTAAATTATTCACTCATATCTATGGACACGTCAAAGTAACCAAACTTAAATTGCGTTTGAATATTTTTTTAACTTTCAGTTCCTTATAAAAACAAAAATTTATTCTATATTTTTATTTTCCCATCCTCGTGTGTGCGCCTAAACGCACCACCATGGCCATATGCGCGTTCACGCTCTCCTCTGCGCGTCCCAGTCACGTGACAACATCTCACCACGCCTGCGCACAGAAACAGAAGATGGCGGAGAGTGCGGAACTGAAGGTAAGGCGCAGCCTGAAATCGTGATAGATTTACCCGGTTCAGATGCGTTTGATAGTGGTGGCGCTAACTTCTGGAGTGGCTTAAGCCCCGGTGGGTTCGGTTCTGCTCGGATTTAAGGTGTACCGCCGAAACACAGCAGGAACTTTTTTGAATCCGCGAGCGCCAAAGCTCGCGCGAACATGTTTATGTTGATACTGAGGAGGCGCTGGTTTGGGTGACCGGACCGTTTTCTTCTGAACACCAGCTGGCGGTTCCCTCATACTCTGTATCTGCGTATTGTTTTACCATAAAGTGTCTGTTCAGACGCACATAACGCAGCGTTTGGTCGCTCGCCTGTTCACGCAACATTTTCAACCTTATCTTGAGCGTTTCTCCCTCAGCGGTAGCCTCCAGACTGCGAGGCGGTGCGAACATGATGACAGCGCGCTCTTACTCCGCTATTCTTATTTAAAAACGCGCCACATTAACGAGTAGGAGTTTGTTAGTCGTTAAAAATGATGTCTCTGCGCGGGTTCGGCGCTACGTGCAGGTGAACGGACGCTAGGTGTTCGGTAATAACACCGGCGTGTCGTTTACCTGTTGATAAAAACACACCTCTTCATGTAACGGTTCGGCTGCAGCTGCTAACCGTTATTTCAGCGTCAGGTCTGCACCCTCAGGGTCAAGAAACAAAACATATAATCAGACTAAAAAGCTGCGTTTAAAGTCATCTTATAAACAAATAATTACATTTTCTATTATTATTTATAGGTTAATAAGTTCCTCGTTAGTAAGATAATGTCTTTATTTATAAAGACAAAGTCATAATTGTTTGAATCTCAGAGGTTCTGGTCATTTGAATTACCTTTATTCATTGACTGAATTGAAACAATAACACTCAGACCTTATTAAATTCTCATTTCAGTGTGATTAATGTTCCTGTTAGTGTAACTACATCATGGAACATTAAAAAATAAAACTTTGTTATGGTTGAATAAACATATAGAATCGTATCTTTTATTTGATCTAAACTTTACTACTTTACCCCAAACTTCTTAAAGATCTTATATTTAAACTTTCAAATACCCACATGTCTCTCACACCTTCATTTTAAGCTGATAATTATTATTTAATCTCAACAATTTGACCAATTTGTTAAACTGATATGGAATAATGTCCTTAAACCATCAAAACACCACATTCTAATTCGTTGTTCCTGGATTACTTTGGCTTTGGCTGTTATGTTTTAATTTTCCCTTACAGAGCATATCTAGCAGGTATTGATCAGTCTTGGTCTTTTTTTAGATTTTCCACCCTGTTCCACTGGTTGTCGAGTATTTGTGGATCTATACGGCCTCCTTTGTGCCAGCTGCTTCTGTTCAGGCTGCACACTCCATAATAAATGAGTGTATTTGTATTTATTGACAAGTCAGATAAAGTCTTACTGTAAAGATCCACCTAGGTGCTGAGTTGTCCTTCCATGCTTTTGTTCTCAAACTTAAACATTTAATTCCTCTACAAGTCAAACCATTTGGAACAGAGCTGCAAACAGTGAGTCATGTATTCTATTAATAACCAGGAAAAAGTCTAATTTGATGTGACAGGTGATAAGCCCATCACAGTTAAAATGTTTATTTTAACATTTCAAAGAGACGAGGAAAAGATCAGATTAAAAAGCTGAGAAGTTGGAGCTCTCACTGCTTATTTTTGGACTCTTGCTTGGCTTTAATCATTAATTATTATGAACATGGGTGCCTGTTGTTTTGCTGTCTGTCAGCGAGTTGATTATTAGTTTGAGCTCGTGTATTTTCACACCACGTATGTTAAGGAACGCTCAGGGTTCTGCATCTAGACGGATGCTGTTGCACAACCATGAATTATTATTATTTCACACATTTAGAGATGAATCGACGCAGATTTTTAAACATGTTTGCAGCAAGAACAGGTTTGGATACAGCTGCACCAACAAATCTTTTCTGTTTTTGTCTTACACTTTTGTTACTTTATTAAGATGCCGTGACATCTCCTGATGCACAGAGGAAGCGGAAAACCGAATTGCTGATCATTTCTCTTTTGGTAGCTCCTGAAATCGACTCATGCTCTCTGCACATCGCTGAAATCACACTCTGGATTCTTCTCCTCTCAGGAATTCACTGGCTGATTGCAATATCTAGGAGAGACCATCTGCACCTGTTAAGTGAAAGTGAACACTTGCAGGAGTTCTGAAGGTCCACCTGTGCAGCACATGCCCACACAGACACACCTGGTGTGTTTCTCTCAGTGCATTCTTTATTAAACATTTTGATGAAACTACTTGGACAATGATTTAATGTCCAATAAGTCAGCTGTGAGCAGAAAAGAGGTAATGAACCCTTCTGCGGATGTTATTAGGTTGTTCGCACCACCACGTCGATGGGAAGCTTTTTGTCAGGTTATTATTTTTAATTAGTTTTTGCCCCTCGTGCGACCTTTTGTTCAGGAGCTGAGTGTTGGTATTTGCAATTAATTCAGAGCCTTAAAACGAGTAATTGCCGGTTTTATGGCTCAAAACCTCTCGTGACTTTGCAGTGATGTTTTAAGTGTGAACATCAGAAGGCCCTTCACTTTTACTGAGCGAGGTGGTCATGAAGCATGGCCTTACAGTGGTGCACATTTAGGGATTTAGCTCAGCGAGGTATCAATCATGTTCATTTATTATGGCCCTATTTGGGTCTATAGAACAGCATAGCTGCAGAAATGGGTGCGAGCTAATCAGGATTTGGTGCTTTTCTAACAGCAAACAAATATCCTTTCTGTTCTTTGTTTTAACCACAAATCAGCCTCGTAAAAAGCTGCTCCACTAACTTTCTCACTTCTGGCTCAAAGTGCAAATGCTTTAAATTGAAGTTCTTGGTGGAGTTGGAGTTCAAACCCATGATCAGCTGGTAAAATCCAGAGCTTTATGACCCGATCAGCCAGAGCTCTAGTTCTGATTGTTGTTAAAGAGCCGGGGGCCGATAAGTCCGGTTGGTCGTGTCTTGGTCAGGGTGAACGTGTGGTTCGTCATCGCTGCTGTGTTAGTGAGGAGTAGAGGTCGACGATATTATTTTTTCTGTTGCCGATACCGATATGTAGGAGACATGATCAGTCGATGGCCGATATGTACTGCCGATTTTATGCTAAACTGTCGCTAATCAGTTGATGCACAAAACTTCTGAAGCTGAATCAGTTTTTGAACTCTGAATTTAAATAACTGCTAAATCTTAACTTTGTGCACTGCGCAGTGTTGAAGTCAGACACTCAAATAAAGTTAATCTATTATGCAGATGTTATTAGTGAATGTAAAATACATTTAAATTGAATTTCCGCAACAGCACTTATTGTTACTAAGGACAAATATTGGCAGATGCCGATGTATAAATAACGGTAAATATCGGCCCAATATCGGTCTACCCCTAATGAGGAGTTCTGGTTTTATGAATGTTTTTATTTTTTATTCATCAACTCTAAATCAGTTTGTTGTCTCCAAACACTAGCTACCATACATCCTAGCCTTTAGCCTTCATTACTGTTGAAAAGCCCAATGTTAGCTCTAATATTCTGTCCTAATGCAGAAGCATCCATGTCAGTGGAGCAGAGATGTATTTATTAATAGGGGTGCACCCATAGATCGACCGGCCCCCGATCTCAGGTTTTTCTCCAGATCGGTGATCGGCCACAAACTGCAATCGCTGCACCCCTATTTTTTTACTCCTAAAATAAAACATAAATGTTACATTTTCATCTGGTTTCATCCTCATAATGAAACTTTTTGCATGTAACAAACTTGTGACACGTCTAAAATCTTTAATTTTGTAGAATAAGTTATTCATTGAGAAGGCCTTAATGTCATTTAATCCCGTTTGCTACAAACACCAGTTAGAATTGTCACAAACTATTTTTAGGTTGCATCTCAGAACAATCTGACGGTAATTTTCTTTAAAGCTTTAAGCCTTTTTACGCAGCGTTTGACTGAATTGACAGTGCTGATGGATTACGTTTCATATCATTTAATAAAAAATGTGTTTTCCTGGAGTTTTGAGCCTTTTTATAAAAGTAAAACTAATCCATCAACAACGGATTACCGCTCATAAGAACAGACATGTTTACTAAAATAGGCTAAGGGACCGACAGTGATTTATCCTTCTCATTTCTGTGTGTTTCAGAAAACACTGAACACATTTATGAGCTTCTGTAAATCTTCCATAATCACACTCGTGTGAGGTGAAACGTCGTGTTTTTGAACGAGTCTTGTTTCTCCGTCTGCATCGTGCTGCGTTGTAGTGAGCTGCAGCAGCACACAACTGGCTGCGATGTTGAGCTCTGCAGTTTCCAGTTGTGCAAACATACAGCTGTGATAAAGTGTAAGAGCAACGCATGAATATTAACAAAGAGGGTTTATTAATGTGTGTAAACACCTGTTTGCTTTGTGCTGCATGATCCCATCAGAGCAAAATATCATTTAGATGAATCACATTCTTTCTCTTAAATAATTCACTCTAATTACCTCTGGAAATGAGGAAAACCAAAGATACACCAACTAAACACACAAATACCAGTTGGTGTGTATTGATTTAAAAAGTGGACCCTCAGCATCCAGACATTAGCAGTAGATCGTCCCACGGTAACGATCTATCTGCTGTCAGAGATGCTCAGAGCTTTACATTAGTAGCATTAATGTACAAATAAAATATATATTATATACATATAATAAAAGACCTCTACACTCTGCAGATTGTGATTTATTGGTTGTGGCTAGGTTTACCCGTAGGTCCTGAGGCAAGCGAGCATTTGCAATCCTGGCCCCAAGACTACGGAATAAAGTACCTCTAGATATCAAACAATCATCTAAAGAAGTTTTAAAGCTAAACTCAATCACTGTTTTAAATCTATTTAGCTACTTGGCGGTTTTATTTATAATTTTATTAGCTAAAATCTTGGAATATTTGTATCCATTCTTATTATTTTCGGTGTTATTTGTATCTGTATAGATATAGAAGAAAATTCTAGATCGGGTATCAGAGACTATGGGCCCGATCCATAAGAATTGATCTATTCAGTATATTTCTATGTGCTGTGAGTGACGACGTCATGCGCTACAGTCCCACGCTGTGCAGAAGCTCACGTTGATTTAAAAAATGGAGCGAGCAAAAGGATCGGCAATTTGGAACTTTTGGGCCCCCGTACAAAAGGATGATCCCAGTCTTTTACATATAGTAACAAATAGTTCATTATGTAATACAGTTTAATACTTGATTTAATTGAATCGAATCAAATCGAATTTAATTGAATCGTGATTATTCGATTCAGAGCCTTATGAATTTAATCAATTTAGGAAATTGGCCACAATACCCAGCCCTACTCTCAGCATCCAGACATTAGCAGTAGATCGTCCCACGATAATGATCTAGCTGCAGTCAGAGATGCTCAGAGCTTTACATTAGTAGCATTAATGTACAAATATTTAGCTTTGTTGTTGTTGTGGGAGTTACGTCTTATTTGTAATTGATGGCCTCATTTATCCCACGCTAAACAAGATTTTAAAAAAACTTCTATTCTGCTCAATTAGGAACCCTGCTGAGCAAATCACATGACTAAAAAGACATTAGATGAAAGTGGTTTTGGCCCATTAGTGCATATAGGCTTGAGCTGTTGTACGTTTTGTTCAGGAATGCCTCAGGCTGTGTATTATTATACTTTACTCATTGAATGAGTGGATAAAGCTGCGGTGCAGTCATCCCAGATAAAATCTATGCTTGTGAAAGCCTCTGATGTTGCCAAACCCTCCAAACGCGTCCTGTTGCATCGCATTTCGCTTGAGAAGAGTCCCGATCCGCCTCAGCCTCTTTGAACTGTCTTCTCTCTTTTCTGGAGCTGCTGCTGCAGCAACCTGGCAATACAAATGACTGTCTATGTGCTGGCGGCTTATAGGTGGAGACAGTCTATTTGTAGAGCCTCTGGCTAGGTTAATCCCTAATGATACAGGCCCTCTCCTCCTTCCTCACATCCTTTCAGCACCTGCCCATTTCTCCTATTGCCGTTGTCATTATAGCTGCTGTTAATTTCCAGTTTGAGCACAAGTCCACGTTCAGAGGGGATGATGACTGTTTTACTGTGCGTTGGGGCATTTAGAGCCGCGGGTTTTAAAGTGTAGCTCGGAGAATGTTCGCAGCATCGTTTAAAAATAAAAAGGCTGGAAATGTGAAAAATTGATGAGCAGAGTTGAGATGTAAACCAACTTCACGTTTCTCCTGTTACAAAAACGTCAGAGAGGCTTAGCATCAGAGCAGAAGATGCTTGTCTCTGCTCTCAGGTCTTCAAAGACGGTAACCTGTTGGACGAGCGGGCTTTGTCCCCTCGGTCGGCGTGATGTATGTCCTACACGTTCCGCTCAGTCAAACCGCCGTTTAAGCTCCATTATTGTCAGATTTCTTTTTGCCCCGCGAGAGCACACGAGGCCGTCTGCAGTCGTCCACTTTTGTGTGGTTTTTGCAGAGATGGAGCTTTTCTTAACTCCTGGGGTGATTTACTTACACAGTCCCGTTGCCGTGGAAACGTGTCACATTTGAGACGGACATGGGCAGGCAGCAGTTTGTGTGTTTCCAACTGGAAGAGAGAGCGAGAGAGGGGGAGAGAGAGGCATTTCTTCTGGTGCATTTTTTATGACTTTAAATATTCAAATGTAGCCGTTTTGATGCGAGTTAAGAGGAATAAATAAATAAATAATGCGTTCATCGTGGAATATTGCTTCATGCTTTAGAAGCTGCAAAATGCTCACGTTGAAATGTCTCCACCTGCAGCTTTGTGCAACTAGTGTGTGGAGGTTTCTGCTGTCACATTAGTCTTGCGTTGTGGCTCGAGATGTTGGTGAATTGTAAAATATGGTTTTGGATTTCCGTTCAGCTGCAGGTGGAAAACCACGGTGTCGCGTGTCAGACGCAGACCCCGTTGTAATACAGAAGTATTTAACACGCCAATGGGAGCTGATGAGTAAAGGAAGAGTGAACACATCGCAGCTTTTCCTCTAAAGCAGCACGATGAGAGAGGGATGCACGGTTTAAACGTCAGAAACTTTAGACGTCGTCTACGCAGATGTTTGTGTTTCCTAGAAAGCTGCTTCCTCTCGTTCCTGTAACGTCTCCTTGTAACATCTGCAGCTTGTTGTCAGATGTGATGAAGTAATCACTGGGAAATTGAAGATTACTGGGAAAGATGTTTTTTATTGACTCCAGAGCCGCCGCAGCCTCTCCGGTGACCTGAAACCTGGGGGGTGCCGCTGAACACACTGAGTCACCAAACAGGCTTTCTTCTCTAAGAAGCATCCCGCTGTGAGCGGAAAATTCCTCCGCGTTTGTAAGAAAACAAGATTATTATGCTTAGAGCCTCAAACTCTTCACCCCACAGCCCGCAATCAAAGAGGCCCACAGATTTATTACCATCTTTATGTAATTATCTACATATTCAAGCTGAGGTCTGCTGAGATAAAGGTGACGATTATACTCGTCTTTGCTGTTTAGTCTTATCTCAGCTTAGATTCTCTCCAATTAAATTAGTGGAAATGGGACAAATTTTTATTGTTGATTGTTTATTTATCATATAAAAGGTATTTCTGTAGTTATACAAACGCTAAAAGCCTCTTCTCACTTTTTACTCTAATTACATGTGATGTTCACGCTTAGATTTCCTACAATCCCTCATTTACTTTTCCTCATCAGACCAAAAAATGTGTCAAATCCAATCAGTCGTGTTTTTCTTGCAGTATTGACTATATGAGTGTTAAAAATAATATTTAATTTTTAATTACTCCCCTTCTGATATTTAATCACAAACTAACTCCCTACATTACAGAAGTCATTTGTTAGCCCTGTTTTCTCTTGCATTTGCTAATTTTGTCCCATCTTCAACCTTCTGGCTCTTTCCCTGACACAAATACTAATTCAAGGTCAGCTAAATGTAGGGATGTAAGAAAATATCGATATGGCAATATATTAGGGCTGCAACAACGAATCGATAAAATTGATAAAAATCGATTAATAAATGCGTTGGCAACGCTTTTCGTCATCGATTCGTTGCGTTGTACAACCTTTATTTAACAGTCAATGCGCGCAGCTCATCTGTAGGCCGCGGCGCCGGCAGAGCAGACTGAGGCAGATCAGTAGAGAGAGAAAGCCGGTGTTTATTGAACTGTTTTCTAATAATGTTTTGTTGTTAAATAAAGTAAAGGAAGGAGGGAAAAAATTTCCCTAGCAGTTTTTAAATGTTCCCGTTTAATCCGATTAATCGAGTCGAGACCCCATCCGATTAATTGATTATCCAAATAATCGTTTGTTGCAGCCCTACAATATATTGTGATATTTTTTCCTGCGATATTATATCGATGTTCAAAAGCAGTGTATCGAATTTTTGGAAGAATTTACATGCAACAAAAGACTTAATATTTAATTGAAATATTTTTGTGTTTGATTCTACAGAGACTGCCTTTTTTGTTTATTTTAAAATTACTTCTGATAATGCAGATGTTAATAACTCCATTTATTTTTTACTTAAAGAGCAATGGGTTTAGTTTCCACCATATAAATGTAAATCCCTCAATTATGGTTTAGATACCTCATGTTAAACATGTTATGTATCAGTTTGGACTGTTTATTGAATTTTCCTACAATAAATTCAGTCTAAAAAATATCGCTATCGTGATATATCGTATCGTCTCCCCTGTATCGTGATACGTATCGTATCACCAGAATTTAACCAATACACATCCCTAGCTAAACGTTACCTGTCCGGAAGCAAAACTGACCTGCTATTTTCTTTAGCCAATCATAACAGTGTATTTGTTTGATCTCTGGTCAGAACAGAGACAGTCGGACAGTTATTTTGTTGGAGGGATGTGGAAAAGTTTTAGGCTGGCAAACCATCCTATATATGATCTATAGCCTGGCCATGACTGATAGAAAGAACTTTGTCGTAGGGGCGGCATCTACGCTTGTCTTTCAAACTGTCTCCGCTAGGACTGCCACAAACGATTATTTTAATAGTTGAATAATCACCAGTTTTTTTGGCAGTCAACTTATCGTGTCATGCATAACGTATAGCTTATTGCACCAGGATGCACTAATATACCCACCATTAGCTTCTAGTTTGACATGTGATCTGTTATGTTCCATCTTAAAATAAAGACAAGATTATAGCTTATTAAACAACTTTTAAATAACTTGTAAACTGTAAATACAAATGCTACACAGTCAAATGGAAGTAGGCACCTAAAACCAAAAGTTCACAAAAATGACTTATACTCACAAATGTATCCAGCTAAAATAAAGTAAATTTTATTTACACAAGGCTCTTGATCATAGTCAGGAAAGTTGTCATTTCGACATGTTCTGGAGAAAGGCTTGCTCTCTTTTGAGATCAGATGTTCCCAGCTGCAGAGAAGATCCGCTCCGATGGGGTGGAAGTGGCAGGGATGCACAGAAAAGATTTAGCCTTGTTTGTAACAAACTCGTCCATTGAAGAGGAGCACTTTAACGTAGCGGTATACAATAAATCATTAGTGTTTGTAACGTTAGAGCCAATACATGACATACATGTGCTAAAGGTAATGACATCACCCTTACTACTGTTGTTGCTACAGCTATGAATACAAGTAACTTCCTGTTGATGTTAGCAGCTAACAAGCGGTAATTAGCTTACAGAGGCGACTGTCCCTCTTCGTTCTTCGCTACGACGTTCTTCCTTTGAAGGTGTTTGTGCACCACCGCTGTGCTCCCGTGAAAGGAGAGTTTCACTTTGCAGATTTTGCACTGTGCTTCTCTTTTGTTTTTGTAAAATGCTCCCAAACGTTTGAGCTAAGTTGCCGACTCGCCATGTCTTCTTTCTCCGGTGATTCGAAGGCTGATCTGGATGGCCACTACTGCGCATGTGCCTCCAGCAGAAAGGCAGAAAGCAGCAGAAGGTGCCAAAGCAGGTGAGATAAAATTAAATGTTCATAGAATAAACAACGCGTCGACTATTAAATTTATTGTTGACTATTTTGTTTGTCAACGTCATCATGATGAATCGACTAATCGTGGCAGGACTAGATTCCACACACAATTGGACAGCACTGGGACTTAAGTACCTCTATCTGCTCAGGTCTCAAAGAAAAGCCCAAGCCTTAATCATCCAAAGTTGATGCCAAAGCCGTTCCTGAGCCGACACCATCTTTGTTGCTCCTTCACAGCGCCATAAACAGCATTGTAAAAAAATGCTCTGCTGTGTTGGCGCTAAGCCCGCCCAACATCTTTCTACAAACATAAGCCCTTTTTATTAGACACACCATGCTGGCAAATCAGCGTAATATTACCGCAACGGTGTGTCTTATGAACGCGCCATGGCGGCATGATGTTGCGGGAATTTTGTGGCGTTTGTGCCGCCAAGCTTGGTAGTAATATTACCGCTATGCTGGACTTGTGAATGCAGATTACGCCTTGGCGCAACAGAGGGTGGTGTCATGATCACGTGATGAATTAATGCTGCGCTCCAGCCAGAAACTATTTTGAAAATGAAAGTAAACACGGGCATAAGTTTCGCTTTTGTAAACAGAACCAGCTGAGATGATAAACTGGAGCGATGCAGCGCTCCAGGAGCTTCTCTCCGTTAGATCTGGAGCTCAGATCATCTGACAGTTCATGGGGACTGTGGAGGACCAAAGCCGTGAGGAGCAGCTTGTCAAAAAAAACGTAATGAGCGCAGCTTCGATCGCAATAAAAAGAAAGTTATGTCCAAGATAAACGGAAGTCTGCAACAGCGCAGAGACCACCCCCATACCTCCTTTATGCCGCCATCGTGTAATCTTTTTACTGCCACTGTCTGAGCTCTTATAAACAACCTTATGCTCCCAGAAACCGCCTCGGCGTTGCGGCAAATTGATGGTATTGTTTTATAAAAGAGGCTTTAGAGGGCTGCCATTGGCCCAGCCAATGGTAGACCTGCTGAGGCTGCAGTGGAGCATGGCTAGACCGACCTGCAGAGCAAAAATCTTCTGCTGCTGCTACGGTTGGTCCAGATTTCTAGGCTAAAGAAGTCTGGGAGCTGCTGTGAAAACATTACAGAGTCAGATAATTTATCCCTAAACGTGTCATCATAGTATAACTCTAGTAATCAGTGTGACTTTAGTAAAACGACCGGGCCGCCTTAACAAACCTGTGATTTAAACCCTTCTGCACCCTGATGAGTCGGGCTGGCTGATACAGGAAGACATGCTGTGTGTTGTGTCCCTGTCGGGTTATTGTGGGGTTTAACAACCAGCAAATACCACTTAGTTCTTTCTTCTGTCATGATGAAGTTCATAACTCTGTAGGCAGCGTCTCAGGCTGTGCTGCTCCGTCTGATTGGGCGTGTGAATGTATGATTCTTGATCATATTTTAGCCCACCATTTGTTGTCCTCTAAGCAGTTTGTCTTCAGTATCGATGCTGTTCACACTCATTTATTTGTGATATATGTTGCAGCCCTAATGACATCAAATTGGCATTACTCCATTCTCACTTCCCTCCCTTTGTGCCATACTTACAATCCAATTTTCTTTTGCACGGGTGACGCTGCTAATCATGTAGACTGCTACAAAAGAGAGAGAGAGAGAGATTGTATTTGACTCCCGGCGTGTGGTGGGTGACTTTGTCTGATTAGCACGACTGAAAAAACTCTTTATTTTTGATTGTACTGACGGGAACTTTGGGAGGATTCTGCACATCTTTGGTTTTCACAGGTGGGAGAGAACTGTCCTGGGAGGAGAAGCAGTCGGGTTAATACTGGAGCTGTAATAATACCCCACCAGGACACCAAAAAGGATTTTAATTTGGGCAAATGTGTTGCATATTTCACTGCAGCAGTCTAAAATAGATGGCTAAAATTTGGTTTAATTCAAATCACAAAATTAAAATATATTGGGGCCTTTTTAGAGAATCTGGAAACACCTGGAAGAGGTGAGTCTCCTGGGGCTGCATCATCCAACCATCACAGCCACCCCCATCCTTTACTGAATATGTATTGAAATCCTAGTAGGTGTTGCTTTCCATGTGAATCTACATTAGAGCTGCCAGCTGCTGTGCACACTGACCAATTAGATGCATCCTGTCTGCTCACATACAGGTTATTATTTTTGCAGCCTGCACATGGGATGCTCACACTCCTGCAGCCCTGGGAACAAGTTGTCATTTTACATTACTGCTGACTGAACTCCTAAATCATTTTAGAGGGTTAAATGATGGTCAAATTGAACGTTTTTAGACATTTTCTTTAATATTGTGGAAAAAGTTGCTAAAGAGACGTATAAGATGACATATTTCAGTGTTTGCAAATCAAATTTAAAAGGAGATCGGAGGATGAAACAAAATAGATTATTAGGAAATAATTAGTTTTGCTGTGATTTATCTACGGTGACATGTAGGGAAGAGGAAATTGATGCCTTATGCACCCATCATCTTCCTCTGAGTGAAGCTCATGGCTAGACCACAGAAACATAACTGCAGTCCAGAGATGAAGTCCAACATCAAAGCAGCTACGCTCAAGATAAAAGGCATCTGTGGTCCTGCACAGCCTAAAGTCTCCTGCTACTGTCTCTACTATTCCCCTTCATCTCGACTTCTGCCGACTGCCAACTCAGAAGGATTAAAAGGGTGCGAGTGCAACTCCTTGGTGTCTTCTGTTTCTCCTTATTTCCTCACCAGAGAAGTGTGATGGGATTTAGGTGGCAGATATCTTCGTTCTCAGCTTTAGAACTCCCGTTATGTTATTTTGATGGGACATAATGAGACAGGTATTTTGGTTGGGCGTGTTGATGGTTTTTCTTGGTTAGCTTAGCTGCTTCCTTCCTCACAGAAAACTGTTATTTGGTTGCTACCAGCACCATAAGCATGCACTTTTCTGGCCACGCATCAGAAACGCCCTTTTCAACAACTTGTGCGGCTCAACTTCAAACGCAACTAGTTTTAGATCTCTATCTGCCTGTGGCAAGCTGGGACGAGACCTCGTAGCCTCAGGTGTGGTGGAGCGGGGTTTGATTAGACGTCTTTCTGAATTAAGTCCAGCTGGGCTGCCTGATCTGATCCTGCTACAGGAAGGACTGCCCTCATCTACATCTTTGTTCCCAAATGTTCCCTTTGTTTGCTCCACAATGTGCAGAGTGATTTTGGTGCTACAGAGGCAGAAGGGAAAGAAAACAACAGGCGGAGGCATTTCATAGTTAAGCCTGAGTCAGTGGAGCTGGAAGGCTAAGAGGTGGGGGGATGGGAGGACAAAGAGGGGAGGAGGATGGGAAGGGAGCTGGCGCTCAGTACTCAGCCCTGTAGCTGAGAGTGGGAGCTTTATATAATGGCCAGGTAGCATACAACCTATCCCTCCACCACCCCCATCCACCTACACACACACACGCACACACACACGCACACACACATCCTGCAGAAGCTTTGCACAAACTGCTTGGCACTACGTTAGCATCACCCTCTTCCAGCTTCTCGGGATGAAAAATAGGCTGCATTACTCTTCACCTCCTAAAACCAGCTCAGATGCTGCAGATCTGGTTTTTATTTCTGCTTACAAACATGAAGAGCTCAGTAGTCTTGCTTATTGCTGCAAACCACCTGATGCTGCGGCACCAGTTAAACTGACAGCTGCAGATGTTCTGGATGAGTTACGGGTTTGTTTAGGTGATCTTTGCATCCAACTTTCAGTTTCCTTCACTACATTATCTCGGGTGACCTTTGTGATGAAATCATTACTGGTTTTATTGTTACCACGGTAACATTTTCTATATTTATTACCACTTTTTAACTTTAACCATTGTGTTACCAGTTTAAATACATTTACTATTAAAACCATATTCAAGCACTAAACTCATGAGAAGCCTTTGATTGTGCCAGAACAGAAGCCTCTCCCAGACTCGAGGAGATACCAGGGACAACGTTGGAGACGATACGCTTCCAGAGACCAGATCAGACTATTTTAAATTCTAGAGTTGAGAGAAAAGTTTTTTACCCTCCATTTGTGCAACATAAAAAACAAAAGAAAAGTGATGTGTCTAATGAGTCCTCTGCATCCATTTACTGTTACAGCTAATGCAAAAGTGGCTAACGTTTGAGCTTAGAAGTACAGTCTGAGATTTTATTCTGGAACATTTTTTTGGTATATTGCTTGAAATGCTCTTCACATACCAGTGGCAACCAATAAACTAAATGTTTTGTCAAAAAATGAAAATTTTTAATCACCTCTGAAATGCACAGTCCTGGAAAAACCTTTTAATCCAGCGCTGGCCCACTAGCTATACTACTGTCTCATGACCTAGCCATCAAACTACTCCTGTAAACGTCTCTCACCCTGCTGCACATAACACCATCTGTGCTCGAAGCAGTCGAACAGGAAGCTAGCCGAGCTGCTTAATGTCACGTGGGAATGTCTCCTGTTTGCAAATCTCCAGTTGTTTCACGTGTTCTGTTAGAGTTTGGTTCTGTTCTTGTTGGGAAACGTTTAGGTGACGGAGTTACTGTCTGGTAACGCAGCTAAGTCTCAACTCTGTCGTTTGCATGAGAATAAGTGTGTGTTCGAGTGTCACCGTGAGCATGACCAAAGGACGGCGTTCAGTCATGTCCTGTAACTTTTGTTACGGATTGTCAGTGTTGCTGAGCTCCTGTGATTTTGAAGTTAAAAATTAATCAAAGAAAGCTCAAAACTGCCTTGTTTTTCATGTGTGTCTGTGTCACAAGCCGGTGTTGTACCATTTTCTGCAACAATCCGATTCTGTGACTCGGGGTGAGCCTGAAGAAAGAGATTTTGCCCTTTGAAATGTTTTTTTCCCCAAAATGTAGCTTGCTTGAGCAGCTTTTTCCAAGAACAATGGCATAAATATGAGACTAACTGACCATTTATCGACCTGATAGTGAACCGAGACAACGCTTTGTTTAAAATACCATCAGGCTTCAGGCTAATGCACATTAATAAGGTTTAAAAAAATCAAGGCAAAGCAAAATCAACATTTGAAGGACTTTGAGATAATGCACAGTCTCATCTCCACTTATAAAAAATAAACAAAGCGTTTTTGTCCTGCAGACTATAATCTTACAACAGTTAGTTCTTCTACAGACTGAAGGATGAGTGCAACTGCGAATGAGGAATCCTGCTAATAATGAAAACAAGTTATTATTGTTATCAGTATTATTAGACATTTACATGATATCTAAGGTCTGACTGGGTTTGGTCACTTTTCTCAGCAGGCAGGGTGTCTGGCAATAACTGTTAGGCCATGATCTCCAGAGACCGTCTCATAAAGTTATAACTGGAGTGTTTGTTTTAGATAATTGATTGTGGTTTGAGCTCTAAATACCATTCTGATGTTTTCATCCTCTGTGACAAACGCACCACCCTGAGATGGCTGTAAACGTTTTCTGGAGAATTTAAGGTGTACATTTAGGATATCGCTGAAGGCTTCCAGTTCGAGTCAGTACCAAGGTGTGTTCTGGCTTGTGTTTCACTGCGTTACTTCTCCGTGTCGTCATCAGAGGAGAGATTATACTTGTGGTGTTCTTAGTCACCTCAGGCAATGGAACAAAGAGAGATATCTAAGCTAATTGTGGCTTTGGAAGCTAAATATTTAACAGGTCATTTCAATCTTTCAATCAGTGAAAGTAATCATTATGAAAAGTCATTTAATGTTGGATCAGCATTAAATGAAAACGATTCTCAGATACTGTTGCAGGTTTTTATACAGACATGCAGAAAATGTCTATGATCATCGCGTGGCTCATCATCATATCTGAGGTTTTGCACATGCAATCAGTGTGAATGGTGTGTATATTTCAGTGTGTGTGAGTGAGAATGAGAGCATGTTCCCTATTGCATGTTGACTCTTTGCATGCATAGTCTGTCCGTGCGTTGAGCGTCTTTGTGTTCGCTCTATGCACGTTTGCTCTTTTTTAGCCTGACCAGAAGTAGTTTGCTTTTGACAGCTTTCTGAAGAAGCTCTGGAGAATCAGGAAGTGCTCGTGTAAAGGTCCTGATGTCTTAAATGCTGATAAATTATTGGAGTTTATTGAATAATGAAAAACTTGACTGGATGCAAAGCTGAAGATTACAAACATTGAGAAACAAATGAGTGAAATCTTGTAATGGAGCATCGTCCAATTTAATTAAAAATAATCCAGAGCATTAGATGTTTTACACAATTAAAATGTCCTAACTAAGGCGAGTTTTATTTAAAAGAGATTTGTTTGGAGCAAACATGAGTTTTGACTGAACAGATGAGCTAATGGCTAATCTGAGGGGGTCCAGTTACCACGTGTTTCTGTCATCTCAAAGGAAAAAGTCAAATTTGATCCATTCCTAATTCTCAGAAATGCTACTTTTAAACTTGAAAATTCTCGTCTCTTTGTAATTTACATAGAAATCTGTGGTTACAGAAACTGGTTAGGGTTAATGAAATAGGATGGGGAAATTCCAGCCAGTTTATTTATGGCTGGAATTTTGAAACTATTCTGAAGGAATAACCATGACATGGAATAAATATTAAGATTATGACTAATTTGATATTTGGCTTTACGACGCTAAGTTACCGGCCCCTATTGTGACTAGTTGTTTGTTCTTCTGTCCAATCAGAGTTGACCTCTGTTTTACCAAACTGAGGTCATTTTAAAGACACATTAATTGTTTATAACACTTTCACCAAACACAACTTCAGGGATCTAAACTATTTCGGTCCTTCACTGAGAAACCATTTTTTACTTATCATTTTTGAAAATGATTGATCAGTCTGAGTTTTTCATGCAGGCTGAGCATGAAAATGTTCTCCTACACCTATCTCCTCCATTAGCTTCTGATAGAAAATAGACAGAAAAACACTTGGTCCAGAAAATCCTGACAGATCTACATCACACTCAGTGCGTTTACATGCGCATCAGAAAACCGAACTTTTGCCCTAAAAAGACTAAGGTCGTTTTTTTTAAATGCATGTAAACGCGTTAGTCTAGCTGAAAGTGAACTTCTTCTAATCGGGCTGAAGCACCCAGATAATGCGGTAGTTATCTGACTTCATTCTGCATGTAAACGGGTCAGCCGAGCTGAACCGAGCGGACACTTGCGTTCCGGAAGTGACGCGGCCACAGTAGCGCTCGTCTGATAATATCACCGCCACAACGTAACAACATCTAACAGCGCAGTATGTACCAATAAGCTGTGCTGTAGCGTTGTTGTTGTCCATTATTTCACCCACGGTGCATTTCCTGTTTCAATTCCATCTCATTTACTCCCGCCAGCGTTTGTTTACAAGTTGTGTTGCTACAAGCTAACCGGAAGTGACGCGGCCGGGCCGCAGTAGCGCTCGTCTGATAATATCACCGCTACAACGTAACACGCGTAACAACATCAAACAGCGCAGTACGTACCAATAAGCTGTGCTGCAGCATTGTTGTCCATTCTTTCATCCACGGTGCATATCCTGTTTTAATTCCGTCTCATTTACTCCCGCCAGCGTTTGTTTACAAGTTGTGTTGCTACAAGCTAACCGGAAAAATGCCCGACATGAAAGGGCGCATGTCGCCCCCTACTGTACCGGAGTGGAACGAACTTCATTTGAGAGGTCGGTTTTCTAAATCGCATGTAAACGAGGATAAAGACTCGAAGCTTATTATCATAAGTTCGACCAGGATCGACTTAGATGTTGATACTGCACATGTAAACGCACTGACTGTCACTTAACATTCATGGACTCACCCATCTTGACTCACGACGGGGAAGGCTGTTGTTGGTTTAGCGTCCAGGAAACAGCAGAGAACGCCTCAACTAGTAGAAGCTAACCATTAGCATTAGCAACTCCACCACACAGCAGAACTCCTCCAGGCTTGTGTTATTTGTGGAGATAAAACATCAACGTTGCAGAGCAGACAGAGTCAGTGGTAGAGTCGTGTTGCTGTTAGCCAATCAGAGGAGAGATGTCCAGATACCAAGAAATAAGACTCCAGATTCTGCCATCTGCTACTTTCTCCTCCAGCTGACTTCTACATCCTCAAACAGGCACACCTGAGCTTTTTTTCCCCCAGAGTAGGACTTACAAGACATTCATACCAACTAGAGACCACGGCAAATGTATAAAAATATGAGTAAAGTTGATTTTTAAGGTAGGGGTGGGGAACCCTGGTCCTCAAGGGCTGCTATCCTTCATGTTTTAGTTGTTTCCTTGCTCCAACACTCTTCATTCACCTGTTCAGCAACTCATCAAGCTCTGGAAAAGCCTTTTAATCACCTGCTGATTAGGGCTGGGCGATATGGACCAAAACTTATCGATATCTCGATATCTTTTAGCAGAATTCCGATATAGTTATTAAGACAAACATGGCTGGAATCCCACAGTATTCACTCATATCAGCGATCATACGCTTCTGAGGTATTTTGGTCGCTGCAGCTCTCCGTATGTTTCCTGACTACACGGGGGAGGGGTTTGGCCCGTCTCTCTACACAAGCAAGATAAACAGAACTCTGTCAGCATTTACGGTGAAAAGGCTCGCTGAAACTCACAAACGTCCCCAAATCATTTAAAACCACAAAGCTAAATGCAAAGATTAGAGCAGAACATTGACCCAGAGGTTTCCTGATTAGCAGACGCATGAGAGAATACATATAATGACCGCTTAGAGACGGAGCGAGCTAGCTGCTAGCGGCAACTGCACCTGCTAATGCTAGAATTACACTGGTTGTATATTTATATCGATGTAAACGTAACTGAGTCATCTTGTTTATTGTATGAAATTATGTCGATATTTTAAAAATATCGAGATATGGCCTAGCCCTACTGCTGATTAAAATATGGTGAAATAAAGCAGGGAAACAACTAAAACATGCAGGAGATCAGCCCTCGACGGACCAGGGTTCCCCACCCCTGCTTTAATGTGCATTTGTTTGGTTCTTGATTAAAACTTTTGATTTTAGCTTCAGAGTTTCTTATATCTAACCTTACAAAACAAATCATTTCTAATCTTGATTCTCTCTAAATAAACCTAATGATTTTCCCTTTTTATGGGATGAGATAAAGGATGGATGGGTAGATGAAACAAGGATAATACAAACATCGTGCATCTGTTAAGAGCTGAATGTGAGGCTCAGGAAGTAAATCATAATAAAGCATGTGGAGTCTGTAAACCTGTTCGGGTTTTTCTCAGAAACCTGAGCGCCACGCCAGCCAGCGTCTCCTATCGGAGGACACTGTGTCTCCAGACAGATAAAACAGCCCATTCAGGACAGCTCGGCCACTGGCCAACTCCAACCTGTCCGCCCCCATCCAACAGGCCTCTGTGCTGCCCGTGACTGTTCTCCGCTGCAGCGCCAACAGGTGTGTGTTTGACGGAGGAGGTGTGTGAGAATATCTGAGGAGGTCTTTGTCTTTTTGAGCGTCATTTGTAGAGCTGGTTAGGCGCAGAAAAGTAAATCTGAAAAGTTTTACAGTTAGGTTGAGAAAAGCAGGTTTTTCTGTTAGTTTTGGGTTTGCACATGTAGCACCAGGTAACGGGTATAGAGCACCTCTAAGGTTTAAATAAACCTGGACCTCATCATTACAAGTTAAATATTATGTGACGGGAGTAAGATTTTAGAAATAATACCCCGGTAAAGAGAAACATGACCCCTGAAGGGGTTTCTGGTAACAAATCATTAAGCTGAAAACAGCAACAGGACGCTTAAAGATTAAACTTTGCTGAACAGCCGGTTGAGTTATTATTCAGCAGCTCACTAAATGAGTGTCGGACTAATGAAACATAAATGTAGATTTTCTCTGACAAACATGCATAAATAGTTTACTTTCCCCTCCACCTTACCCGTAAATGACCCGTACTTTATTTACATGTTTCCTGGAAAAGAAGGAAGCCCACATTCTGCATCAGCTCTGCCTGTTCTTCACAAATCTGAGAACACATTTGACTGGATTTTGTTGATGAGTCATCAGCAGTTTTCTCAGTTTCCAGCAAATTAAAAACTCTGACATAGTGTCGGGAATTCATGCTGATGCAGAGATTAAGGGAATCAATCCTCTTATAGAAAATTATAAAACATTATGTATAAATTATGTACATTTTAATTTAAAACAGAGTTCTTGTGCATCGTTTGCACTATAGAGCATTGAGTATTGTGATTTTTTTCAGATGTGTCCTTCCCAACCACCACCTCCCCCTCCCTCTTGTGTTTTCACTAGAGCTGTGGAGAATTTCATTGGGTTTGGAGGCTCAGCTGCAGGCTCTTTCTTCCCCATCCCCCATCATCGCTTCATCCGTCATTCTCACCAGCTCTGGACAGAAAATTATTACCCTACATGCTGCTCTCCAGTCTGACGAGAGTGTCTGTGGATCTTTAAAATAAAAGTCGTAAAAACACTAATCTTGGCTTAAATTTAGCTAAATTGAGTGTTACTTACTCGCAGAGACGACCGCGTGTTTACAAATTGGCCACCAGGCAGATAATGGCTGAGGGTTTTCACTACTGATGCTCAGTACATCCGTCTTTTTTTGGCTCATTTATTTAATTATATAATTAGAAGTAAATTCACACACCTAAATGACTAAAAGCAACCCTCTACACATATTAGTGCTCAGATCATTTCATCAGTGTCAACATGAACTAAATAACTGCACGAGCTGTGCTGGAACTTCATGCACAACAATTAGAGTTAATTAGCTAAACTATGCTGAGCTGAAGCTGTTTTTTCCGCTGTCGGTTGAAATCTGAACATTAAAAAGTGGTTTCGTGGAGCAGGATACGGCTAAAATGCATTCACCTCACCTCCCAAATGCCTGAACCATTTTTCTGCTTTGGGACGACCTTTCAGCAGGTTGTTAGTGGGTCTTGAAATGAGATCAAACACTTCTGGTAACACGATGTCCCAGAAGAATCTCCTGTGCAGCATAGCGTGTTTCGGGTTCAGATTTCTGATCCTTCTGTCCTCACCTGTGAAAAATAGATGCTCACCTAGAGCCAAAAGGGAACTTTATGTATTTTTGTTAAAGATGGAAGAGACTTGTGACCGAGTGTGTATTTTAGTCGTCTTTAATTTAGGTGCTAAAAGCAAAGACGAAGGCCAAGTAGGCGATTGGACTTTTCTTGTTGCGTGAAGATTTTTAACTTTGTTTTTGTTTTGTTGCCTTAAAGGTGTCCTAGAATGCAGTTAATCAACAATCTAAAACAGCTTTGAGCCTCTAAAATCATCAGAAATGTTCTTTAGGCTTTCATCTGTCCCAGGAGCCCTGATACAGGCCATTCTAAACCCCCTAAACCAGCCTTGCTGTGAAAAGAGCTGTTGACCCCTCCCACTCGGCCAGGACATGCTGATTGGTTGGTTTCCCCAGAAGGCCTCAGACACTGGAAACATGCAGGTTTGAGGAGGAAGGGCTCCCCCTAGTGACGTGTTAAGGAAGACTTTCTCAGATCAGAAGATTTTCTCTCGCCTTTTTCAACTTTATTTACATAAAAAGTAGGTCACACACGGCTTTGACTTTTTGGCATTTTGACCACCCAAGCTGTCTTTATTCAACAACAACAAGGAACATGTTAGTTTACATTATAGCTCCTCTTTAAACCTTTTCATAGTTGTTCTCCCTTTGCTTTATAGAAACTTAAATAATTAACTATAGTAGTTAACTCATTCACTGCCAGTCGTTTTCTGATCAGAAGCCCCTGACTGCCAGCATTTTTGAGCTTTTTTACTGTTTTTGAAGAGTCACAGAACATTGTGCTCTATGATCATGTAAACGCCAAAATTACCAAAAGAAAGCGTAGACTCACTTCTTACATCAGGAAGAATCACCGTATTTCTAGCGTTATCCGTTCTTTCACAATCTGTTGTCAAAGCGTGAGCTGCAGAAGCATTTCCGGTTGGCGCATTGCTTTTTTTCACAGCAGCGTGTCAAAACAATCTCCTAATTCATTGATTTTCTGCTTCCTGATCACGTGATGTGTGACATTCACAGATGAAGATCAGCTTTAGACACGTAATGTTTGTTCTCACGGTGCGGGGGCTCGTTCCGACGCCCGCCCCGTAAAAAAATGCAATTGATGACTAAAGTCGTCAATGGCAGTGAATGAGTTAAGTTTAATGTCTGATTAAATGCTTATGTGCAGTTTGGGAAGCACCAGCGATGCCTTCCTCCTTGGAGTTTCACACGGTTTCCCTTTGCTCTGCTGCACAGTCAGATGCAGCTCGTTTACTCTAACAGCTGAGCACACGGACACGGAGCTGGCTTCTCAAACTGATGTCACTTTTCTTATCGATCAGATCTTTATCACCCATATTTTTCTGTGGTTTTCATATTTATCTTTTTCAACATGAGAATCTCCCAACTTTTGATGACAGTAATGAGTGTCTCAGCTGCGGACGTTCATCCCCGTCACTAACCTGAGCCTGTAGATGATGCAGCAGCTTTTTCACGTCTCATCAGATGCTTCAGCATCCAGAGATCACTTGTCCTTCACCTCATGTCGCCTCGTTGTCTCTGTATTTACAACACAGCTGAACCTTCCACCTGATTCACACCTTACTGGTCAGTTTGCTCTTTTCTCCCAGGCGTGATGCACCTCAGCGAGGAACACTCCGGTTTAATGTTTGTAATCACCTCAGAGCCGTTTACTGAGGTGGAGAGCAGACGCACCATGAGGTCTGCCCAGGACCAGTCCTTGTGTCCCACAGTGCTTTTGTACGTCCTTTCTGCACTCTCACTGCTGACTTTTTAGCTGAACAATAAAATATATAAATCTGCAGCCAATAATTTGTGAACATTTCTGCTATGCGTGCATTTCAGGGCTGACATTTAAATGCTGATATTCTAGATAGTAAAGCTTTTGGTTTTTGGTCATTAGAGCAGCACTGAGTGCTGTTTGGCTGGTCTGGGTTCTGACTTGGTCGGTCTAATTTACTCTCAAAGTCTCTGAAATATATAAACACAGTGTAAACACACTAGAGACACGACTGCAATAACGGCAGGATACCAGGGGTGGGAATTGATACGTTTTTATCAATATCAATGGCATTGTCGAGTCTGTCCATCAATCCAATTCCTTATCAATTCCTGGGTAGTTCAATAAGTGGCAAAAAATGTATTGCACACTGTTTCCTGCATTATAACTGTCAGTTTATTAATGATAAATGATCAATTGTAGCTGGTATCGATTGGATACATCGTCTTCTTGCTGTAGCGTTTACAAGATGGGAAAAATCTCACCACAGGTCGGATTTTGTCGCGGGGGTCTGCTAGTTTGGAGGTGTGTAAATAAGGCAAATGGCGCTAACATGATAGTAGGTGATTAGTTACCTGCAATATTAACAGGACAGGATGTCCAAATGTCCATAGCAGGTCAACAACACAACATTCACTTTAAGTTATTGCAGATTTTGCACAAATGCTTTTGCATATTCGTATTGTTTCCTGTCTTTGATGAAATATATACTTCGCAGCAAGTATTGCAAGTTGCCCTGTTGTCATCCTTTCTTGTAAAGTATAACCAAACTATTGAGTGTTTGTGCCACTTAGGCGCCTTGTTTCCTGCTAAGTAAATGCATAAGCTATGCAACGTGCGTGGTGACGTCATTCACGCCGACTTGACTGGAATTGATAAGGGAATCGTTTGCAAAAAGGGTAAACGATTCCTAGGAATTGTAACAGTGGGAACTAGAACCGGTTTTCAATTCCCACCCCTACAGGATATCCCCATCTGCTGACTTGGTGGAGAATTGCTTCACAGCGCTGATGGAGAAGTATAAACTAGGCCTTATAGGAATGTAAGAAAATATCGATATAGCAATATATCGTGATATTTTTTCCTGCGATATTATATCGATATTCAAAAGCCGTGTATCGAATTTTTGGAAGAATTTACATGCAAACATTTGTGTATTTTCTTTTCTTTTGGTGCAATTCAATCGCTGACCGCTAGCTGGCAGCAGTGTTGCCGCCTTCTCACTGACGTGGTGCAGAGAGCACTTTTTTGATTTGTATTTAGAATCAGAAACTACTGAAAGTGATATTTTTACATATTTTTTCATGTTAAACAAAAGACTGAATATTTAATTGAAATATTTTTGTTTGATTCTACAGAGACTGCCTTTTTTGTTTATTTTGAAATGACAATGATAATGCAGATGTTAATTACTCCATTTATTTTTTACTTAAAGAGCAATGAGTTCTATTATAGTTGAGATACCTCATGTTAAACATGTTACGTATCAGTTTAGACTGTTTGTTGAATTTTCCTACAATAAATTAAGTCTAAAAAAATCGCTAATTTCGTCTAGCTGAAGTATCACAATATATCGTGATTAGGGTTGCACCGATCCGATCTTCATATCTGTATCGGTACAGATATAGAAGAAAATTCTACATCGGGTATCAGAGACTATGGACCCGATCTATGACCCGATCCATAAGAATTGATCTATTCAGTATATTCCTATGTGCTGTGAGTGACGACGTCATGCGCTACAGCCCCACGCTGTGCAGCATGATTGCTGAGTTTAACGAGCCACAGCTGCAAATAGTATCACTTATGAAGTTATTACTTTAAACCAGAAGATGGTGGAAAGGTGTAAATTAAATCTGAGCAACACTTTTGGGTGTTTCTATTGAAATGTTCGGAGTTTATAAAGTTTGAAAATTGCCTCCAGCCGGGACGCTCCTGATGGAGGGAGGAGACAAGCGGAGCACACAGAGGGCGAATATTAGAGAGTAAAAACTTACCATGCTGGCAGGTCTGTTCAAAGTTCTTTGACTAACCATTTTCAAGCTACAACCTTTTGAAATAGTCATGTCAGAATTGAATATGAAGAATAAACAACTGGTGCCTAAAGGGTTAATACTGGTTTTCCATATCGGTATCGGATCGATATCGACCGATACTAAACTTCTGATATCGGATCGAATGTGAAAAAAGTGGATCGGTGCATCCCTAATGGTGATATATCGTATCGTCTCCCTGCAGTCTGGTGTTGCTCCTGTTAATCTGGTTATCTTGCCTGAAGGTTTTGGATGGTTTCAGTTTTAATGATGTTTTGGTCTGGGCATCTCCTCTCTTGTGTGACGAAATCAGGATTAGTTTTAAGCAGAAATTTGGTCACAAAATTTACACGTCAAGTTTTTACAACCCTTCCTGGAAGCCTGCACCAGTGTCTGACCTGTGTGTGCTTTTGTGAGGACGTTAACGCTATTGGGCTCTGTGTGTCGGATCCTCTTTCTTTAAGATGCCTTTGCTGCAGCTTCCCTTTGCGCCTGCATGTCAAGTTGTTTCAGAAAAACAATGAAATTCTCTCACAGGCGCCATTGTTCAGTCTGGGCAGTTCAGTGCATTTGATTTGGTAACAGAGGCTGAATGTTGATTCACATTAAAAAGTACATTTTCAGTCAGAATGTTTCTGGTTTGTCTTTAAAAGAGCGGTAGAAGAATGCCATCATGACCGATCAGAGGCTGACTTGAGCGTCACAATCAACATTTGTTACTTGGTCATAGATGGTTTAGGTTTTATTCAACAGAGCTTCAAGGATGAGCAAATTCCGCCATCAGTTATCTGCCATAATTCTGTATGTTTGTCTCTAGAACATTATCCATGTCCACCTTTTTATAGATTCCCTTTGTTCTGCCTGGTGTTTTGGTTTTCACTTTATTTAGGCAAATATGTGCCGAACCGAGCATAAATTCATCTTTGATCTTCCTGAATACCAGTAAAAAGGCTGCTGCTGTTGATCAGCTGTTAGAAACTTTAACACATCCAGCACTGCGTGTAACACAAGAGCAGAGGCCGCCCTTCTGTTCAGAGACATCGTTTGGTCAAACCACAATCAGCGTTTGTCTGGGAATAAAGATTTCTCCAATAAATCCATCTATGAGCCGAGCTTGAAGTTCGGCTGGGATTGATTGGTAGGGAGGGAGTGTGTGAGTGAGCGAGTGAGTGAGTGAGTGAGTGAGTGAGTGAGTGAGTCTATATGTTCTCTGTTTTTAAGACAGAAGAATGCAACACATCTGCAGTGTGTGTGTCATAGGGCCGTGCGATTTCACGATATAAGATCGTTAAGGATTTTAATGTGATGACGATCTACCAAAGCTCGGAGATCGTAGAACCGTCTATTTGCATTCTATCACCCGTCTATGCCATTATTTCTGAACGCGGCACACATTTGTTTTGTTTTTTTCTCAGCCGAGTCACGCCATTTGCTAGTCTGCTTCTGTCGGCATGACAGACACACCGATAAACCAATCATAACTTTAGGCAGCGTGTTGGTTTGTTTAGCTGGGATGCTCGGTAGAGATGAGGAAAATAATCTAATCGATGCATTAAGATGATGACAAACAATTATGAATAGTTCAAGAAGCACACCATAATCGATTATAGCACTAGCACTAGCCGCTAGCTTGCTCCGTCTCTAAGCGCTAATTACATTCTCACGCGTCTGCTCAATCAGGAAACCTCTGGGTCAATGTTCTGCTCTAAACTTTGCATTTGGCTTCGTGTCTTTTATTATTTGGGGACGTTCGTTCGTATTTTAGCGAGCCTTTTCACCGTGGCTGCCACCGGAGTTTGTTTATCCTGTGAAGAGACGGGCCAAACCCCTCCGTAGTAGGAAACATCTACGGAGAGCAGCAAGTCCAAAAAGGCAATGAGCGTAAACCTCTTGTATTGGATGCAAACGCAAACACATCATGAATTTAGATAGATTGTTTTTCTCTGGACAAGAATTATTACTAATATATTTTGGATGATAGGCTATGAGCCACCTCTAAATAGATAAATTATTTTTCATTAATTATAAAAATATAATAAATAAAAGTGCCTGTGGGACATTTGAGACATGCCATTAAACAGAACTTGGTCCATTCTCCAACATTTCTGAACTTATTTGTTCAAACAAATAAATAAACTAAGCCCTGGAACTGTGGTAGGGGTGGGCGATATGGAAAAAAAATAATATCACGATTTATTTTTTGCAAAATCACGATCTCGATTTTATCACGATTTTTTCCATTTCGACAATTCATACATTTTGGAAGTTATTTACCAATAAAATAGATAAATTTAAAAGCATACCCCTTCACAGAAAATATGATAAAATATTTCAGACAGGGTACTGTTTGAACACTTGTTTTAATTTAGGTAAGAAAAATAGCTAATTTGTTCTATTACAATAAACATGATCAAACAAAAAATACCTTCCATTTAAAAATCCATAATGGGTTCATATATTAGCTTTTAATGTCTTTGGAGTAGCTTTAGAGTAAAATATTTATGCCACAGTTCCAGGGCTTAGTTTATTTATTTGTTTGAACAAATAAGTTCAGAAATGTTGGAGAATGGACCAAGTTCTGTTTAATGGCATGTCTCAAATGTCCCACAGGCACTTTTATTTATTATATTTTTATAATTAATGAAAAATAATTTATCTATTTAGAGGTGGCTCATAGCCTATCATCCAAAATATATTAGTAAAAATTCTTGTCCAGAGAAAAACAATCTATCTAAATTCATGATGTGTTTGCGTTTGCATCCAATACAAGAGGTTTACGCTCATTGCCTTTTTGGACTTGCTGCTCTCCGTAGATGTTTCCTACTACGGAGGGGTTTGGCCCGTCTCTTCACAGGATAAACAAACTCCGGTGGCAGCCACGGTGAAAAGGCTCGCTAAAATACGAACGAACGTCCCCAAATAATAAAAGACACGAAGCCAAATGCAAAGTTTAGAGCAGAACATTGACCCAGAGGTTTCCTGATTGAGCAGACGTGTGAGAATGTAATTAGCGCTTAGAGACGGAGCAAGCTAGCGGCTAGTGCTAGTGCTATAATCGATTATGGTGTGCTTCTTGAACTATTCATAATTGTTTGTCATCATCTTAATGCATCGATTAGATTATTTTCCTCATCTCTACCGAGCATCCCAGCTAAACAAACCAACACGCTGCCTAAAGTTTTGATTGGTTCATCGGTGTGTCTGTCATGCCGACAGAAGCAGACTAGCAAATGGCGTGACTCGGCTGAGAAAAAAACAAAACAAATGTGTGCCGCGTTCAGAAATAATGGCATAGACGGGTGATAGAATGCAAATAGACGGTTCTACGATCTCCGAGCTTTGGTAGATCGTCATCACATTAAAATCCTTAACGATCTTATATCGTGAAATCGCACGGCCCTAAACTGTGGCATAAATATTTTACTCTAAAGCTACTCCAAAGACATTAAAAGCTAATATATGAACCCATTATGGATTTTTAAATGGAAGGTATTTTTTGTTTGATCATGTTTATTGTAATAGAACAAATTAGCTATTTTTCTTACCTAAATTAAAACAAGTGTTCAAACAGTACCCTGTCTGAAATATTTTATCATATTTTCTGTGAAGGGGTATGCTTTTAAATTTATCTATTTTATTGGTAAATAACTTCCAAAATGTATGAATTGTCGAAATGGAAAAAATCGTGATAAAATCGAGATCGTGATTTTGCAAAAAATAAATCGTGATATTATTTTTTTTCCATATCGCCCACCCCTAGTGTGTCAGTGTTTGTGCTTTTGTGTATTTGCCTCTCTTTTGTGCATGTTTGCCTTCCAGCAACAGTGAGTGAGGAGGGGGATGTTTGGCATGTGTGTCGCGTGTTTGTGTGTGTGTGTGTGAGAGAGAGAGAGATGATCGACAGATGCCACCCCCCCACCGCACGCACACACACACACACACACACACACACACACACACACACACACACACACACGCACACACGTTTAAACGCATATTCCATAGATTGTGACCACTTGTGTCACCAGGACAGCTCCTCCTGGGTTAACCTGGTTGTTCCTGTACATTAAACGAGGCTGAAGATCATATTGATTTATTCCCATCATGGTTGTGTGTTGGAAAATCACATGTACATATTGAAAATCCATAGCCAGCTGCTGCCTGTGTGCTGCACCTGTGATCGAGCTTCCTGCTGGAGGAGCCGTCTGTGTTTGACTGATGTGTTTTTATGACTGCAGTGTGCCTGAGACCAGAAGCAGAATTACATTCACATATGGGCGTCTGCCTCCTGATCCTTTACTTCTGCTGCGCGTACTCACAGAGAACAGGTCTGTGAAGTTTGGACGCTGATAGAGATCAGATCCTAATATTTCTAAATGACTGTATTTAAGGATGATTAGTGCTGAAACAAGCCTGCAATCAGTGAAGAGCAGGGCTGTCATCCACTCTTATTTTCATATTGACTCATCTTTAGACTGATTTATCAGATTTATCTAAACGATTCAAATAAATAAGTATTTTATCACTTGTTAACGGTCAGCTTTGGTGTTTATTAACCACAAAGTACAAAGAGCAGGTCAATGCCAGCATGACAGAAATAAACACAGCGAATACCTTATGATTTATGTGTTTAAAAATGTAAAAATCCTGAATATTCACTGTGTGAATGTTGAGTAAATCCACTTCTTGATCTTTTGTTTCACATCAGATTGGATAATAGATCAAAGATTTGGCTCGTTTTTGTTTGAATGATAACGTTTATGGATCATATCTGACATCTTTATTTTAAATGTCAATTATTGTACCTATTAACTACCAATCTATTATTATATACACAATAAAAGTTTGAATATGGAACATTTTAATAAAAAGCTATATTTAAAAATAATAATACCACCACGGGTGTGTAGAATGAATGTACAATTTTTCCCTTTAAAAGCTATATTTAAAAAAAAAAATCTAAATTTTATTTTGACAACACTGGGTTTATGTTTACATCTACCAGCCACTAGAGGGCTCCGTTGTGCTAAAAAGTCCGCTCGGCAAGGCGAGGCTGGGACTGTGGAAAATGGCGGACTCAATAAGTCAAGCAGCTGATTCTGAGCCCAGAAGATGTTCTAACGCTAAATACTGTTGTAAAATAAACTTACTAGTAGAAATTAGTCCTTACCCTGTACGATTCATCACTGGACATGGTGCTGGCTGCTCACTTCACGTATCAGCAGGAAACCAATATAGCCTGGCCTGCCAGACTCTCCCACTGTCTGTTCTACACAGAGGAAGAGTCTGGAACCTCAGAGGCAGCGAGCACCATGAGGGGCGGGATAGCCAGCTCAAAAATAAGTTAATAACCAATCAGAAAAATAGAGGAAATGACTACTTATCGTGCGACGCTGTAGTTTTTTAGCTGTAGTCAAAGATGGCATCAAAGGAGCGATGGTAACAATCTCCCTCTCACTGTTCACGCTGAGCTGCACTGCAGTTAACCCCAGCTTTCCGGCATTTTTTACTTGTTGCTCCATTAGCGCAAGTAAAGGTGACAAGCACCTTCCTCAGTAGAAATGAATGCACTGGGGGCGACTGGAGACCCATCTAAGATGGCGGCCGGCCACTATGGCAGCGCCAGTCCATGAGGCGGTTACATATATACGTCTGAGGGTAGCACAGCACAAACATCTTTCTTTAGAAGAAAGGCTTTTAGCGCTAATTCTTGTTGTGGTTTTAAAGACATGTCCAAGTCATTTAGAACAGAGGAATGAGCCGCAGCGAGCTCCGCTTCAGACGCCATCTTTGTTGTTTATGAGAATCTGAGCGTCGCGGTGTGTGACGTACGCTGCTCAGCGTTGATTGGCTCGGTGAGAGTTCTCAGGGGGTGGGGTTATTTGAATAGGAGTGTTACCAGACCCATTACTTCCCATAAGGAAGCATTGGTATGGCTGACCAAGCTAGAACCAACACCGGCTGGAAAATTAATTCTGTTGTTGCGATACCACCTCTGAACACTAGAGTTCGCCAGAGTGTCTGTGTTCCGTATTCAACCTTTAAATGTGCTTAAAATGGGAAGAAGTAACGCTGATATGATGGGTTACATAAAACCCAATAATATTCAGTGTTAATTAAACAAATTTGAACATCGACCTATAGAACTTTCCTCAAACATGTAGCATTTTGCATTTTAACCTATAACTGATCTAAAAATACATGGACACTGCTTCATCTTTTGCCTTGTTAGCTAAGTTGAAACAGTTTTTTGGATAACATGACTAAGCTGATGAAAGCAGCACAGGCTAGTGGGGAAAAACTGTTGTTCCAGCTGAAATATGTAAAGGATTATAGAAGAAAAATCCTAAAAAGTATTTGCCAATTAGTAATATTGATGCTCACAAACGATCACTGGTAGTGTCATGGTTCTGAGACGAGACTACCAAGTTAGCCATTGGCTGGAAATCCCACATCGAAAATAACCTTAAAATCTTCTCAACCGTAACACGTTTTAAGCAGTCAAGACTTCTCCTTTACAATGTGACCTTGGGAGTCATCTGGTTGTGATGTTGTGGCTGTGAAACGTGGACACAGCAGAACCTGGCTGCAGCTGAGTGTTTCATGCCAGCAAATGTAATTAGATTACTCATAACCGGCCACAAAAATGTCTAGACGGGCCCAGGTTCTGGGATAACTGTTATCTAAAGGCAATAGGTTGTTTTCAGTGTCAGAGTTGTGTCTCTGTCCTTCATCCTTCCTGCAAAATGAATCAGTATAATTATAGCAGGTTATTATTATGTTGGAAGGCTACAGCTAAGACCAAGTACTATGGTAAGAGTCTCATTATCTGCGTGAAGCACAGTGCTTAAAGTCCACAACTGATGTTTGAGAGTTTATCTAAGATCCGTCATGCATATAAACATCACATAAACACCAGGTTCTTGTACAATGAAGCAAAATTACCTAAAGTAGTGATTCATGCTGCTTTTGGATGTTCATTCCCCTAATAGGACATTTACTTATCATGGTTGTGTGTTTGGTGAATCTTACAGGTCTCGTTCTCTGAGAAACCAAGTAATACTTGTTGATCTTGAAATTAGATCAGCCACTCTGAGTTTCACATGCGTGCTGAACGTAAACAATTTCACCCACATTAGCCGCAGAAAGGAAATAGATGGAAAGCGCTCAGGTCCGATAAAGCCAGTCTCTTCTACGTCACAAGGTTAAATTTGTATTCATGGACTCGCCCACCTGGGCTTGTGACTGCAGAAGACTAAATTGATTTAGTGTCCAGGAGACAGCAGAGCGTGTCTTGGCTAGTAGAAGATAACTATTAGCATTAGCAACTCCACAGCCTGGCAGAAGACGTTCAGGCTAGTGTTATTAATAGAGATAAAACATCAATGTTTAATTTCTTACCCAAGAAGGAAGAGAGAACGAAGGCAGCGGAAGAGTCGCGTTGCTGTTAGCCAATCAGAAGCAAGATGTTCACATATCATGAATATTAATGCATAAGACTCGTAATCTTTCCGTTTTTCACCCCCCACTCCTACAGTAATCGTCTACTTCCTGAAACAGGGGCTCCAAAAGCCTTTTTATTGGAAAAAACAAGTGAATGAGACCTTTAAAGCTATATGGTAAATAGTATATGGCCTGTATTTCTTATAGCACCTTCTAGAGTTCTAGACCCCCCCACCCCCAAGGCGCTTTACAACACAATCAGTCATTCACCCATTCACACACACGTACAAGTCCAACAGGAGTTGGAAATTGTGACGAACGCTTTTATCATGTCTAGACTGGACTACTGTAATTCCCTGTATGCCGGCTTGAGTCAGTCCTCAGGGTTCCTACAAGGTCTTAAAACGTCTTAAAAGCATTGAATTTATGAATTTGGAAATAAGACCTTGAAAAGCCTTGAAAAAGTCTTGAATTTTGATATCTGGGTCTTAAAAGTTGTGCTGTAATTTAGAGCTGAAACAAATACTCGAATGGTTTGAATAAATTCCTCAAATCATTTTACGAGGCTTCATTTATTTTGCGCACTGCAACCTGAACACCTTCTACTGGCGAACAACATGGTCATCTAGGTGTTATGAAGGAAAATAAAGAAACCAGCAAAGACAAAAAACACTGTAAAAGGCAAAAACGCTCTAAAGTTTGGGATCAACCATCAATCCACGAGCAGGTGTGCTAAAGCTAATGCTAGCAGGTAGCACGTTCACAATCAAGTTGATTGTGAAACTTATTAAACTCTTCAAGAGGATAAGAAATCCTCAAATGTTATTAGCATTTCCAGTAGCTTACTACTGAACATGTTAATGAAATACATTACAGAGCATATGTGGATATATGTAGATATGATATTTTGAGAAAAGTGATGCAATCTAAATTGTTACTGAAATAAAGGTGAAATTTGTACAATGATGGGAAGGAACTAGACAACACACCAAAACACACGGTAGGGCCGTGAAATAGGTATACATTTTTATATAAATGGTCTTTACGAGCTCCGGTGGCCTAGTGGTAGAGTGTCCGCCCCGGGACTGGGAGATCAGGGTTCGATTCCCGGTCGGGTCATACCAAAGACTTTGAAAAAAATGAGACCCAATGCCTCCTTGCTTGACACTCAGCACTAAGGGGTTGGATTTGGGGGTTAAACCACCAAATAGTTCCCGAGCGCGGCCACAGCTCACCGCTCCCCACCACGGGGATGGGTCAAATGCGGAGATGTAATTTCACCAGTGTGTGATGAATACTTGGGACTTTTACTTTAACTTTAAAAAGACTTGAATTTAACTTGAATAAACTTGTAGGAACCCTGCTCACTGTCATGGCTGCAGCTGGTCCAAAACGCTGCTGCCAGGTTCATCTATGGATCACGAAAATGGGAGCATGTTACTCCGCTCCTGGCTGCCTTGGACTGGTTACCAGTTAAATACCGCATTCTGCTCAAAATCCTGGACTTTGTTTTAAACTCTGTCTGGATCAGCACCACCATATTTAGCCTCACGTGGCTCGTTACATCCCTGCAAGACCTCTACGCTCGGTGCAGCTGCACCTGTTGGTGGTTCCTCGGTGAAAACGCAAGTCGGTCTAGGGGTGATCTCGCTTTTGTGGTTGTAGGTCCTCGGCTCTGGAACCAACCTCATCAGAGATAAAACAGTCCATGTCTCTGTCCATTTTTAAAGCCAGACCAGAGCTTTATTTTAGATCAGCTTGCTAGTTTTAGTAATGTTTTTAATGTTTTTTCCAGATTGCTCTTTGGCCTTATTTCTTTTATTGTTTTTTAGTGTTTTATGCTTTTAATTTACCATAATGTTGTTTTTATGTGTCTCTGCATTATGTACAGCACCTTGGGCCTCCTTGACTTGGGGGTGCATGGGAAGAGGTCTGGGGAGGCTGCCTGTTATGTTTTCATGTGAAACAGGAATTGTTTTGTTTGCACTTGCAGTTTCTGAACCAGCAAAAGTGAAGCAGGACTTACAGTAAACTTTAACACATTTGGGGTTTCAGTTCCGTTTAAATGTTCTGGTACTGTTGTGCACGGTCTAATGAGAGGGTGGAACCAGTGAGAGGTGTGTGTTTCACACCCGGGCCACGACACTAGCGCTCAGAGTCATTGCATATTTTAATGAGCTCCATTTGTTCCCTTGTATAACTAACAAAACAGGATTTTTTACCATAGACAACATCTCAGAGGCTAATATATATGAGAGCATGCACGTTTCTTTTAAATTGACCTTACAGGCAGAAGAAACTACCACTAATATGATGCATCGTTTGTCAGGACTGGAGTTCAACCATGTTTAAATAGGGAAGTGTTTAATTACAGTCTCTTCTAGCAGTGGTTGTTATTTTCTTTTTTCACGTTTGAGCAAAAAGGTGCTGCTGCGGTTTCCCACAGCAGACGTTTATAACGTTTTAAACGTCAGAACCGAAGAGTGAAAGAAACTGCATCATGTGCAGCAAACTAAAATAAAACCATGCAGGCTTTAGAGTTTAGTCCTGGTCACCACACTGGTGCATAAAAACTGGGCACCAGGTTTGTCTATGAGAGGAGAGTGTGTGCTTCTTCACTGCTCTGTCATTAAAGAAGATGAAGGGATCACGTTGATCCCAGACACTATTGTAGTTGAGTGTTTGGATCCTTTCCGATGCTTTTCCTTTAAACTTTGTTACACCCATAATTTATCTTATCTGCAAGCCCCGATGATTGTTTACAGGCAAGATTTTTCACACAGTTAGTTAGAAAACAGCACTTTCATCTCTCCTCGTCTCTTTTATTTGCTGCACAGAGTCCGACAGAGTGCTTTTGTTTATTCTTTACCAGAAATGAAAAGTATATGGTACTTTTATTTATACAGCAGCAGTAAAAACAACAATAACATGATGATTTTGATATTTATTCAGACTTTTGGACATTTTGTTGTTTGTTAGCTGAAGTTCTGCTGAAGTTTGCAGGGTTTTTATTTTTCTGTTGTGTGCTCTTGCTGCAGCTACTTCATCTTAGTGTTTTATGGGAGTTTGGCCTCTGGCCTCACATTGAACTAAAGAAAATCCTTTGTTGGCTAAAGTTTTCTTTCTCATTCCAACACAGAAGAAGGCTGCATTAAAACCTCCTCAGTGGGGGTTTATAGGGTACTTGGACAGGCGCAGCTCTCTTGAACAGGGTAGGAAACTAAATTATTCAAATACAGATTTTTATTCTATTCATATCCTTTCTGCTGAATAGTGCATAGTTTTTTTGAATCACACTGATGAGGATAATGTCGCACTAGAGACTAGTTTAAAACAAAATGGCAACAAATTATGCAGATTTTCATTTGGAATCACACTGAATTGGTACGTAAGACACTTTTACATGTAATGTCATTTGGTATTCTTGATGAGAAAAACATCAGGTTAATTAAACTAATCATCTAATTCTCTATTCAAATTTGGATCAGCCAAATAAAGCAGCCACATAAATTCCAGGTTTCCGGGGCTTTTCTCTGAGGTTTTGCAGATATTTCAAAGTAAAACGAGAAAATCAGTGGAGAACTTTTTTTTTTTTTACTCATCATTTGCTGCTTCACCGTTTGTTTCCTTTGTGAATTTTCTGTTTTTCACGAGAGAACATTGTTTAAACGAAGCTCCGGTGGGCTGGACTGAGTAGACTTGAGGGTAATTTCCCCGCTCCACTTCTGTAGATGACAACAATTCTGTGTTTGTGTTTCTGAGGGAATCAATCGAACACACATGGCCCCTGCCTGCCTGTTGCTGGTATTTTGTTCAAACTGAGCTTTTCTCATCATTCTCTGTTTTTTTTCTGTTTAGAGACTTTTAAATCACAGCAGCTCAGCAGGCTGCAACAGATTTACAACCAATAGCAGCTTTTTTTGTCCTCTAAAGTAAACACGTCTAAGTCTTTTCCACATTTCTACACAATTAGCTACAACATATCTGAGGTGTTTCACCCTAACGGGATTTTTACTAGTTTTCTTGTGTTACTAGCAGAATTAGCAGAAGCTTTAGTCACATTTTCAGCGGTTTGCACGCCGTCTCACATAGAAAGGATGATTTTTTACCTCTTTGATCAGCAGTCCAACTTTTCTATGATTGTTCTTGCTAAAGATTAGACTCGAGACTGAGTAGGAAGTGGCAGAGCCAGAGCTGGAGAATAAGAAGTGCCTTAAATTAGCATCTCCTTAAAAATAATATAATGCACTAGGAATGTGTATTGGTAAAATTCTGGCGATACGATACGTATCACGATACAGGGGAGACGATACGATATATCACGATTAGGGATGCTCTGATACCAGTTTTTTCCAAACCGATACGATACCGATACTTGGATCTGAGTACTCGCCGATACCGATTACCGATACTTATACCACACAAAAAAAGGCAATGAATTGGAATACAGGTTTTATTTTCTTCTCTGTTTTCAACAGGAGAAGACGGTGAGTTAGATAAAGAAATATAGTACCCGGAGAGAACCCACGCTTGCACAGGGAGAAAATGCAAACTCCATGCACAGAGAACCCAGGCCGGGACGTGAACCCAGGACCACCTTGCTGCGCCACTGTTAAGCCCTATATTGATATAATATCGCAGGAAAAAATATCATGATATATTGCCACATCGATATTTTCTTACATCCCTATAATGCATTAACTAGGAATTATGAAAGCATGGCTAGTTAAAGTTTAGTGATGTGTTGATAAAATCGAAAAATCGACTCTGAATCGGTTCTTATAGAAATTCTAAGAATCAAATTGAATCGATTCATAAGTCCAAAAATCGATTTAATTATTTAACATAGTTTTCCCTTTTTACAGCTAAAATAGGACAAAAAAGTCCAGATGACTGTTTTAAGGTTTACGTCTGAAAGGGTTAATACAGTTTCCCCTGGTGAACTGTAACTCACCCAGTGCTGCAGCATTGAATTCCTGGCATATAGTTAAGTTAACAGCTAAAAACATTTTAATAGCACTGACACATATAAACATCCAACTGGAACAGATCGAATTGGATCGGATTGTGATAATCGATTCTAACCTTTGAGAATCGAAATCGAACCGATTCTTGACATTTGAATCAATACCCAGCTCTATTAAAGTTATGGGTTAGGGTTTAGTTCTCAGTCCCTTACAGGTCACTACTTGCTGCAAAATGCAAAGGGGTGGGTGGGGGGGGTCGTTGAAATGACAAACTCATGTAGGGCCTAAAGGACTTATCACATGAATGCATTTGGGTGATTTAAAAAGATCCTTTAAGCAGAGCTTTGAGATCAAACGCTTTGTTTGAACCATTGAGAGAGAGAAAGAAAGAAAGTTGGGTTAAAGTTTTGGTCTAATATCAACAGCATCTACAACTCTACAAAGAAGCGATGCTTCTGATTAAAACAGCATTTAGTTCAGACATAATCAGTCTTCGCTATGATACAGGCAGCTTCCCACATCGTTGTGCTTCGAGACAAATAGAATTTATGTCAAGCGTGGCGTCGTATCAGTCTGTGCGCTCTGATCTACAGACTTGCAGAGACTTGTCAGCTGTGATGTGAAATTAAGTCCCTTTTTATTGACATTTTTACCTCCAATAAAAGGAATCAGGAGATGTTGGTTTTCTGTGATTTCACTGAGGAACTCGGCTGTCTTTACACTGATTCAGTCCTAAAGAAATATTTCTACATAAATGCACACACTACTATTTATATCTGATGTTTGTCTGTGGCTAACACAATAATTGTGATGTATTGTACTGAGTTAACAGATCGGAATCAGTCTTAAAGGGTAGGATTCAGATTTATCTTTTGAGCTTCTGATGTGATCCTCTTATCTCTCTTTCCAACCCAGCAAATGGTGATGAGCCTGCGGGTGTCGGAGCTGCAGGTGCTGCTGGGCTACGCTGGGCGCAACAAGCACGGGCGAAAGCACGAGCTGCTGACCAAGGCACTGCACCTCCTGAAAGCTGGCTGCAGTCCCGCCGTGCACATGAAGATCAAAGAGCTCTACCGGAGACGCTTCCCTGCCAAAATGGTCTCCCACTCAGAACTGGCCCTGCCTGGACCGCACCATCCTGCCTCAGTAGGAGTGGTCGGGGGAGGGGGAGCGGCGCTACCCGCTGCCCTGACACAGCTAGCGTACGAGGGACACGCTGGACACGGTGGAGCCCCGTCGCCTGCTGCCTTACTGCCACTCTCACTGCTCGGCCCCGGGAAGCACGAGCTGGCTGGACTGACACACCACCTCTCCACCACGGCCACGCTGCATCCGGTCCACCCAGATGTCAAGCTTCAGAGGCTGCCCTTCTACGACATGCTGGACGAACTCATCAAGCCGACCAGTCTAGGTGAGAAGATGTGTGCAAGGACTGTTTCTCTGGGATAGCTGGTGACGTGCATGCATCAACCTGTCTTCTAAATATTGTGCAAATGTGAAGCTGCAGCAAGAACCCTAGAAGAACCTGTAGTAAGTTTTAGTCATTCGTAAGAGCAGGCTCTGATAGTTCCTCTGTTGTATAAAAAGGCATCTTGCTGGTGTTTGTGTCTCATTTCCGGCAAACGTGTCGACAAGGTTAGAAAAAGTTAGAGCCAGACTTTCCCAGTCGTCTGAAACAGTCCAAGCACACATGAGCCACAGCTGACGATGCGTGAGGTTTAGAGTGCAGATGTAATGATTGAGCTTCTTATCCGTCAAGCCAAAGGCTGAACAACTTTGTTGTGGTTTTATGAGGACTTTATCTGATAATGGTGATGTTTGTTTTTATCAGCTATCCCATATTTGGTCATACACTAAAAGCCAAATAATATACATAATCACTTAAATGGTTTTGCTTTTACACAGAGAGGTTTCCATGGGTATTAGAGATAATTAAAGGCTTTAATCTGACTGTGTGTTTACATAAAGAACAATTGAATTTGAGCCAGCGGTGCCTTCTTTAATGGACAGCCATCTTCCTGCATGCTTATGTCGTATTTTGCTGTTGTAAATGAAATCCTTCATGTTATCAGTTTCATTGCCAGTAACAAGTTGTGAGAAAAGGTACAGCGTGATGTTTTGGACAGTGTTCAGCTGGGAAACCTGAACGATATTCTCTCGTGGTTGTAGCCTCACACACAAGCAACATGATCCATGAAGGTTTGATTTAATGAGAGATATGAGTCCAGATCAATAAAAGCCCCACCCCTCAGGACGATAACGATCCATTAGACGATGTCTAATAGGGATGGGAAGATTTACTAGTTCATACTGATTCACAGATTAACACGTTTACGATGCAGTTACCATCAGGTTGTAGGCTTTAGGTGAAACTTGCATGAAGAATGGATCTCATGCAGCCTCTTCCCTCTGTCTGTATGTTTTCTTCTGCTACCATCCCTCCTGCTTGTTGGTTGGTAAATGGTAAATGGCCTGTATTTGTATAGCGCCTTCTTAGGGTTCTACAACCCCCCAAGGCGCTTCACAGCACAATCAGCCATCCACCCATTCACATTCACACGCTGGTGGGGATGAGCTACATTGTAGCTACAGCTGCCCTGGGGTGCATTGACAGAGGTGAGGCTTGCCGTACACTGGCGCCACCGGTCCCTCTGACCACCACCAGCAGGTAAGGCGGGTTAAGTGTCTTGCCCAAGGACACTATGGAGGTAGCCGGGATCGAACCTGCAACCTTCCGATTACTGGACAACCCGCTCTACCTCCTGAGCTACTGCTTCCCACTGCTGGTTCTTATTTATTAGTGACACCTGCTGTTTAGGAGGAAAACTGCAGCAGAAACTGGTTAAAAATGTCCTTAGAAGGAAACAGTTAACCTGATTATGGGTGGTAATGTTTCATTAGGTTAGGGTTAGTCTAAAGCCTCTTTTATAAAACAATGCTGCCAATTTGCCGCAACGCTGAGGCGGCATCTGGGAGCATAAGGTCGTTTATAAGAGGTCAGACCGTGGCGGTAATGTGGGGCAATTGTGTCCTTTTCATAAAAGATTACACGATGGCGGTATAAAGGAGGTATGAGGGCGGTCTTTGCGCTGTCCCAGACTTCCGTGTATGGACATAACTTGTTTTTTATTGCGATCGAAGCCGCGCTCCTTAAGTTTTCTTCACAAAGAGCTCATAAAGGTGTCTGTCCTCCACAGTCCCTATGAACTGTCAGATGATCTGAGCTGCAGATCTAACGGAGCGAAGCTCTCAGCACACTGCATCACTCCAGTTTAACATCTCGGCTGATTCTGTTTACAAAAGCGAAACTTATGCCCGTGTTTACTTTCATTTTCTAGTTGCCGACTGGAGCTCGGCATTAATTCATCACGTGATCATGACACCACCCTCTGTTGCGCCAAGGTGTAATGTGCATTCACAGGTCCAGCTTTGCAGTAATATCACTACCAAGCGTGGTGGCACGAAAGCCGCAAAATTCCCGCTTCGCCATGCCACCACGGCGCGTTTATAAGACACACCGTTGTGGCAATATTACGCTGATTTGCCGACATGATGTGTCTAATAAAAAGGGCTTGACGTATTGCTTTGTCATAATGTTTACCTATTGGTAGGGCTGTAACAATATTGGCAATATCGCGATATCGTCGTAGTAAAATGACCACAATATCGTCGTGGTCTTGTCACGATATCGTACAGTACGTCTTGAGGTAAAAATAACACTTTCCAGTCTGCTCCACCAGAGCATAGCAAAGTAAACTACACAGACCATGATCCTCTGCTTCTGTGTCATCAGCCAGTTTGTCAATAGGAGTGCGTGCAGCCCACACAGCAAAGAAAAACAAACATGGAGAATAGAGGCTACAACGGTGAACGCAGCACGTAGTATACCAGTCAAAGTATTTTATGTTGTAAGTCGCATTATTGTGAGCATAGCCACAATATCATGAGCCTCCACACAATATTGCAATAAATATCGTATCGTGAGGTTCATATCGTGACAAAATCGTATCGTGAGATTTAGATATTGTTACACCCAGGGTTTTTCCTGGCTCAAATTGAGGCAGAGGTGGTACCGTCCTGACCATGCGCCAACACATGCATACTCTGTGCATTCAACTGCCTCGCTTTTTTAAAGGCAAAATATTTTTTAGTTAAGCGTTCTAATTAGGGATGCGTATCAATCACGTACACAATGGCGTTGCGTTGTTATGCTCTTAATGACTTGGAAACAGACTAACATACCCTCGCTTCGCCGACTCTTCCTGTCCTGCATTCTGACCCTCGCCTGTCCCTGCCTGCGAACTACATTCAGACCTGACATCCTTGTGTGTGACTGGATTCAAACTCGTGAAATGTGGGACAGAGACTACTTAATGTGGGACAACATGAAATTCCAATTCAATGAAATTAATTCAATTCAGTTTTAAATTCAATTCAGTTTATTTATATAGCGCCAAATCACGACAAGCGTCGTCTCAAGGCACTTCACAAAGTAAACATTCCAATACAGTTCAGTTCATTAAGCCAATCAGTAAAAGGTTTCCTATATAAGGAACCCAGCAGATTGCATCAAGACACTGACTAGTGTCAGTGTCTTGATGCAATCCTCATACTAAGCAAGCATGTAGCGACAGTGGGAAGGAAAACTCCCTTTTAACAGGAAGAAACCTTCAGAGGATCCTGGCTCAGTATGAGCAGCCATCCGCTACGACTCACTGGGGGTTGAGAAGACAGAGCAGACACACGCACCACCCCCCCCCCCCCACACACACACACACACGCACACACACACACCATATATATCAAGTAGTGTTTCTATGGCTACACTGTGATTTCTTAGTAGAAGTTCTATTTAGTAAGAGAAACTTTATTGTCTTTATCTGAGTGAATCTATAATTAATTCAATAGGTGAACTAATAGTAGCACATTCTATGTTAAAGAAAGTGAGATGTAATATCAGGAGAGGGAGAATGTTAAGTGGTTGGCAGCAGTGTGCCAGCCGATGGCCCCCTCCATGAGGCCACCACAGCTCAGCAGAACGCCAGTGTAGCTTCTTCTGGGGAGAAAAACACTTAGAGAGAAAATAAAGTTAACAGCTGGAATAACAGGAAATAATGCAATTAGAGAGTGGTGGTAGAAGAGAGTAGCAGAGTGTGGAAAGTGGTCAGTATGTCCTCCAGCAGTCTAAGCCTATAGCAGCATAACTACAGAGATAACTCAGGATAACCTAGCCTTTTAGATGGAGGCATGTGGGAGGCAGGGCCAGGGAGAAAAGTCTTTAACGACAGTAGTCCCCTCTGTACACTCCACCTCCCTCTGCTCCCCACTCGTCTAAACCTGGGCTAACATCAGAATTTAACCATAAGCCCTATCAAATAGAAAAGTTTTGAGCCTAGTCTTAAAAGTAGACAAGGTGTCTGCCTCACGCACTAACGCTGGGAGCTGGTTCCACAGGAGAGGAGCCTGATAGCTAAAAGATCTGCCTCCCATCCTACTTTTAGATATTCTAGGAACCACCAGTAAACCTGCAGTCTGAGAGCCAAGTGCTCTGTTAGGAACATATGGAACAATCAGATCACTGATGTATGATGGAGCTTGATTATTAAGAGCTTTATATGTGAGAAGGAGGATCTTAAAATCTATTCTGAATTTAACAGGCAGCCAATGTAGGGAAGCTAAAACAGGAGAGATGTGGTCTCTCTTTTAAATTCTCATCAGAACTCTAGCTGCAGCATTTTGGACCAGCTGAAGACTTTTGACTACATTCTGTGGACCTCCTGATAGTAATGAATTGCAGTAATCCAACCTTGAGGTAATAAATGCATGAACCAGTTTTTCAGCATCACTCCTGGAAAGGATGCTTCTAATCTTAGCAATATTCCGAAGGTGGAAAAAGGAAATCCTACAAACCTGTTTATCGTGGGATTTGAATGACATGTCCTGGTCAAAGATAACATCGAGGTTCTTTACTGAAATTAAGTAATAAAAATTAGTAGCAAAAAAAACTTCGGATCTGCCTTTCAGCTCTAACGTCACTGTTAAATATACATAAAATTATTACTATTATCATCATATATTTCATGTCTGTTTGAATTTAACTTGAACAGCAAAAGCTTTCAGACTATTTCAGTTCCTCTAAGTTACCACAGGCTCAGGCTCTTTGGACCTTCTACTGTGGCTCTCAATAACTAAAAGGATTAAAACCATCAACTCCTTTTTAAAAATGTAAATAAAATACAATAAAACACACAGGTTTAAGCAGCTTTTCAGATTTTTCATTGAATAATTGATCTGATTTTCCACAACAAAGTACCAGTAATATTTTAGATCCATTTATGTTTATTTTAAATTAATTTTCCACAGCTATCAACATCCCATTTAAAAATAACCATACTCTTCTGCAAATTTTCTTTTTATAATTTAGAAACAAAATTATATTTATTCTAAAATGTCAACAAATCTCTAATAGTAAATTTTTAGGGAAGAGAAAAAAATCATTATTGATTTTAATCTCTGAACAAAGTCAGATCTAATCTTAGAATTCTTACTTTTTCCTCAAAATTTTGAGAATAAGTCATCAAATTAAATCCTCTCAGCATCTCTGTGATGTTAGCTTGAGACAACACAACCCCAGCACCTCCTCTGTGTTATCATCTTTGGGTGTTAGCACGAACCTGAACAATTACTGGGACATCTGCTTTTGACCAACATGTTTATGACTTTCTGCACCGTTTCATATCGGACTCGTCGCCCTGACACGGAGACATGATTCTGAGAAACATCAAAGACACTGTTAGAGTGTCTCTGAACAGCCACAAGTCTTTATTCTAACAGCATGTTCTCCACCATGCTCGCTCGTCTCACCTGCACCTGTCGTGCTCACTGACGTTTCTTTTTGTTTGGGTGGTCCGTGAGCGCGCTGAGCGCACCTGCGTTAACGCCCCGCCTCCTGTTTTGACAGCCACGGCTTTCTCCACAGTTTATGCAAGATTTAAACTCAAAACGGGAGACTGTTAATAATGCGGGACAGAGTCTCAATTTGCGGGACAAGTGAAAAGTAATGAAAATGCGGGAGTCCCGCACAAAGCAGAACAACTGGTCACCATACCCTCCGGCGTCCGGCCGAAGGGGGGAGTGAAATCAGGCTGGGGCGGCACAAAATTAGCTGGAGGCGGCCGCCACGCAAATTTGAACGCAGGAAAAACCCTGGTTACACCCCTACCTATTAGGGATGCACGTTTTCCAAAATTTCTTTAACTGGTTATTAACGCCTTTAACGGTTAATAGTCGGTTAACCGTAAACCAACCACCCCACCCCCCCGACACACGCACAAACATTTGCCCCAACTCTATAAATAATACAACCACTTTTTCTGTCTACTCTTTTTAATATAATTGATGTACACCTAAAGTCCCACACTCTTTGCATTTATGAACAAAACGTAGAGAGAGAGCGGGATGACAGCTGAAATGTTCGTCAGAACCAGAACCTGTTGCACAGCGGGCCGCCTGGCATCAAGAGAAGCCAGAAGTGTCTGTACTTGACCCGACTCGTGAATACTGATCAATACTGCTGTCATTACTGACTTAATGCTTCTGACTGCTACAATATTATACACAAGCGCAGTTGAAGGATGTGTACAGCAATTAACCGAGTAAAGCTAAATTAACCGGTTATGACCTTAACGGCAGTTTAATTATGTACATCCCTGTTACCTATCCTATTTTAACATGATTATGGATGGAATTGGATCATATCAGTTTTAGCTGCTCGTGTGTCGAGATGTTGACCAGAGAATCATAACCCTGATGTTATAAAATGATTTGACCTACTTTGTCTGCAGAGGCATCAGCACACAACATGGGATTATAATCAGATTAGAATTTCTGATTAGCGATCACTTTGTTCAGCTCCTCACACCAGACTGTTGAAAACAACATTAAATTCCAACACACATTTTTCTCATGAAATAGATAAAACCGTTTTATCTTTCTCATAAAACATTGTTTCCATAACATGTTGATATAAAGGCTCATCTCTGAGTAGCAGGATTTAGGAAACATCCAGAATCGCTGCCTGTATGTCTTCACGAAGGCCGAGCCTTTCAGTCTGATGTCATGTCACCCGTCTGCCCTTTAATGTATTACTTAACAGACTTTTAATCTTGGGTTTTATGTCTGTAAGATTTGTCTTTGCATTACACCCAGCACCAAGCCTGTACTTAGCATAATAACAATCTCTGGGCTCTGGGATATATTGCAAATATATGGAAATGTCTAGATTTTCCTACATTAGCATTTTAATAGAGTAAGAGGCCGTCTCGTGATTAATTTGCCTGCAGATGCATGTACAAACACACTGCTTGCAGCTCTGTCATCACACCATCCTTCTTCTTTTTCTTCCTACCACTTTCTCAGTTTATCCATTTCTTGCACACGTTCCATCCCTTTTTGCCTCTTCTCCCTTTTTCTCTTCCGCGGCCATCCTTGGTCAGAATTTGCATGTGGAGTGATGAAATCACACAGGCATGCACCTGTGCCTGCAGAACACACCCTCCCCTTATTTGAATGTGAATGGCACGTTCACACCCTTGTCACTTACAGTAGTTTGAAAATGCCGTTTATGATAAGTAATGCATGCACTGGGTGTTTTGTTCCCATGGAAGAACAAAAGGAGTGATGAAGGTAAACCCTCTGGGCGATGTTGCAGATCTTCCCACAAAACTAACTTGAAAATGAAAAGTGATCTTTGTCTTTGTCCCTTGTAGAGGACTGAATCAAAGCTGCTTGATTGATTGACATTTTCTTTTGTTTAGTCCATCTCTTCTTCGCTGGTGATCTTCCCCTCTTTGACCCTGCTGGGTATAGACTGTGGGATTTTGGCCCATTTTAAACCGACTTGTGCAACAATTTTTGGGATCGGGCTGAGGTTCTGTTTCATGTGTAGTGTATCATGTACTCGGGGGTAACAAGAAGTGATTAACATTTCACCACAAGGCTCTCAATCAGCAACTGTACAGTCGCAGGAAAGTCAAACCTGTTTATATTTTGGTCACAAAGGGCTGGGCAATAAATCAAAAATTTATCGTTATCGAAATTTCTGACTAACGGATATCGTTTTTATCACGTCAATAAATTTGATAATAAAACAATGAATAGATGTGTGTAGGTTGGCGACGTTCATGTCCCTTTAAGAAGCTGTACCACCTCGAGTCACATGACAACATGACTCAACACAATACACGTGACAGCCCCATCTAGTGGACAACTTTTGTTTTTGGATATACATGTAGTTATCATCCATTTATCGTTATCGAGGTGAACTCCTCAATATACCGTGATATTGATTTTAGGCCATATCGCCCAGCCCTACAATCACCCCTCGTGAGGATATCTCACTGTTGAAGACGAGCCAGATTTTCCAGAACCTCTCACACCGCGAACATGACTTTTCTCTACCTTTTCTCTACGCTGCATCCGGTCCACCCAGATGTCAAGCTTCAAAGGCTACCCTTCAACAACATGCTGCAAGAGGCGTGTTTGTTTTTGATGAGCATTCTCTCATTCCTGCTCGAGCGTTGACTCACTTGTGGGTTTTTCCTGTGCTTATTTTTTGCTCTTCTGGATTTAAGAGTCTGATGTGTCGCGTACACACGTTCAGTGTACGCAGTCAGGTCGCATTCACAGGTTTTTCATTTTTTTTGTGCCTATTAGTGCTTCAACCAGGATTCAAAACATCTTACTGCTGATATTTCCTAGCCTAGTGAACTAGACCAAATTCTTGCCTTGCAAAGTTTGGTCTAGGCACGCTTCATTGGAACCCTCGCAGCCGGATCCACTGCTGTGGCTGTCCAATCACAGCTCGCTATAGTTTTAGTTGGGCCAATCACAGCGCTCTTATCAACGGGAGTAGACGAAGACAAACAACATGGCGGCAGCTCAGGAACCATGGCTTTGTCATCAACATTGGATTATTTAGACTTCAACGTGCGTAAGTCTGTCGGCTATACTTAGCGGCTTCTTATTTTTATCAAACAAAGTAGTGCAATGTCCCAGTTCACCTGATATTCACATGTTTTTCATCCAAAAACGACAGAAATCATTGATGCTAGACGCCATTGCTGCCTCCCTCTTCTTTACTGTCGCTGTGATTACGTCACGTTCGTTACTCTGATTGGTCCTAGCGCTATCCAATTGTGTGTAGACAGTTTGAAAGACAACCGTAGATCCCGCCTCACGACTGAGAGCCGTCAATGAGTCGTGGCCAGACTATATATTCACATATATAGGATGGCTTGCCAGGCTAGATATTTCTCTCATGCTGGCACTTTTTGACTTGTTAAAGATAAACTCCCATTAGTCATCATCACACACTGGTGAAATTCCATCACCGCATTGGACCCATTCCCATGGGGACCGGTGAGCTGCAGCAGTGGCTGCGCTCGGGAATCATTTAGTGGTTTGTTTCCTTAATGCTGAGTGTCATGCAGGGAGGCATTGGGTCCCATTTTCCTTTGGTATGACCCGACTGTGGATTTGAACCCACAACCTCCAAGTCTCAGAGTGGACACTCATACCACTAGGCCACTGAGAAGGTAAGCTGTAATCTACATTTAACTCTATATATGATTAGTAATGTTTTAAAAATGACCAAATCCCTCAGTTTTATTCAGTGTGAAGTGAGTTTGTCGGTTCTAGATAAGTGCATTAGACTGAAATGATCCTGATTTTATTTTGAAATCTAATCCATGTTACAGCTGTTTTCTTTTCTCTTCCACTAAGTCTCTTCCAAAATGTGCAAAATATCAATAGACAAAGATATTATTGCATTTTTACATGTTTGAAACGTTGAGTTCACATGTCAAAACTCTTGTAAGATGAAATAATGACAATAGTGTTCAACACATATAAGAAAACAGATGATTTCGGACATGTTTACGGATCAGCTGTATGGATTACAGGTTTATAGTTGGGGAGGATTAGCAGCCTGTGAGAAGGTGATCTCTGATTTCCTGCCTCAGCCCAGTTCACCACAGTAACTGGGCTTTTTGTGTGCATGTAAATGTAGTTATTATCACTCTCACACCATCCTCCCCTCCTTTTCCCTCCCCCCATCATTATCCCTCCCTCCGGTGCAGTTTTATGCTCTCTGCTGAGTCTTATCAGTCTGGGGAATAAAGGTTAGACAGCCCACAGCTCGGCCCTGCCAGCATCCACTGGTCAATGATCTGGGCTGCTTCATCTCCTCCTTTATTACCATGGCGACCTTACAGGTTGATGCAGTCTTGTCTCCTTTATTGTTAGTCCTTCATAAATAGATATTATTCTGGTGCACATACATCATTATTAAATCTTCTTGGGAAAAAATACACATCTATTTTAAATTTAATGAGAAATTTATGCATGAGAAAATCCCTGCAAATTTGGGGGTAGGAGTGACTAATAAACCGTGTTTCATTATCTTTCCTTCAGCAACGAATTGTCATAAATTTAATATTAGCCCTCAAAATATTTCGGATTAATTTTGAAGATTTCCTCGGATCCTGTTTAAGATGTAGCTGAAGTCAGAGTGATCCTAACGGCTCACCTATAAATGTTCATAACAGAACCAAAGCGGCAAAACGATTTGCTTTGCATCATTCTGCAGTTATGTTTTGCATTTGATGTAACTCACCGATAATGAAACGGATGGACAATAAAACATGTTTTGGTTAGATTGGTATTAGCTTTAGTTGAAGTGACAGTCCCTGTGTCCTCAGTGGTGTCGGTCAGGTTCAGATCTGTTCCACTAAATTTAAAAATTTAACGTTTAGAGCCAATTCAGCCAAATATATTTTTTATTTATTTTAAGTCTTCCTCCAACTGTCCCTGGTATTGAGTATTCCTGGCTGTCTTGGCATCTTATTGTTTTCCTTCATGTGATTTTGAGGCATTTTTAAGAGCTTGTAAATATTTTTATCCTTTAATTTTGGCTAAAAGATGTCACATTTACTTGCATCACTGTCTGATGTGAACAGTTTTACCTAAAGCTGCTCATGTGTGAGCACATCAGCCAAGATTCATAGAAATGTTCCCATTCTGTTGTTAGAAGGATGATATGACAGCTCTGACCTGCAAACTATAATGAAAGCGATATCATTCTTCTTTTTAAAATTTTTCTGAATAACTTAAAATTATTATTATTGAAGTAAAACTCTAACATGAATTGGTGATTAGTGAGATTGAGTTCATGTTCATGTTTGAGTTTCACCACCGGCCAATCGCTGATTGAGCTGACCATGCTGAGTATTGGCTGATTCCATTTTGGTTAAATCCTGAAAAACATTGTTGCAAAGTCTTGTGCAGTTTTTGTGTCATCTGGTTTGCTAACAGTCAGAGTTGACTTCAGTAATTAAAGCAGCTCTCCGGAGTATTTCTTTTATCTGATGGCACCATCTAGTGGCTGACAAGCGTATAACACCAATAGTCGGTGGACTCGATAATTTAAGATGGCGACTGCACGTTTCTTGTTTATGAATGTGCTTCTGTAGCCGACAAACAGAGCTAAAACATGTTGTTTTACAAGTATTATTCTCATGTCATGTTGTGTTTTCATATATTTTAAAGACTTACTTGTCCGTGAAAAGTTCATCAACTCTGCATCAGCCGAGGTACTTCCTTAAATTTGAAGCACGTAAGCGGTAGTCTAACGCTATTGGTTAGTTCTGGTCGGCGCTCAGTTTCCTATTGCATGGATTTTACGGGGCAGGGGGCGGGCTTAGCAAAAAAAAAAAAAGACATATCGCTTACATTATATCACACTACATGATAGGACAATCACTTTTATGGATTTCTGAAAAATCATACATAATTCCTGAAAGGGGAAAACTCCAGATTGCTGCTTTAATGGCAAAGTTTAAAGCAACACTAAAGAGTTTTTTAACACTTTAAGCTATTCCTTTCAAAGTTGTTTCAGTGGTTCTTGATTCAGAAGAGTCTCCAAAAGCAACACAGCTCACACCCGCCTTTGTTTATCTTATTAAGGAGGACACCACGGACTTTTCCGTGCATCTTTTGCACCGCCCACGTGCTCGGGGATTTGCGCATTTCTGAGAAGTCCATGTGAACAAAAACCGCCCATACTAGCCCAAACTGACGCGGCCGAGCCCCGACCGTACTGGCCCAGATGTGTAAGCGGCTTAAGTGGGAGGTCTCTACCTGCTATACGGCAATAGCATTTTACTCTCCTCGTAGCTCAGGTAAAGACTAGCAGTTAGTTTTTTCAGTTTGCTGACCATCAATTAAAAGCACAAGTAAAAGGAAGAAAGTAATGTCTTTGGAGCAGAGCAAAGAGCTAAACCCAGAGTGGGCGTCGGCATGGCCTACAATTGTTTGAGTGGTGACCTGACTTTGATGCTACCGGACTTACTGTTTTCCTATATAATAACTTTTTTGATCAACAGTGTAGATTTTTTTTTACTTTGTGACTTATTTTAGTTTTATTTGGATCGTGTTAGCATTAGCTTGTTGTTAGCGCTAGCTACAGCAGAGTTGTTTACGATAGTTGTAATACCGTTTTCAGCCAGGGAGAAGTGAAAAACTTATTTAGTGTTTCTTTAGTTTAAACCAAGGTCACATCAAATGTTAGCTCAGTATCAGGAAAGCTGACTAAAGAAAACCATTCTTGTGTTCTCCAACATCAGTTTGCTGTGACAACCAAAGTGAAATTGGTCTGAGTCCAAAGCTAATCAGTTGCAGATGTAAGGATTTAATTAAAATCCATCTGGTGATTCTTGAGATATTTTGTTAACAGTTTTGGCCATCGTGAATCACGGTGAGAATTTGCTTCACTACAGATGCACACACCCACATACAGATATAGGCAAAAAAAAAAAAAACATGAACCCCGACTATTAAAGCATGCAGAAAGAGCCTGATAGAGCAGCTCCAGCTAGATGTTGTCACAGATTGACCTTGAACTAGCCAACCATCCATCTGTGTATCTGAGGACTTTATTGTATCTGTCATGAATCAGCATCTCCTCTAAATGCCAGAATGTGCAGAACCTTGGTTGCGTTTTGAAAGTGAAGTGCAGAAATGGACTTAAGGAAATATATTAAAATATGTCTGTTGATAAAATCAGAATGATCAAGTCTACTCCATAGATTTAGGAGCCAACTTCACCACATGTGTCTTTCCTCTAAAGGAATGCAGTTAATACGAATGGTTCCAGCTTTTTGTGATGGAAGAGTTTACAAAACACGAGTTCCACCAAATGAAAATCTGAACTTTATTAACTTATTTACTACTACAGGTTCTCTCTTCTTTTCTTTCTCCTTTCTTATCAGCTTAAGATCGGGAACTGTTAGCACCATAAAATGTGTCTGGCCTTGAGGTAGCTAAGCCCCGTCTCTGTTTTCTAATATTTATGGAATGCCTGCGTCCATTTTGATAAAGGAAACAGACCCAACACTTTATTGCTTGGTTTCTCCTAATATTAAATGTATTTATTGTATTATTTAGCGAATAAACCAAACCCAATTCAAAGAAAGATATCACCTTGATACAGTGGCGGGCTGAGATAAGATCACCTTATAAAACGTGTGTTAGAATATTTATTTACATTTTATTTTCTGCTTTTGCAGATGAAAGCAGAATGTTTCAGACTTCTTCATACTCAGTTCCTCTGTAAATTCATAGAGGGACTTTACTGTGAAGAATCTGTATGAAGTTGTGCGGGTGATTATAAATGCTCTCATATAAACAGGACTTAAAAGTTTAATAAATCTTGACTTAATAGATCTTATATTACCAGGCCCCTTGATATGGGCTGTTAGGTCCCTGTATGACCAGTGTCAGAGCTTGGTCCGCATTGCCAGCAGTAAGTCGGGTTCGTTTCCGGTGAGAGTTGGACTCCGCCAAGGCTGCCCTTTGTCACTGATTCTGTTCATAACTTTTATGGACAGAATTTCTAGGTGCAGCCAAGGTGGTGAGGGGATCCATTTTGGTGGCCTGAGGATCAGGTCTCTGCTTTTTGCAGATGATGTGGTCCTGTTGGCTTCGTCAGACCCTGATCTCCAGGTTTCGCTGGAGCAGTTCGCAGCAGACTGTGAAGCAGCTGGGATGAGAATCAGCTCCTCTAAATCTGAGACCATGGTCTTGAGTCGGAAAAGGGTAGAATGCCTTCTCCAGGTCCGGGACAAGGTCCTGCCCCAAGTGGAGGAGTTTAAGTATCTCAGGGTCTTGTTCGCTAGTGAGGGAAGGATGGAGCGTGAGATTGATAGACAGATTGGTGCTGCATCTGCAGTGATGCGGGCGTTGTACCGGTCTGTCGTGGTGAAGAGAGAGCTGAGCCAGAAGGCAAAGCTCTCGATTTACCGGTTGATCTACGTTCCTACCCTCACCTATGGTCACGAGCTTTGGGTAGTGACTGAAAGAACGAGATCGCGGATACAAGCGGCCGAAATGAGTTTTCTCCACAGGGTGTCTGGGCTCTCCCTTAGAGATAGGGTGAGAAGCTTGGTCATCTGGGAGGGGCTCAGCGTAGATCTGCTGCTCCTCCACATTGAGAGGAGCCAGTTGAGGTGGCTCGGGCATCTGGTTAGGATGCCTCCTGGACGCCTTCCTGGTGAGAGCTTCGCCAGGTGTTAGTGGCGTCACTTCCGCTGTTTATCCCTACTGCCTGTGGTTAAACAGCGGAAATGACGCCACCTACACCTGGCGAAGCTCTGAAGATGGCGGCTGTGTGACACCGAAACCGTTAGCAAAACAAGGTAATTAAAACTTTGATATACTGTGTATTAGATAAGAACAGCAAAACATGAACAACTCAAATAAAATGTATTATCTTGATGTGAGGGCTTGTGGCATTAATTATCATAAATATTTACAGGGAAGAAATCAACCACTTCACTCTAAGTGAAAACACAACCTGTTATTTACCAGATGACCCCTGTGTGACCCCCTCCAGGAAAATCTTCATTTCAATGTAAACAACTCGGCGTTTTTTCAGCAAAGGAGCATCAGGAAAAGCAGCCTCGGTTATAAACAGCCTGCTGAAAATGGCTTCCACGTTTCAGAGCCTGTTAAACCTGCATTATTCTGTCTGAGCTTGTTCATCATCATCTTCTTCGTCTCCTGGAGTTGCTTGATTAGGCCGATCCAACCCCTAAAACTGTAAACATTTGTGGCTACGCTCCTTTAGCTGATCTCAGAAGGAAACAAAACTAGCTGGTTTGCTTTCAACATTCATTAAGCTTCACTTAGTAAAGGAACCCGTGGCATGTTAACCTGGGTGTGGTGTTTATTACATGGATTCGTGCTCTAAAGGCATTTTGAAATGCCTGCTGGACACACATACAGCCGACTGCACCACCAACCACTGATGCCAGTCCTGTGTGAACACAGGAATGCCCAAATGAGCCCGCTCAGTGTTTGTGACTTTGCAACACCAATAAGTTGACAACAAAAGGTAATTACTGCTGTCAGAGGTGTGGTAAGAAACACTTCTGGACAGATTTGTAGTTGTCATTATGTGTAATTGTGGGCGGTTCAATCCAGAATTGACCTTTTTGTTTCAGATCTTTCTGACTTTGGAGTATTGGCCTTTGTTCTACCTTTGAATGTTGTTTTATTTTGTGTTTGTGCACAATGCACGACGGGCTTTGTGTACTTTTGCCTGTGGTGCAGAGGAAAAGTAGCAAAGCCACTAACAAGATAATAAACTCCAGCTGGGCTTTGTTGTGCTGAAGACGGGCTACACAGCCGAGCACATTCTCTGAAGTTTAGCTAACGCTTCTTCTTTTCAAGAAAGAACATCCAAAATCTTGGGTTTTCTAGGTTTTTTTCTTGCTGCATTGTTAGAATGTTCATGCATATCAAACACGTACGCACCGATAGCCCGGAGCACGCTCACAGAGAACTCAAACCTTATTAACTTTAGATTCATAGAAGAAAAAGTACTCAGATGACTCTGTTGTATTGTTCTTCTGCAACAAATGAGACCACAGCACAAGTTTTATTGTTTCTCTCAGATTAATAATTCCTGGGTAACTCAGTGTGGAGGCATTTTGATAAACCACACAACCCTAAGATTTTGAGTTTGTGGCCTGGATGTGGATTTAATGAAAAGTTATTGAAGGTTAAATCATTAATCTCCTTGTTAATGATCGACTCATTGGTGTGTGGAAAGTTCGACTCAGTCACTTCCCTCGTAAACACACTTTTCAGTACCTGCTTATTTACAGAAAACTGGCTGTGCATAATAATTATTGTGGATAATGTTCATTTTTATTATAGGGCTGCACAATACTACAGCATTAATGTGTAAAATACAAGTATGGCAAAAAATCACAACTCTGACCTGTTGGTTGAATGGTCACGATGTTAAAACATGACGTAAGGTCTATGAGAGGGGAAAACGTGGGTGTAGCAACATCAATACGATACTTAATGACCAAGGATCAGACCATAACGCCCCCTTGTGTCTTCTACCAAATTCACATTACAGCACAAGCCCACATACTCGAGTCCTGGTACGAGCTGGCCTCAGACAGGCCCCATGGGTGAAAGCATGGCCAACAGCACTCATACACGAGTCCCACCCCTAGCGTGGTTTCAGAGCGGGACCCCAGTAACCCTCTGGGCTGGGTGCAATAAACACAGTTCTTGATTTACCAATCCTCATCTACGATCATCAGCTTAGGGTAATGACTGAAAGACCAACAATTCAAAACGAGTCTCCTCTGCAGGGTGGCCAGGCTACGTTGCTTGGTTTATGCTTGACGCATGTACATTCTGCGCAGAAATGAGACGCGCGGATGGAACATACGTCAGAAATGCCGCGTTTATGGTTCCTTCCTACCTTCTGCGGCTTGTCTCTGCTGTGAGCCAATATTCTCCCAGACTGTAGGGGGCGGCATGGGGCTCTACGACATGCATCCAACACTACACCATAGTAGAAGTAGAAATCACTCATGTTTTACATTTTTTTACTGCTTCCTCGTATTTTCCGAGTGTGACAGCAATTTCTCTCCATGAATTATTAACAATATTTTGATTACGGTGATCTTTATGGGACGATTCATAGAGATGTTTGTATTTACGAACCTCCGCCACTACGAGCTCTTGCAAGTCCGCCATGTTTTTCGCGCGGGACCGTCTGCGTAGTTAGAAAATTTCCTAGGTGCGTGGTGCGGAAGCTTTGGGCCACGCGGAGGGGTGTGGTTGCTAAAATTACGTAATTTGGCCGTGCGGACCTCGCGGACGCGTCAAGCACAAAACAACCTTAGAGTGTGAAGAGCTCAGGACTCAGAGTAGAACCATTGCTCAGGGGCCAGCTGAGGTATGTGCATGTGGTCACGATGTCTCCTGGAGACCTCCTTGGGGAGGTGTTTTTGGACCTGTCCTGCTGGGGGAAGACCCTGGAGCTGACCTAGGACAGGTGGGATTAGATCTCTAGGCTGGCCTGAGATTAGGATCCCAGCAGAGAAGGGGTTTAGGTGAGGACAGTCTGGGCTACTGCCCTGATGACCTGGACTCAGATAAGTGGAAGAAAACAAATACAATATTCAACCATAAAATTGCTGCTGCTTCTTTACTTAAAGGAACAATATGTAAGAAATCTACAATGAAATATGTTGGAAAGAAGATTACGTTGCAACAGATTTCCTTCTCAGCTGGCTGGGGATTTGTCAGTTTTTCTGCTTTCAAAATGTTTAAAGAGGCACGTAGTTTTTGTTTAGAACCTATGAGCCTCCGGGGTTGCCGAGTCTGAGCCGATCTAACGCTGCAGTGCCAGCATTTGTGATTTGACACCAGCATTCAAAAAGCTCCAGAGTTGTTTAAAGAACTGAAGTCAGTAAACAGGAGCGACCCAGAAGTTCTTTCTAGGAGCTAACGTTGAGCTATCAATGCTAACAATGAATTGGAAGCAAATAGTTGGCTCTAAAAATATCTCAAACTACTTTTTCAATTACGAACAACTCAATACTTCAGTGAAATGTGTGTGTGAAGTGAATAATGAGTCAATCATGGTGTTTTACTTCCTATAATGAGTCGTTCAGAACTATAACAGCAAGAAGGCAAACACTTCCTCTAAAGCCGGACACATATTACCATAATAAGTGTAGTAAGTACTTACTACCATAAAACACCCAATAGTGCTGACACCAGATAAGACGATGTATTTATCTACTTATCATCTTAGCTTGTCATCTACAATCTTTTGGAGCTGATCTGTTACTGGCAACAGCAATGAAACTCACAGAACGGCAGTGAAAGATTTACTGTTTGTTTAGAAAATTGGACTGCAGTACCCAAATTTGACCACAGGATGTCATTCGTACTTCATTCTTACCACCTTTAACACCATGGCTCGAACTTATAGACATGCAATCCCAGCAAATAGTCTGTTAAATGTTTTATGTAGATACAATTACTTTGGTTTTACACATTCTGCACAAATCAGTCAGTATAATTCTAGATATGGACATGAGTGTTGTATATTTGAGTCCTTGGTTGAGTTTCTATTCACTATAGATCAGTCTGTTGGAGGTCATTCTCCACATCTGTCAGTCCTCCCACCATCTGTCTTACATGAATCTAAGAATCAGAAGAAGAGAACTGAAACAGAGACAGTACCACAGGAGTTTTTATGTTGTATAATTCACTTCATCAGGATTCCTTCTTAACTTTTACAGTCTGGAGTTTGTTTCCTTTGCTGAAAATCCAAATGAACATGTAAAACCTCAGCTTGTCTCTCTTTAAAACAACAAAACAGTTTTACACACATCACCTAATCAGAAAGCAGAACGCATGTCAGAACAAATTACTCATGCTCTGTGATGCATAATTACAAAGTATTGCTGATAGAGTTGAATGTTTATTCATTGTAAGTATCTCTGGGTATCAAAATTAATGTGCCAACATTTAATTCTAGTTAGTGACATTAAGCAGAAACAAGTAATTGCATTCCTCCTCTTTAAGTCATTCATTTGTCACTTAGAGCAGGTTTGTAGAAAATTCATTTCTTTTTGCGAGGTGGAAAACTTGAAGTGATGGACGGTAAACAAAAGCTGCTGGTGTGAAATCCACAGGATGCATGAGTAAGTCAGATCGTGTTGAGATTTATGAGAAAACGACTCCACTTTATGCCTCGTTAAAGTTTCCCTGAACACGTCCTGGTTGTAGTTCACTGTTTAAAGTAGAACTTGGAGCAAAGCAAATCAAATTTAAAGCCCAGTTTCACTTTAACCCTCCTGCTGTCCTATTGGGTGACCCCACCAGGAAAGGTGACGTTTGAGCAGGGTTGATGGTTTATCCCTTGGGGTCCACGTGGCAGAGGTGAGGACTGAGCACCACCTCACCCCTGCCACGGGGACCCCAAGGGATAAACCATCAACCCTGCTCAAACGTCACCTTTCCTGGTGGGGTCACCCAATAGGACAGCGGGAGGGTTATGCAGATTTTTACGTTTTTATGATCACAATCACCTAATAAACATCTGAACATGTATTAGTGATGATGATCCCAGTATGAAAAGGTCCTCTTTGGTGGCTCTAGTCTGCTGATGGCCACCTGAGTCTGATGCAGACAGATCAGAGCAGGATGAGATTTGTAAAAAAAAGTCATTTAACCTTTGGTCAGAATTAGGGATGTGTATAGGTAAAATTCTGGCAATACGATACGTATCACGATACAAGGGAGACGATACGATATATTGTGATACATTCAGCTAGACGATATTAGCGATTTTTTTAGAAGGAATTTATTGTAGGAAAATTCAACAAACAGTCCAAACTGATATGTAACATGTTTAACATGAGGTATCTGAACCATAATAGAACTCATTGCTCTTTAAGTAAAAAATAAATGGAGTAATTAACATCTGTATGATCAGAAGTCATTTCAAAATAAATAAAAAAGGCAGCCTCTGTAGAATCAAACAAAAATATTTCAATTAAATATTCAGTCTTTTGTTTAACATAAAAAATATGTAAATATCATTTTCAGTAGTTTCTGATTCTAAATACAAATAAAAAAAGTGCTCTCTGCACCACAAAACGCAACACTTTTTATTAAAAAGTGTTGCGTTTAGCGTCAGCGTGAAGGCGGCAACGCTGCTGCCAACTAGCGGTTGGTGTTTGAATTGCACCAAAAGAAAAGAAAATACACAAATGTTTGCATGTAAATTCTTCCAAAAATTCGATACATGGCTTTTGACTATCGATATATCGCAGGAAAAAATATCACGATATATTGTCATATCAATATTTTCTTTCATCCCTATTTTTAAATCATTTTATCGAGCCAGTATGCGCTAAAATGACCCTTTACAGGGTTAATGAAAGGCCACCCAGCCTCTGTCGCCCCCTGTGGCCAGAATATTCCACTTGCAACTTCAGGGTTGCCGGTCCGGTCTGTTGGTACTTAAAAAAATTGAGCTTGACCTACTTGGCTCTGCAGTCTGCTTCCAGCATGTTTCCTGCATGTTTTAGATCATGAACACAGCTGATTTGTTTGATTTAGTGATGAACCGCTCCTGTAGACTATAATGAAGGCTGAGGAGACGTTTCAGCTGTTAGATTAAGGTGTTAAAAAGACCAACGCACAGCGAGGAGATAAGTTTTACTTTCACCAACGAACACTAGGGGGTGCTAAAAACAAGCTAAAGCTAACTAGTGTTCCTTTAAAGACTGCAGAAGAGTGCATCGTAAGAAACATTCATTCAAAGGTTGATGAACACATGAAAGTTACTAGAGCTGGGGCACATCTGAGGTCATGAGGAAGCTGATTCCATCTGTGTGCAGCATAGTAGCTAAAAGCAGCTCCACCCTGTCTGGTTCTGACCCGGTTCTACCAGCTGACTGCTTCCTAAGGATCTCAGAGCCCTGCTGGGTGTAGATACTGGAAGGAGATCTGACATGTATTTTGGCTCCATGTCACTGAGTGATTAATAAACTAGTAGAAGCACTTTGAAATGGATTCTGTAGTTTACTGGTAACCAGTGTAGAGATTTAAGAACAGGAGTGATGTGCTTGGTTCTCTTGGTTCTTGTTACGACTCTAGCAGCAGCATTCTGAATGAGCTGCAGTTGCTTCACAGCTTTTAATGGGAAGACCATTGCAGTAGTCCAGAAGCATGACAGATTTTCTACCCTACTAATGTGCTGCACGTCTTTCCATCTTATGTTTGGTTTTTCACGTCTCTCCTGTAAACAGGAACTCAAACATGTCTCATTAATGAACTTTTGAGCAGCTGGTGGGCAGATTTTGTTGCTTTGAGCCTCAGAGTGTTCCTGTTTCTGCTGTTATGCTGAGCTGTGTTTCCTAGTTGTTTATATTTCTGACTAATTCTCTAAAACCTGGTAAAACATTTAATACCCTTTCTTTTAGGATATTAGCATGACACGCCCTGTTTACCTGAACCGTTATTACTCCAGACCTGTGTAGAGAAACCCACCGTCCCCACAGATAACACCACACACTGTGTGTGTGTGTGTGTGTGTGTGTGGTGAAATAAGTTGGTGTGTTTGTTACCAAGAAAGAGGAAGACATCAATCAAAGCACATATCAACCCCTCTCATATCTCCTCTAACCACACACACACACACACACACACACACACACACACACACACAGAGTGAAACACCAGAAACAAATCCACTGCCAAAGAGAGGGGGTGAGTTCTAGAGTGATCGGAGGGGGAGAGTGAGAGAGCACTTTCTATTTATAACCTGTGTGCCCGGAGAGGAGAAAGACTGTTGTTGGAAAGCACACTAGTGCCTGGTTTTATTCTGCAGCTCAAAGGATGCAGGAACACGGAGACGCTGCTAAATGTGCAGCAGACAAATGATCAACAGCAGGAGGTGATGCAGGGACGTTTTTAAACGTCTGATGAGAGGAAGAACATGATTGGCCCAGCCATCATCAGCAGGAAGTGTAGCCTTCACCCTCCCTCAGCATGGTGAAAACCACCTGCATGTGATTTGTGCATTCACTGAAATAACAAAAACACATTCTCATAAGTCAGACTAAAAGTTTGGTGTTACAAAAGATAAAATATATCCACAGAGAACACAAAAACTCCAAAGTTATCATCGATTTTCGTGGGTTTTAACCAGCTGGAGAAAAAACACTTTTCATAATGTAAAAATGTTAATTGGTTTAATTTCCTACAGAGGTTAGTCACCTGTCACGCCTCTGAGATTTCAAATAATCAAACTGTAATAAAGTAATGCTCCACAGTTAAACAGAGTCCATAGATTATTACGTCTTTATTCTACTTTCATAACCAGCGATCCACAAAAACATAAAGAGTCTGAATGAAATCAGAAATGATTCATAGCTGAAGCTGAAAAAGACAAAAGTCGTTTCAGCCATAGATCCCTTAATGAAAAGTGTTTTTTTTAGAGTTGGATCATTCCAACAAGATTTAACATGTTAGTGAGTTTTAAAAGTGATGTTGAAATATTTTCTTTCACCTTTGGACAAATCAGTCTTGCCTTGTTTGCCAAACTGTGAATCCCTCTGGCTGAGATGCTGTCGCTTTCTTCTCTGGTTTTCTGTGGAAAAATACTTTCACCTGTTTCCAAAACTCTTCTCTACAGGGTCCATGTTTTCCACACTTAGAGGCGTTGTGTCCCGTTCTGCCAACCTTGTCGGTGAAGCTAGCGTCTGTAGCGCTCCTGTTTCTTTAAGACATTCCTTCCCAAAGGCCAAGAGTGTTGTGATTATTCAGAAACGTTCAAGTGCAGCACAGCTGCTCGCTCTTTGTTTTAGCTCCACCAAATTAGCCACCAGGAAGCATTGTGCAAATGAGGAAAAATATACCTGAAGTAACGGGAGAAGGAACGTGAGTGATTCAGGGACAGCATCTTCTGTGGGAGAGGAAAGTGTTTTACATGAACCAAAAAAAAAATCCTCTAAAAGTAAATAAAAAGCTGTTGTTGGACTTCTTATTCCTCCTTAACCACACACACACACACACACACACACACACTTTCTTGAACTTGCTGCCTCTGTAATCCTGGCTGGCTTGGTCGGGGGGGGGGGTTATTTCCAGCACCTGTGGGTGGGCCTATAAATAGAGCACGTCTTCATCTCCACCTCAGTGTGAGGTCTGGTTTTTAACATCCAGGTGCTCTTCAGTGAGCTGCCTACGGTCGACCTAATAGTAATAATACTTTAGCTTCTGAGTGAATATCTGTGGTTCACTGTTATACACACACCTTTTCTTTAGTTTTTTCCTTCTTTGCTGCCTTCTTTTTTATTTCATGCCTATTATTTTGATTCTGATGTGTTGTTTCTTAATGTCACAGACTCGTAGGAACATTTTGTCAAAGTAAGAATGTTGCAGAATTAGGGGCTGGGCGATGTGGACTAAAATCAATATCACGGTATATTGAGAAGTTCACCTCGATAACGATAAATGGACGATAACTACACGTATGCGCAAAAACAAAAGTTGTCCACTAGATGGGGCTGTCACGTGTATTATCATAATATAATCACGTTGTGACTCGAAGTGGTACAGCTTCTTAAAGAGACATGAACGTCACCAACCTACACAAATCTTTTCATTTTTTTTATTATCAAATTTTTTGACACAGGGAAAATTATATCAATAAGTCAGAAATTTTGATAATACGTTTTCGATTTGTCAAAGTAAGGATGTTGCAGAACCTTTGTCGAGTATCGTTTAGCTGTAACATTGAAGTTATTGACCATTTCTGTCTGTCTCTGCAGCGTCGGACAACAGCCAGCGGTTTCAGGAGACGTGTTTTGCCTTCGCGTTAACGCCACAACAAGTCCAGCAGATCAGCAGCTCGATGTAAGAGCCGTTCTGTCAAACGCATATCTGTAAATCAGACACATGTTTATAACCGTGTTTCTGTCCTCAAAGGGACATCTCTGGGACCAAATGTGACTTCTCAGTTCAAGTCCAGCTGCGGTTTTGCCTGTCGGAGACGAGCTGTCCTCAGGAAGACCATTTCCCTCCAAACCTCTGTGTGAAAGTCAACGGGAAGCCGTGTAACCTGCCGGTGAGGAAGGCCTGATTCAGCTCCACCGCACATCAAACACAAGATTTTTATTTAAGTTTTCCTGGAGCGTCTGAGAGAATAACGTTTCCTTTTATGTTCATGTTCTGTCTTCAGGGTTATCTTCCTCCAACCAAAAACGGTGTTGAACCCAAGCGGCCCAGTCGGCCCATCAACATTACCTCACTGGTCAGATTGTCCACCACAGTCCCCAACACCATCGTGGTCTCGTGGACATCTGAGATTGGAAGGGTAGGAGCTAAAGTGTCTGAATAAGGGTTGTCTTTAATAAGCGAATGTTCACTGAGAAATCGTTTATTACTTGTTCTTTTTAAAATATGACCGGTCACTCAAGTTTCACATGCATGCTAAATGTGAAAATAGTCTACTTCACCTATTTCCTGCGTTAGCCGAAGATAGAAAATAGACGGAGAAACGCTCAAATTAGAAAATCCTGTCAGATCTACGTCACACTGTCACTTAACATTCATGGACTCACCCATCTTGACTCACGACGGGGAAGGCTGTTGTTGGTTTAGCGTCCAGGAAACAGCAGAGCACGTCTCGGCTAGTAGAAGCTAACCGTTAGCATTAGCAACTCCACCACACAGCAGAACTCCTCCAGGCTTGTGTTATTTGTGGAGATAAAACATCAACGTTGCAGAGCAAACAGAGTCAGTGGTAGAGTCGTGCTGCTGTTAGCCAATCAGAGGAGACGTCCACACATCAGGAAATAAGACTCCAGATCCTGTCGTCTGAAGCTTCCCTCTCCTCTTGCTCACTTCTAGTTTCTGAAACAGGAGCACCGGAGCGTTTTTCCTACAGAGATCGACTCACAAGACATTCATTTATACTAGAGACCACTGCAGATGTGGTGAAAACATGAGTGACCTTGGTTTTAGAATATTTACTGAGACGTTTGTTAGTTTTCTTCTGTTTCATAAGGTTTGTATGTTGCTTCAGTCCCACTGATTAATTAGAACGTATTTAATATTTTAGGAGTTTAACTGATACATTTGTTCATAATGATAGTTGCTTTGTCCTTATTTGCATGTATATAAAAGCTAAATGTGAGAAAAGGAAAGCATTGACTGTAGAAGCTGCCATCCAGGTGATCTCTAGACGTTACACACGGTTACATTTGGTTTATGTTCCTGCTTGTCCACAGAACTTCTCCATGGCCGTTTACTTGGTGAAGCAGCAGTCGTCCACAGTGCTGTTACAGAGACTCCGGGCAAAAGGCATCAGAAACCCAGACCACTCCAGAGCACTCAGTAAGGACTCGCTGTTCACATGCTGCTGGGTTTCACACAGCCTCAATAATAACGTTAGATAACATGAAACAGATTTGATATTAAAATAAAGGTTTATATTACAATAAATATGTTTACAAACAAGTTTGGACTATAGTGCATAACTTAATTTCACACTTTTACGTGCTTAGATGAGTTGTTGTTTGTTCAGAAGTGTTTAGTGTAAGTTTAGGGACTAAAATTAGCTCTAGTGAGCAGCTGACCTGCCATTTAAAGGGTTAAATTAGTGTTTATTTCAGTGATGAAGTGTTTCACACATGACGCTTTGTGAGCAATGAGTCACCAGGATTGAATATTGATATGTCTGGGTGATATGACCATAAATCATGATAGATCCTAATGTGATGAAGATGATGATGATGATGATGATGATCTACCAAAGAGAGATTGTAATCTTGTCTAAAGGGAACCATCCATTGCAAAATAATCCAAATAATCTGCTAATCTTTATTTCCCATTAGGCTTCTGACATCTAAATTGTTGTTTTGCAGGTTTAAGATTCAAGCTGAGTTTAAACATACCATAATATCAATAATCAAAATAAAAAAGTGTTTAGCATTTATTTACTTTTTTATCTTTGCTCAACTGGAGTAAAAAAGTACGGATTGTTACTCCTCTACCTGACCTGAGGTGTTATTTGTAGTGCTGTCGTGAGATTACATTTTTCTTTAGATTAATTAATCATGACCTGCAATTAATTAATCTAATTAATCTTTTTTAATCTCACCTACTAATGGCTGAAAAAATCCCTCATTTTGATGTATTTTTATTTAAATTCATTACATTATTGTGGCAGACAAAAAAATTATATAACAAATAAAACTGGCTTTATAAAGTAATTTATTGTTTAAAGGAGTCATCACCTGAAATCTTCACTTTTCCACTTGAACAAATGTCTATAATGGCTTCCTAATGATTTTTCACTGGCTGAGAAGCCGATATTTAACATTGATGCGTTTGTTTAGTCTTGCCTTCTTCAACCAGCTCACATGCACCCCACGAGCACGCGCACTCCAAAACGAGAGCTTGAGCTCTGGCCTATATGTCGTCACAAAGGCCAGATATAACCAAATATGAACCAGCAGCGAACAACCAGCACAACAAAGCTCATTTCATAACGTGAAACGCATAAATGATGTCTTACCGTTGACGACTCATGTTATAATCCGTGTTATGGGAAACAAAACTCCGATCGGTTTGTGTATTCCATCTTCACAACAGCATAAGAGCCGATGCCTGGCTGTTAGCTTGCTTTGTCCCAACTCAACAACAAGCGAGGGCGCCATTACGCACAAGGCGAGGCTCGGGCTCGTACATACACGGTTGGATCCTGTAGGTCACTGCCAGGTCGGGTTGAGTTATAAATTTTGTTGCTTCCTTCCACCAATCAATGCGCTCCTCAGTCCTGCGCGTGGCCGAGACAGCCAAAATATCACATGTGATCTCACGAGAAAATATGCCCTTTACAATAAAGTATTAAAAAAATCACATTTTTTATTTATTTTTCCAATACAATTTACTTTAATGGTCTAAAAGACTATAATAGGACGTAGATATCCACGGTATTATAGGTGATGACTCCTTTAACAGACTTCTAAACTTTCCTTTTACATCACCAAGGCAGAATAACGCTGTGCTCTTTTGTCAGTCTTGAATAATTAGAAAATAAAACATCAGGTCCATATAAAATAATCTAAGTTAACACATCAAGGAACGCTTTTTTGAGCAATGCAAATAGAGATCACAGAACTTGTTACTAAAACATCTACCTAAAATTAAAATAGACCTGTTATTACAGAGCTGTAAGTTAGCATATCAACACTGACAGGTAGGCTAGAAAAGTCCCAGTAAAGTAATAGATTAAAAAGGAGATTAACTTGATTAAAAAAATAGTGCACTAAATGTGGCTGTGATTAATTAATCTCAATTAATCTCATAATTTGACACCCCTAATTATTTGGTGTGTATTTTTAATTTCACCTAGCTTTTCTGGATTTGTGTTACTTTAGATACGTAAAAAAAACATAAAACAATTCATCTGGAGCAAAATATAAATAAAAAAATATCTGAATTAAAAAAGTAAAAGTGTTAAAAATGTAAAATAGAGGAAAGTCAAATATTACAAGACACATGTGGACGACAGGTCTCAGGAGGTAACATTCAGTGTGCTAATAGCTAATAGCAGCTAAGCCTGAACACTCATGTCATTGTTGTTTAAATTAGAGATGAAGCCATTGTGTCCTAAATAACCCTGATGAACAGAAAACCTGAGCTTGTTTTTCTTATTTCGGATAAACCTGAAAATTATGATTCTGGAGGTAAAATAAAAAAAAGTTTGAATTAGCCCTTTACATCCGTGTCTGCTGGAGCAGGAACATTATTTTCTGTTGCTGCTTAGCAGTGGTGAGTTCAAGAACCACGAAAAAAATCAGAATTTCAGGTTTCAGATCACAAGGTTTACTGATAATGAGGGAAAAACAGATTTATTATCCTAAATTACAAATTAGACATTTAGGCTTCAACCTAAGTAAGGTAAGGTCTAATTCTGAAGCCTGTTCAGCCAGATGTAGGAAGGTTAGGCTCCATCATGAAAACTCACGAGCTCCGGGTCTGACGGTGAGTTAGAGAGCACATGTGTAGGAGGAGGGTTTCTCCTATCTCACGCACATGTTTATGTCTTAATCTGTTTCCTGCAGTCAAAGAGAAGCTAACAGCAGACCCCGACAGTGAGATCGCCACAACTAGCCTGCGAGTGTCCCTGCTCTGCCCGGTAATCATCCTTCCTGCTCCTCATGAATTTTTAACATCCAATCGTGCTAAAACACGTTTGCCCATTCTTTTCAGCTTTTCCTTGACTTTGCATGGGACTCAGCATGCCCTCATGCACGTAACTCATAGCTGCAAACATGTTGGCCTATCAAACTGTCTTCTGAAGCACCCTCACTTGTCATTTTCATGTGGGTTTGGCATATTTATGACATTTAAGAGTGCTATTTACCCATAATCCCTGCCGCTGCGCGTCGGCTCCCAGTGCCCTGAACGTGTGTTTGTGTGCAGCTGGGGAAGATGCGGCTGATGATCCCGTGCAGGGCGCTGACGTGCTCCCATCTGCAGTGCTTCGACGCCACGCTCTACATCCAGATGAATGAGAAGAAGCCCACCTGGGTGTGCCCCGTCTGTGACAAGAAGGCTCCCTACGAGCACCTCATCATCGATGGGTAAATCGCACAACTCTTAGCGTTGTCAAAATCAGCCCTTATTGATTCTGTTATCACCAGCGAATGCTTTAATATTCCAGAACAGGGAATTCTAGGAACAGAGGTTCTGAGTAAAAATTCCTGGTTCTGTGTTGCTCTCAGGCTCTTTGTGGAGATCCTCAACAGCTGCATGGACTGTGATGAGATTCAGTTTAAAGAGGATGGCAGCTGGGCCCCCATGAGGTCAAAAAAGGAAGTGCAGGAAGTTTCCTCAGCCTCCTACAACAACGGGCTGGACGGTGAGATGAGCAGGAGACGGATGTGATTTGTTGGAGCATTGATCTGATTATTTCTGCTTCTGTAATCTTTGAGCAGATGTGTTTCCGAGCATCTTTAGGTGCTTTGGGGTTCTTACTCTGAAATCTCTGACAGTCATAATGAGACGCCGGTTCTGCCCTGCAGGCTCCTGTCGGACATCTGAAGGCTCAGAGCAGCGGAGCTCCTCTTCGTCCAGCCACGGCAACGGCAAGAAGGTGGAAGTGATCGACTTGACGCTGGACAGCTCCTCAGACGACGAAGGGCCGGACTCGCCGGCTCCTCCCCCTCCTCCACTGCCCCCTCCCATCAAAAGAGCGTGCCCGTCTCTGTCCCCGACCTCGCCTCCCGTCATTAACAAAGGGTGAGACGACACCAGAGTCTAATTTAGTCTTTCCTGTCATCAGAGGGAAGCAGCAGGCTGGTTTTAGCTGCTCATGCTTGGTGTTAAATGATTCAGCGGTTTTGCTCTCAGACTCAAAAAAAGCCTTTTGACGTTTCATATCGGCTCTCAGGTGTGTTGACACAGAAACGCTCATCTCAGGTGAGATCAGTGACATACCAAAATAAAAAACAGATCTCCATCTTCCTTTAACATGAAAGCAGGATTAAAGTTTAGAAATCCAAACGTCTGACTAACTTTTAGCTACAAACAAGCCTCACTGAAGGGCTGATCCCACGTCTCCCTGAAACTTTAACAGCTGCATTTCTACCAAATTAAAATTCATTACAACTAAGAGCATCTGCTGCTTCATTTGACTTTAATGAATACTGAGTGTGACTGTTGGGGCAGGATGCAGATCCAACATGAAGTGGTTTTATTTTTTACCCTCCATCTGTGTTTCAGTGTGTTGAACCTGCACCACCAGGCCTCCCCCGTGAGCCGCACCCCCAGCATGCCCGCATTAGACACCAGCTACATGCCCCCGGTCCCCCCACTCATCCAGGACTACAGACCCTACTACCACACCCCCAACGACCTCTCAGGTACATATGTCAGACAAATCTTCACTCCAACAAGCTCACGGTTACATGAAAAGTAACTAAAAATCATAACAGGTGGCCTTTTTTTACTTTTCTGGTTTATTTCAGATTCTACTGACAGGATTTTATTTTTTTGATGCTAACAGGAGATAATTAGCCTAGTGAACTAGACCACATTCTTGCCTGGCAGAGTTTGGTCTAGGCACGCTTCAGTGGAACCCTCGCAGCCTGATCCACTGCTGTGGCTGTCCAATCACAGCTCGCTATAGTTTTGGTTGGGCCAATCACAGCGCTCTATATTTTGGGCCAATCACAGAGCGGGAGTAGTCGATGATGTCAAACAACATGGCGGCAGCGCAGGAACCACGTTGGTTTGAAACAGCTTTGTCATCAACATTGGATTATTTAGACTCGTTGGAGTCTCTGCGCGCTCCCGTCGTCTCGATCGTTAAATGTGATAATCTGCTGTCGGCGACCTGATCTTTCTCTAGTCTTTCACTTCCAGCATGCTAGATATTGCCTCTAGTCGGAGTGACGTACAACAATCAACAACCAATAAAATACGTTCTCACAGCGGAACCAGGAAGCTCCGTCAGTCATAACAACACAAACGTCTGCAGACGTTGAAATAAGAGCTCCAAGCAGGAGAAAGTGGACCGTGGAGAGAGAGGAGCGCTCGGTCGAGCTGTGGGCGGAGCAGCCGTGTCTTTTTGACGTAAACTGACATTCATACCACGACATGGTGGAGAACGAAAAGAGGTGCCCATATTCTCTGACGCTTTCTCTTCTGTTTCTTTTGCTACAAACGACTGCAGCGGCAAAAGCCAGTAGCTAAAAGCTGCTTCTCCTCCATTTCAAACTTCTGCAGAGCATTAGCGGGAATAAAATGCTAAAGTAATCTAGTTGTAGTCGTAGTGTTCCTACGAGATTCAGCGTTTAGTCTGAGACTAGTCTAGGACTAAAAACTGTCTTTAGATGTGAGTTGATAACCTTTTGGAGTCTTTTCAAAATCTTTTCCAAGTCTGTAGGTGTACGCCCAACGTAAGACTAAAACTAAGATGCCCGCCAGAAACAACACTGGCCGATACGATGTATAAAAAAACGGTAAATATTAGGGGTGCACAGATAGATCAGCTGACCGGTCTGTCGGTCTCGATCTCAGGTTTTTCTCAAGATCGGTGATCGGCCAAAAACTGCAATCGGTGCACCCCTAGTAAATATTGGCCCGATATATTGGCTGACTGATATATCGGTCTAGCCCCATCACCGATGAGTTGATTCAGAGTTCAGCAGCTCAAATAAAACATAGCCGATGCTTTTGAGCCGTCTGGGTCCTCCTTGGTGCTGAAGGACAGAATGAGCAGAAACTTCCGTCTGAATCCAGCAGCTCGATAATCCAGAAGTTAAATCTGATTTACTTTCTGAGTCAGAATAAGCACAGACGCGTTCATGTAAAAGTCTAAAGCTTGTGATTTATTAGATAAGTGCGTGCGTGCGTTAAAAACGGGGACTTCCTACCCAAGCGTGTTACAATATGAATGGACGCTCCCGGTTAAATGTGCTTTTATTCCGTAGCTCATGATGTCTGATGGAGGACGCTGCATCAGCTTGTTAGTCTCATTAAGCGTCCACGAGGAATGTTGCATCATTCCCAAACACACCAGTCTATAAGCGCACAACGCCGTTTATTATTCCATAAACACACATCAGCTGTCAGAAGCACGTCTGAGTAACAGCAGCAAAAATCCATCCAGGTGTTTGATAACGATTCATTGTGTGAATATTTTCTACCCGTTTGGATCATTTTAACATCGTCTGTGCTCTAAAATACTAGATCTGCCTCATAAATGTTTAGTTTTTATAGTTTCCCTATAAAACCTGTTGGTATTCGTCTGTATTAATATCTTCTGGTTCTGCTGTGCTTCGTTCCAGAGTTGAACTTCTTCTCTTTCCTCCAAGGAGACAATCATCAGGTATGTTCGTCTAAACGCTGAATCCACTCAGCCTTATGACACATGTAACCACCAACCGATCTGAGCGTTCCTCATAAAGAAACACCTCCTCCTAGTGAGTCGAGGCTTCAGGAGGACTTTAGGAGTGAAGTTTCTAGAAGCTGATGGTTGCTGGAGTTTCCCATAAACTCCTCCCAGGACACGGCGTTCTCTCCTCCACCACTTGTGGGGCTTTACGAGCTATTTAAGGAGCCGTGAGAGCAAAACGTTTGACAAATGAACGTTTTCCCATATGAAGACCATTCTCTCATTTAGCTGAAGCGATTAGATATCCAGCTGCTGTCTGCAGCGTTGGAGCTTCCTGCTGCTGCCGGTCCGATACGACCACCACGAGTGGAATTCCAAATATGCCTCCGATCTTTAAAAAGATTCATTTTCAGAACATGACTGGAGCGTGGTAGCTCAGATGTTAGGCCTGCAGATAGAAACAAAACCTTCTGAACAGGTGGACACCTGTATTTGTAAATGTGCTGGTGTTGTTTTCCATTTTGGGAATGTTGAAAACTGGAATTTTTACAAAAGTGGAAATGGTACAAAATACAATCAACCAATTCTACTTAATGCTTCAATAAATGAAATGATTTTAAACTAAAAACCTTTAGAAAGAACAAAAGAAGATTTCAACATAGCAAACGTAAAAGTTAAATAGTTTAAAGATCTGGTTCTGTTCACATTACGGCTCTGCAACATGGCTGCAGAGATTATCACACACACACTCTCACACACACTCTCACACACACACACACACTCTCACACACACACACTCTCACACACACACACTCTCACACACACACACACTCTCACACACATTCTTGTCTTTTTATCTTAGTGAGGACCATCTATTGACTTCCATTCCCTAACCCTAACTTTAACTAAAACATTCCTCTAAAACTAACGAGTAGAGCTCTGTGAGATTGCACCAAAGTGAGGACCGGGCAAATGTCCTCACTTTGCTACTAAAGGTCCTCACTTTACAGGTGAAAAGCTCGTCATGGTCCTCACTTTGATGTATAGACGAGTACACACACACACACACACAGAAATAGGTTGATGCACACACAAGAGAAAATTAACCCAAGATGGAGCCGTGTGTGTGTTGCGTTATCTTGGAAAATGAAAGTATTTAGTTTGTTTTTATTATGGTCTGTCATCATGGAGCACTTTGTGGTGAAGCAACAAATAAATGACATAAATGAATCTGTGTCTAAAAAAATCACGACATTATTTTACATTTATTTCCACTTGAATTAGTCCCTCGTAAACGTTTGTTTATTTGGCCTCCAGAGCTTTATAGTGGAAGATAAATATTCAGGTGTTTCAGGAAATGAAATGAATAAAACAACAACATAATGAATGTAAATATTAGATGTGTAGAGGATTGGTCTCACTTATGGAGCGTTAGGACGGGTCGTGCATGAGCCTGGAGGAGACCGATCAGAGTCAGAGCGTCTGCAGCTGTGGATCAGTTTTCTCCCAGGATGCAGGAAAAAGGTGCATCATAGTAAAACTACTAAGTAAATTAGCTCCTCCTCCATGAATGACACCTGTCTCAGGTGATGTCAGTGATCCTGAAGGCAGAGCTGACCTGGGGTCTGTTGTCCTCCCCTCTCACCGCCCTCCTGTGTTCCTCTCCTCCTGCAGCATTACAACATGGTCATGGCAGCAGCAGCTGCTGCCTCAGCCTCCGATGATCACGACCTGCTTCTCAACCGCTTCCTGCCCTACACCTCCTCCTCCACCTCCCAGCTGTTCCTCGACCAATCAGGAGCCTCCTCGGCCGCCTCGCTGACAGCACCGACCAACGGAGTGAGCGGCTCGGGCGGCGGCTTGGTGTCGTCCAGCGGCCTTCGAGACGTTAACTCCACACACTCGTCTTCACACGCGGGCTCACACTCCTCGCACACACACCCCGGGGTGGTGGCCAGCAGGAGCAGCGCTGAAGCGGCGGTGGCAGCTATCTACGGCGGGATACCTGATGTCATATCGCTGGACTGACCCGAGACCAGTACACACACTCTGGGCCCAGCTTGACTGCAGCAACAAACCCAATCAGACTGGCTGCAGGCTGAAGGCTCGATCCAGAGATCAGACTGGCACCAAGTCATCAGACTCTGTGGGCGGAGCCAAAGTGACGAGGCTGCCATTAGAAGAGCACTAATTAAACCAGTGAGTGACATCACTCCACGGGACAGCTGTGGTCGTCGTGTTGGTTTATACTGACCTCAGATCAGAACCCTGCTTTACTTCTTTACTGGTACCAACTCTGCACAAACAGCAAAGATGCTACCTGAGCTAACGCGCAAGGTCAGATGCTTCTTTTGTTTTTTTTAAACAGAAACCAGGAGTGGCACCATGTACAGAGAACAAAATCTATTTTCCTCTTTTACTTTTGTATGTCGGGACATTTCCAGCCTGCTTGGACGGCTGTTTCCAGGAGGAGGACCCAGATGTTTTTGTCCTCCTCTAACGACGAGCCGGTCGCCATCTCTACAGACACAGATCCAGTCTGCATCACTCCAGTTCTCTGCTTTGCTGTTTTTGTTCTCATACGGACGTCTCAGAGGCTGAACTTACAGTTGAATTGAACCTGAATGATTTTATGAAGCGTTTTAACTTATGTATTATATTTAAACAGGTCTTTATGCATTCCCTTTGACCTCCAGGTGGATGGCTGTGGGGGGTGCAGACGCAATGAACTATTTCTGTTGGTTTTTTTATTTCCACTCCTTGTAAAAATCTGCCGCCATACAGCATTTATGAGATAAAACTATTTATACTTGCCAATTCAGACGTCTAGCTGGAAGAATTTTCCTTTTTTTTTTTTTTTTTTTGCACAAAGCCAAATAACAGGTACTGAAGAGAGCCAGTGTTTCCAGTCGAGTGTCCATGTCTGCAGCTGGGGTCTGTTCCTCCATGTCTCCACGTTTAAACCAGTGCCTGTTTATGTTCCTGCTTCTGGGTTCGTTGAAGAGCATCAAATCCATGTCTTAAAGCTCGTCTCTGGTCGTTTCGACCTGCCACCCGTCACAGGGACAGTGTGGCGGCGGTCCCAGGAGGCGGGAGCAGAATCTTTAAACATTCATGTCCTCAGAAGCCCCTCAGAGATGGTCAGCCTGTCCAAACCGGTGGCTGCTGGAGACGGAGGGCATCGATCATGAATGTACCGTAGGTCCAGAACTAAACGGGTCAGCCCCGTCTCTCTGTGTCCGCTGTCATCAGCGTCTCCTCGACGTTCTGCTTCCCGTTACCGGAGACAGGCAGCGCGCTCTACAGCCTAATTATCCCAAACCTGAGTTAATCACATCTGACAGCAGCCCCCCCGTCTCTCGTCCCGTTCCTCCTCACGGAACAGGGAGATGACGCAGGGTGACCCCCTTTCCCTCCTCCCCCTTCCTCCGTTCTTCTCACGGGAACCGGGTCTCGTCCGCTGGACCCACTCTCTGCGTTTTCCGGGTCGTTCAGTATTTAACTTATTTTGCATCCTTCTGTTCATGTATCTGTGTCTCTGCACCTCGTTCAGCGGCTGCTCTGAGTCGCTGAGAAGATCGTCTACCAGCATCACCATTGATTCTCCATAAAGACAAGTGGCACTGTGCGTCTCCCTGGGAGCAGACTGGTAATCCTTCTTAATGAGGGCACTGAACACCTGCATGGTTCATAAAGGGTTACTCTGAGCGGTGGGAGCCGGTTTGGGAGGTCAGCTGGAATCACTTCCAGGTGAATTACTGGGATCATCTTTGTTTTGTTGTTCGGGTCCCTGAAAACAGATCCATCACTTCCTGAACACATCCCTTCTGCCTCAGCTGTTGAGCAAATATTAGCACGCTAAAGAAAACTGGTGAACAGGAGAAATGATCCTTTGATTAGAAGGTAAACGGATTTCTGCCTCTGGCTGGAGGCGTCTTTGATGAAAAAGAAAAAGAAACGTTCTATTCTGCTTTTAAATGTGACCTAAATACACTAAAGGTCTCTGGAAACGCCTGGAATTAGCAAATAAACATCCGTGTAGTTGGAAATGGAAAAGACGAAGCTTTTCTTTAGACTTTAGACATCCTAGCTGTCAAACCTCCCAGGTAATCTGACGGGACTTCACCTCCATGACTCATGAAGCATCTCTCCATTAAACTGGGATTTCTGTCCCGCTGTTTGATTTTCAGATAAGGTTGAGTTTCTAGTTAAGTATCTGGAGCATCAGTTTGTTTACAGGCTCAAAAAGAGACCCGTCACGTTATTGCTGTGCTGAGAGAGGCGTGTGGTTCAATTTCATCCCACGACTGGAGGGTGACCCACAACACACCTCCTGCACCTATCGGCCATGTTCCAATAAATAAACAATCATCAGACAGAGCTCTGTAATGGAGCAGCCAGCACGGTTGGTGGAGATGCTTCATGAATCATGAAGTAAAGATCTGATCAGATTAGCTTCAACAGTTAGAAAGCAGAGGTTCTGCTAGTCTGGGTAGTTTTAGCAAAGCAAAGTTTGACGAAAAAAGAAAAGTGATCCCAAACATGGGAGCTGTGATGAAGCTGCAGCCCGAATGTGACTGTTACCAGGCAGAGAAGCTAAAATGATTCTGAATAAGATTTTATTATTATTTAAAGGGATTCTATGCAGTTTTGGCTTGCTTTTAGCACCCCCTAGTGTCTGTTAGTGGAACTAAAAGTGAAACTTATCTCCTCGCTGTGCGTTGGTCTTTTTAACACCTTAATCTAACTGCTGAAACGTCTCCTCAGCCTTCATTAGTGTCTACAGGAGCGGTTCATCACTAAATCAAACAAATCAGCTGTGTTCATGATCTAAAACATGCAGGAAACATGCTGGAAGCAGACTGCAGCACCAGGCATGTCAGCTCCACTTTACTAAGTCCAACAGATACCAGATCGCCACTCTGAAGTTGCAAGTGTGGTATTCTGGTCACAGAGGGTGGTGGGGGTCTGAGTGACATCACACACTGGCTCAAGAACATGATTTAAAAACATGAAAAAGTTGCATAGTCTGGCTTTATCGGGACATGGAGGGAGAAGGGGATCATTTCCAAACCAATCCCATTTTGGAGGCTCTTGTCGTTTTTTCCGGAATAACTGTTTTCCTAACTGTGCCTTTATCATGAAGTGTTACCAGTCTGCTCTGCTGGGTTCGTTGGTTTTTTTAACCACCAGTGCTGGGACGCTTGATGGAGACGGTCACTGGAGCTGAAAGCATTTGATCACAGCTTCATCCACTGCAGCTTCTGTCAGGCAGCTGGATTAATGATGCCCATGCTGAACGTGTTCTTCATGCAGGGATCTGATGCGTGTGGGAACAAGCCTGACCCCCCCCCGTGATAAACGTTAACCCTAGAGGACGAGCGGTCGTCGTTCTCATGAGCTCTTTTTAAATCATCCAAAAGGGAAAAGTTTGTACATGATTTTCATTCTGAAGCCTCAGAAGTTCAGATCCAGACGTGGCTGTTTGGTGTTTGTTTGTGTGCGCGTGTCACTTCAGAGCGAGAGAATAAAATTATTTATATATTTTTTAGAAAAAGGAAAGCTGTACTATTTAAAAAAACGACTGTGGCCAATAAAGAGTCTCACAAAAGTCAAATAAACAAAGACGGAGTTGAGTTGACACCTGCACTCACTGCCTTATTCACAGGTTTTGCTTCACAGTTTTAATCTGAGAAAATAAATAAAGATTTTTTCATGGAGGAAAAGGAGAAGCTGGTGTACAGTTAGACCCACGTCAGTTTGTACAAAAATACCAAGTGGAAAAGAATATTTATTACCTGCATTGGAAGAAATTGTTTACTTATTGAATGTTTCTTGTTTATGTAGAAAAGTAGATGTAATAAAATGCATTCTGCTACTTCTCTGTCTTTATTATTATTAATAATTTTCTAAGGCCCTTTGATCTTTATTCTCATCTGTTTTATTTTTTTAATGATTGCATATTTTATTATCTAATCTTTATTTCCAAAACCCTCCTGGTTCTGACCCTAACCGAACACTGGGTGGCAGCAGTGAGTCATTTAAATAACAGAATCCTGTTTGGACACAAAACTGTTACGCACATGATTTTCCCAATTCGGATGCTCACGCGCCTCAGCAGATGTGTTGGTTGTTGGGTGCATTCATGAAACTTAGTTAAAAGTTTATTTTTAGGAATAAGGTCGCGCCCCTTTGCACACAAGCGCGCATTTAACCTTGCGTTTGTGCGCCAGCGTCACCCCACCCAGAATGGAGGAGAGCAGAGGGTGGAGCGGCTCTGGTTGTGCGTCCTGGAGGAGAAGCAGGGAGGATGAGATGCTTCACTTCAAAAATCCTCCTCTTGATCCGAATGAAATGTTTCCCTCCTCTTGAAACTGAACTAACGCATCCGTGACAGGTGGAAACAGTGGCGGTTCTACATGTAATTACTCCCCGGGCGAGACATCCCTTGAGCGCCCCCCCCCCACACACACACACACACACACATAGTAACTCTTCCTCAAGGGTCAAGGCTGTGACTAATGTGGCCGATAAGATAGATGGCAGGTCTTGTCCAGCAGGGGAGGTGGGTGGCTCATCCTGACCAGTGGCAGTTGATGATCAAAAATATTTTAGAATTGCCCCTGAAATTGCAATTTAAACTGACATAAAAAAAACTGTAGACTACCAGAAAGGCCACCTTTTATTACTGAACAAAGCATGTGAAAAATAATCAGTGTAACAAATGCAATGAAGGAGCCACACTTCTGACAAATCTGTCCAAACAAGACTGTGGTCTGCTGCTAAAGATGTGCAATAAAACAACTAAATGATGAAGCTGTGATGTCAGACTCTTCTTATAAAAGCCTAAATAATATGTATTAAATCAATGGGTGTTGTCTACGTCCCTCTTTCCCATTTGATATTTATAGTTAATTAATATTTTATAGAACAATATTCACCTATATTTCAGTAACATTTTAGGTGGTATTAATATCACTCATCATCCTAGTCAAAATAACACATCTAAATATATCCACAGTTACACTATGACCAGTAGATCAGTATGTATTTCATTAACATGTTCAGTAGTGCTGGAAATGCTGATAACAGGATAGTTAGTGAGGACTGGGACTTTTTTCTGCTTGTAGAGTTTATTCATTATTAGGCTATGTGAACATGAATCATGACCAACGTGTTTTTGTTGTTCAGGAGGCAGGCTGCAGTGCGCATTTAACCAGTCGCGGCGCGCTTGAATCATTATAAAAGGATTCAAGGAATTTATTCCAACCATTCGTTTCAAACTTTCAGCCCTATTAGCTCTGTTAGCAATTAGTTGACCGAATTTAACCGTTAAAATCCCCAGTTAACCGGTTTTAAACAAATGGAAAACGTGCATCCTAGCATGAGAGCCTACTACCTATACCTTTATCTTTAGCCCGTTAGTCCTGAATTGGGCACCTGATGGTTTAGGCCTTTTTCTGTCCATCTCGTTTGGCACTCGACTCAATAAACAGGTTTCCAATCACCAACCAGGAGTCAAGACTAAACCAATTGACCTTGGTGGGTGACCACAAAATCCTTTTGTTTTTCCTCTTTTTTTGGCCATTTCACACAATTCAGAAAAACGTGAAGGAATTATAAGCCTGTATTTATAATATTATGAATTAAATGTGCCTTATATGGAAGAACATCAAGGTGTGATTGACTTTAGCCATCTTATACAGTTGATTCAGACCCCCCCACCCCCGTCCGTTTCATTTGGGAGAGACCCAGAGGTGAAATCCCCCGCGCCCCTCCCTATTCTCTTCCTCACACACACGGCGCTCGCCTGAACCCTCTCAGTCAGCAGGAGCGCCTGCAGCTGCAGGGGGCGCCAACGTGCTGGTTCCAGTCCAGACACAGATATGACAGCTAATAGAAAACCATGTTGCGGCGCGCAGGTTTTTTTCTTCTTTTTTTTTTACTCAGCGATTGTGCGCCCCCTAAAAAATGCCGCCCCGGGCAGCCGCCCGGTCTGCCCGTGCCTAAAACCGCTACTGGGTGGAAACATGAGTGAGGATAATGAGAGCGCGTTTTGGAACCGGTCTCAGGCCGGACCAGACCTCTTCAGCAACCTGGAGGACATCGACGTGAGCGCTGACGGGAGTCCGGTCCTCAGATTCCTCATCTGCCTGGTGTACTCTGTGGTCTGCGCGGTGGGTCTGGTGGGGAACTTGCTGGTTCTGTTCTTCATCAGGGTGAAACAGGAGAGGAGGAAGTCCAGGGTGAACTTCTTTGTGCTGAACCTGGCCGTGACGGACTTCCAGTTCGTGCTGACGCTGCCCTTCTGGGCCGTGGACACCGCGCTGGACTTCAGCTGGCCGTTTGGAGACGCCATGTGTAAGATCATCCTGTCGGTCACCGTCATGAACATGTACGCCAGCGTCTTCTTCCTCACCGCCATGAGCGTCACCCGCTACTGGTCCCTCGCCTCCGCTCTGAACAACAGAACCGTGCGGAAATCCTGCTCCGCGAAGTGGGTTTGCGCCATTATTTGGACACTTGCGACTCTGGCGACCGCGCCGACGTCGATTTTCTCCGCAGTCACCAACGTGACGGGAGAGAAGCTGTGTCTGCTGCGGTTTCCAGGCGGACAGTACTGGCTGGCCGTGTACCATATACAGAAAATAGTTGTAGGGTTTCTGTTGCCGATGTCCATCGTGTCCATCAGCTACTTTATGCTGCTGCGTTTCATCCGCAAGCGGAGCATGAAGAGCAGCAACCCCAAGCGGAGATCCCAGGTCACCAAGTCCATCACCGTCATCATGCTGTCCTTCTTCCTCTGCTGGATGCCCAACCACGCCATCACCCTGTGGAGCGTCCTGGTCAAGCTGAACTTTGCGCACTGGGACAAGGCTTACTACATAGTCCACACCTACGTGTTCCCGCTCACCGTGTGCCTGGCGCACACCAACAGCTGCCTGAACCCGATCCTCTACTGCCTCATGAGGAGGGAGTTCAGGGACAAACTGAGAGGGCTGATCCACAGAAGATAGTGGGGTTGAGAGGGTTTAACGAGGCGCGTAATGTGTGGACAAACCGTAACCAAGACGCGCCGGATGCGCTCTGCAGAGCGCGCAGCCTGACGTCACGCTTCTTCTCTGTTTGTGACATCGTCTGTTTGAGAAAATTAACCAATACTGATTGTTTATTTCATGTTAAATTGTAAGAAAATGGAATTTTGCAGCAGCGTTTCTTCTGTGTGCGCGCGCAGCTCCGCTGGCCGTGCGTAAAAGCGCACCGCACATGCCTGCGTGTTCGTGTGATTTCGGTATAGTGGACTCAAGAGTGGCCAAACGCGTTCCACATCCATCTGTTTATTTTTTATATAAAAAGTGGATTTAGAGAAAACCGGAAACACGCAAGGAACTGAAAAAAAGACGTGAGTAAAGGTAGAAAACTCACAGTTTTGGTCCAAAGGACAGAATAATTGTAAAATACATGACTGTAAATAAGCAAACAAATAAATATGTGCTAATATAATTAATCACGTGGGTGAGGTGATGAAAGGAAGAAAAGGAGACATCCAGACCTTCATCCTCCAGACAGGGAATTACCTGCACGCACGCGCAGCTCACGCGCAGACTGTTATGTGTTTCACGGCTGCAGGTCACAACGTATTTATTCAAATAAAATTTTTGTTTCGTGTTTGGCAGAATTGGAGCTGACTAGCCGCTGACTGATGGGTGGTACTCACTCCTGGTCCCAGAGAGCCGGTACCCAGCATGCTTTAGTTTTCAACACACCTGATTTCAATCAGCAGGTGATTAACAGGCTTCCGCAGAGCCTGATGAGCTGCTGCAGGTGATTCAACCACTGAATCAGGTGTGATGGAGCAGAGAAACAAGGAAAACATGCTGGATACTGGCTCTTGGGGACCAGGAGTGAGTACCACTGAGGGACCAGTTAACATAGAGGCACCTGCAGGGTCCTTCAGTCTGCAAACGTCACCTGACCTGACCTCCGGTCCTTCTAAATAAGAGATTTTTGCTGCTGACTGAAATTACAGCACTAAATAAAATCTGATTATATGTTTTATTTTTATTAGTTTGCAGAGGAATAATTCCCAGAGGACTCCACTATCATTCATCCACTCACACACACTCACACGCTGGTGGTGATGAGCTACAATGTAGCCACAGCTGGCGCACTGACGGAGGTAAGGCTTCTGAGCACAGGCGCCACCGGTCCCTCCGACCACCACCAGCAGGCAATGTGGGTTCAGTGTCTTGCCCAAAGACACAACAGCAGCATCTCTGCCAGATCAACCCGCAACCGTCCGATTCCTCGACAACCCGCTCTACCTCCTGAGCTGCTGCTGCTTTATAAAAGTCAAAGTCTGAGAGGGCGTGGATAAGGAGGGTTTAATTTATTCATGTATTTTATTTATGACTGATGTCTGCAGAGTAAAATCAAGTCAAGGCTACATGTTTATAAATGTAAAACAGTCCATCACTAAATAATGAACAACAAAGGCTGAATCATCTGTAAAGCACGGTGGGGGCTGTGTATCATTTGGGGCTGAATTTGATCCTGTTGGGGATCTAAACTCATGATGTCAGAATATTCTGTGTCCTCCGCTTTGTTTTGCTGTAAAACCACGACAGGAGACGCTGAACGATGGATTGTTCTTAAGCCTCAGAACTGAAGCAGCGTGGGATCATCTTAGCTTAAAATTAAAAATAATTAGTTAAAACAGCTCAATGAAATCAAAAATACAGTAGTTTTGGGATGCAGCTCAGAAAACTGTTCCTGTAGATATTAACCTTGAAGGACCGGGGGGGGGGGGGGGGGGGGGGGGGGGGGGGGGGGGGGGGGGGGGGGGGGGCTGGAGCCTCAGGCTGCAGCAGATTCATTAGAAACTAAGCCTAAAGCTCCAAACCTCCACCACCACACGAAGAAACAAACGCTCAGACGGTGATTACAACTCCATCAGTTTATGGATTTTCACAATAAAAGGCTGTGAAACTATAAGTGAGCTCAACTCTTTTACTGTTCCCTCTCCAGCCTAAAACATCGTTTTAATCTAGTTTTAACAACTACAACACATTTTAGACTCTGTCATGTTCAAACTTATGTTTACAAATATTTAAATAGATCGCTCATATCCAGTTCTCCTGAAAAAGGGGGCGGATCAAACTTTTATTTGGAGAAAACTGGGCCAAGCAGAGACTTCAAAGACATGGATGCACTTAGGATAAAAGTGTCGACCCCAGAGAGAGACCGCATAAATGTCAAGCATTTATAAGCTAAAGAGGTCAAAATAACAGCAGGCAGCACTCTCCACTCACTAAACGTTACTCTGCCTTATCGGGTCAGAACCCAGAACATCAGTTCCATGCAGAACTGGACCTCCCAGCCAGCTATACGGGATCTATATGGGCAAGCCATATGGGTCCCAACAGGGTTTGTCCACAGTGGCCCTATGGAGGTTTGCCCAGAAATATTTTTGCCCACATAGATTTTAACAAGCCCTACGTGGGTTTTCAGAGGGTTTGACTCACTAAACCCCTGTGGGACCATCATGGAAACCGCGGACAAACCCTGTTGGGACCCATACGGCTTGCCCACATAGATCCCATATGGGGCCCACCTATGCGTGCTGGCTGGGCTGTAGGGAGTAAGGACCTAGTGAGCGACATCCTCCCTGCTCGCTCAGATAAAAGGATCTTTAAAAAGTTAGCATCACAGATAAAGTTTTGGATTTTGTGGGAAGTTTAAAGACTGAAAACAGCTTTTAGATCCGATTTGTTTACTCTTTTAAATTATTTATCTTTTTATAGACAATCGTTTTTTATTGATCAGGTTTATTGAACAGAATTTTGCTTTTTGTCCTGTGATGAATCTGTAATTACAACCAGATTGTTTATTGACATGTCTGCAGCCCGGCGCTCAAATCAGATGAACTTTTCTCTTGTTTACTCGACAAAATCTGACATGAAAAACAGGATCGTTTTCTTTGCTTTCAGTAGAATAAAGAGGGGCGTTTAGGTGTGTGTTAACATAAGGATCGCTGCTGTCCTTCAGCCTGAGACGAGCTATGAGGCCCTTTCCTAAGTTTTTGGGGTCCATCATTCAGCGGTGAGACGTGGTTTACCAGTAGAAAACATTTTAGACCTGTCTTCCAGGAGTGGACGTCCCAGTGGGTTCTCTACAAGGTCAGACTCTGGAACGCTCGGATGAATCAAAATAAAACCCAAGAGCTCCATCAGACTCCAGAAGCCTCAGTCAGCATATTAAAGGTTGAAGTTCATGACTGGACGGATAGAATAATACTGAGTAAGCTTGACTGGAAAGGTTGAAAAGAGAAAATCTGAAACAGAATAAAAATACCTCAGCTGTGAGGCACGGTAGTGGAGGGTTGATGGTTTGTGTACCTTGCAGCAACAGATCCAAATATAAGCCAAAGTGTTCTGGGGTCAAATGTGAGGTCATAAAACAGGAAATTCATGACAAAAATGGTGAAAGAAGGAAAGTAAGTTGTTAGAACGGCCCAAGTCCAGACCTCACTGTTACTGACAAGAATTAGCTGACCCTAACCGTTAGCATTAGCAACTCCACCACACGGCAGAACTCCTCCAGGCTTGTGTTATTTGTGGAGATAAAACATCAACGTTGCAGAGCAAATCAGGAAATTAGACTCAAAATGCTGCCGCCTTCTGCTCCCCTCTCCTCCAGCTCACTTCTACATCCTGAAACAGGAGCGCCAGAGCTTTTTTTCCACAGACACAGACTCACAGGGCATTCATTTATTCTAGAGACCACTGCATATTAGGGGTGGGCGATATGGACAAAAAAATAAAATCACGATTTTTTTTTTTTGCAAAATCACGATTTTATCACGATTTTTTTCCATTTTGACAATTCAGACATTTTGGAAGTAATTTACCAGTAAAATAGATCAATTTAAAAGCAAACACCTTCACAGAAAATAGAATAAAAGATTTCAGAATACTAAACTTCCAATGTCTCTGTCTGTCTAAGGTTAAGCGCTAGGGATCGATGTCTCAAATGTCATACAAGCACTTTTATTTGTTATATATTTATAATTAATGCAAAATAATTTCAATTCTATCTAGAGGTGGCTCATATCCTGTCATCCACAATATTACCAGTAATTATTTCTGGTCCAGAGGAAAAAATCTATCAGCTTAAGCTAAATTCATGATGTGTTTGCATCCACTACCAGAGGATTACACTCCCGCTATTTTGGCCTTGCTGCTCTCCGTAGCCCTGTACCGTCTCTCTACAGGAACAGGAAATGCAGAACTCTGTCAGATCATTAAAACACGAACGAACGTCCCCAAATTATAAAAGCCACAAAGCCAAGTGCAAAGTTTAGCGCAGAACACTGAGCCAGAGGTTTCCTGATCGAGCAGACGCTTGAGAATACATGTAATTACTGCTTAGAAACTAAGCTAGCTAGCCGCCAAGGCTAGCCGCCAAGGCTAGCCGCCAAGGCTAGCGTTTCAATCAATTATGGTGTGTTTTTTCAATGACTTGTTCGTTTATGTCCGCATCCTAATGCATCGAATTATTAAGATTATTTTCCTCAGTTCTACCGAGCACCGCAGCTAAACAAACCAACATGCTGCCTAAACTTGCTCTGATTGGTGTGTGGCTAACAGAAGCAGACCAAATGGCGTGAGGCTGAGAGGAAAAAACAAATGTGACACGTCCAAAAATAACGACACAGACGGGTGATAGAACGCAAATAGACGGTTCTACGATCTCCGAGTTTTGGTTGATCGTCATCACATTAAATTCCTTCATGATCTTATATCGTCATATCACTCGGCCCTACTGCACATGTGATGAAAAACTGAGTGAACTTGGTCTTTAACTTTGATCTTCACACACTTTTCAACTACATTCAATTTAAATAAATCTCGACTGTCATTAAAGGGGTCACTGTTGTTTTTTTTACCTGATTAAGCGTTTTTCTTTAGATCGCTGCAGGTGTCTGCTCTGCAATGGTGTTGGAATAATGATGATGCAACATCCTGTAAAAGTGGCAGAAACCTTTAGAACTGGGAGCTGGACCGCCATGAATCCTTCTCACGTATTAGAAGTGTAATACAATTATTTTGCCAGGTCTTGCTGACAAAATGCTGTTAAATGATGATTTTATTAATTATGCGACAAAAGCCGTCCACACGATCCTGGCCTTATGTGACCCTTTAGTTTGATGATGAATTAGCCACATTATTAGGAAAGCTAAGTTTATTTTCACTATCCACACTCAGGCCTGATTACTAGACATAAATCCCTTCAGTAGAACCTGTCTGACAACAGGAAGCAGGCTAAAAGATCTCAAAAAGCAGCACATCAGGTCCCGTTCTACAGAAGGAAGAACTAAAACCCTGAACATCTGAAGCTTGGTTTTGGTTAAAGGTTAAAGGTCAACAATCATAAGAAAGAGACCTAAACATAAAAATGTATGATCCCCAAGACTTTTGGGACAATATTCTGTTCTAACAAGAGTAAAGTGGAGCTTTCTAGTGGGTGTGTGTCCCGTTACAGTCAGACATGGAGGAGGTGGTGTGATGGTCCAGGCCTGCATGATGCTTCAGGACCTGGACTTGTTACTGATGGAGTTCTGCTCTAGCAGAGCAGTCTGACCTTTGACCTTAAACAGGCTGTTTCATGCTGAAAACTCTTCCACTGGGACTGAGTTCAGGTTGATTTAGACGACTTATAAACAGGTTTGAGTTGAACAGAAGACGTTTTTACAGTGCAGGAACCCGGTGTCCTCTGCAAAAGACACAGGCTCTGCAGCAGTTAGTCTTTTCAAGGGAAAATCCAAATTTTGTTTGTTTAGTGAAAACAGAATTCCCTCTGGTCGGCATTTGATGAACTTTTCCCCCTCAGTTATTTTCTCCCCTCATTAATCATCTTGACACCGTTTGGGTCGACCGAGGCCAGAGTCTGGGACGGGAACGGCTGGACTCAGCAGCTTCGTCATCTACCCCGTAGATCAGCGTGGAGATAGCTGCTAATAAAAATCTGAATCCTATTGTTCTTTATGATACTATAAATAGATCACTTTTCACCTCTAACAATGTTTTTTTTCGTGAAATATTTTAATAATTGAAGCTCCTCCCATAATTTATTAAATTATAAAGCGTGTAAATTTGTGATTAAATTCTTTAAAGGTCCAATCAAGCCTTAGAAACTGAATCTTTTTTACATTTTTATGATTATTTCTAGCCATTCTTGTATCATGATGAGGTGTGCAGGTCTTGTAAAGGTCCGCTCTTGGTGGTCTGAGGACGCTGACCTTTGGAGAAGCAGTTTAGGCTTGTTTTTAGCACCCCCTAGTGTCCGTTTAGTAGAACCAAAAGCAAAACTTATCTCCTCGCTGTGCGTTGGTCTTTTTAACACCTTAATCTAACTGCTGAAATGTCTCCTCAGCCTTCATTAGTGTCTACAGGAGCGGTTCATCACTAAATCAAACAAATCAGCTGTGTTCATGATCTAAAACATGCAGGAAACATGCTGGAAGCAGACTGCAGCACCAGGCATGTCAGCTCCACTTTACAAAGTCCAACAGGGACCGGACCACCACTCTGAAGTTGCAAGTGCGGTATTCTGGCCACAGAGGACGGTGGGGGTCTGAGTGACATTTCATTAACCCTGTAAAGGTCATTTTAGCACAAACTGGCTCAAGAACAGGATTTAAAATATGAAAAAGTTGCAAACTATGGCTTTAAAAGCACTGATTGGGTCAGCTCACACGAAACAGTTTGGTTCTCGTTGAGGAAACAGCGTGAGGACGAAAGGTAAGACTGGCGACACATAATCAACTCCGATCATTTATTTCAGAACATTTTTGTAATTATGATCTCCAGGTTGAATGAAAAATATACAACAAACCTCTTTTTTCACCAGGCAGTTGTAAAGCCTGGTTAAAGTCTTTTGTTGTCAGAGAATTTCTTAAAATACTGTTTAGTGATGTCCTGAAGTGACTCTTGGTGTTCTCTCTATTCAGTCATTTTGTTCATCTGGGTTATATCTCAGAGATATTTTCCTGATCTCCAGTAATAAAAATAATTTGTATAGAAACTCAAAATCATTAAAATTAAGATGGAAGATGTTGTGTGACCTTCGTTCGTGTGAGAGTTAGCTCTGAACAAGGAAGCACACGGATGTTGTTTTGGTCTGAAGCAGGGCGCTCCAGCTGTGGCCAGATGTTCTGAGAAAGACCCAAGAGTTGCTTTTAACTCATTTATCATTACAAAAACTAATATGTGAAGAGTCAATGTTTGATTATTTTTATTCACCTGCCTCAGGAGGATTGGCCACATGTTTAATAACCCTGCATGGTGGTGCATTTGGTACAACTGTTGCCTTGCAGCAAGAAAGTTGCAGGTTCAAATCCCAGCAGCAGCCTTTCTGGGTGGAATTAGCATGTTCTCCCCATGCATCATACATGCGCTGGTTTTCTCCTGCACCAGTGTTCTCTCACAGAACAAAAAATTGCATGTTAGATTAAAACTGTTTGTGATTTCTGCTAAATGAATGATAATAAAAAAGTTCTCAGTGGGATTTAGATCTTGGGTCTTTACTGGACGTAGAGCTAAAATGTTCACCTTTTTTCCCTAGAACCACTCCGTCAACACTTTAGCCTCACGGCCCGGTCCATCATGCTAAAAAGTCATTGTTTATCACCAAACAGTTCTCAGATGGAAGGGAGGAGTTCCTCATGGAAGATGTTTAGGTACCATTCTTTATTCATGTCTGTGTTTTAAAGCAGCATTCTGCAACTTTGCAGTTACATGGTCTCTGTCGCCCTCTAGAGGCTTGCTGCGTAACGCCACTGTCGTAACATTAAATCTCTCTGGGGCATAAGAGGCATGTTTACATTCCTAATGTCAGGCAAAACAACGAAAACAAACTTTTCCACCTCCACACATTGAATAAATAGTTTTATCAGGACTGTATAACAACTTTATGCCCGACCAAACACAATAACCCTGGTGAAATCATTTATTACTTACCTAGCCATTAGCAGCACGGCTAGGTTAGAGTCTGTAGTTCATGCTGTTCTTTCTAAAAGAGCTCTCCAGCGAGGAAAAGACGACCCAATATTAACTCTGGTCTTTGCTCTTGCTCTATCACGTTCTTCTTTTCTTTTCCTAGATTCCTCTGATAAGGGATTTCTAGCTTTCTTTGGTGAATCTGCCGTTGCTACAGCGAGTCTACGTTATGCAGTTATGGCAAGCCAAAGGGATAAAAAAATTGCGCATTCTAAACTTGCATTATGTCCACCTAAACGCTTGTTCAATACACGCATTTTGGCAGACGTAACGCGCGTTTAGAATGTGCACTTTTTTATTCCTTTGGCTTGCCATATACTGCCGTAAAGCAACACCCAGTCAGTACTTCCGGTACGACCTGAGCTCAAAAACTATATAGTGCGGTAAACAGACGTGGGACCCCCCCCAACACTAACACAGGTACGAAAATGAACATAATAGATGATACTATGACGCCAAAACTTTACAAAAAGCATCATTTTAAGGTGTAAAAGTTGCGGAATGTTGCTTTAAAGCTAAACGGGTGAGTGAGTCTTCTCTTTGGGCTGAGGAGCAACCCCACACATGATGGTGACTCATTGTAGGTTTCACCTTTTCTTTGATCCATCAGAGGACAAAACCTTCCCCTCAGCCCTTAGCAGTCCAATCCCTGGACCTTTAGCAGAATATCAGTCCATCCCTGGTGACTATCTTGGAGGAACATGACTTCTTTGCTGTCCTGCTTGACACCATGCCATTCTCCAACAGTTTTCTCACTGTGCAGGTGCACACACACCTGCCTGAGCAAGCTCTACACTGGTAATACCCTGATGCTGTAGCTGGAGCCGCCTGAGGACTCCTTCACAGATGGAGGAAATTATTTTGGTGATTAAGTTTCTTTTCATGGTGAAAAGTGACTTTGTAATTAAACGCCATCTGATCACTTTTCAGAACATTCTAGAGTTAATTCAAACTCTCATCATGCAGCAAACTTCATACTTTATGCCAACTAATATTTGTGTCAGTCTCAAACGGATCTCAAAGCACTTATGTAAAAATTCAAACCATTTTAGGTCCTTCTGGCACTGGAATGATGGGAAGTTGTGTCTTCCTGTAAAAGTGAGGCTAAAACACAGAGGCCTGAGTCTAACCCTTAAAAACAGCTGAGTAGGGGGAACAGAGAGGAATAAGCCTCTCCCAGTGTGGAAGAGTGATTACCGCTTCGGCACATTCATATTCTATCAGCATGCAGGCGGCAGAGCGGTGTACTTGATGAGAGGTTGATTACTCCAACCCACCTTTTTCCACGTTGATAATTAATCTCAAACGGATGCAGACACAGGAGGGAGTGGAGGCAGATGAAGAAGGCAAAACAGCCTTACGCCCTCTCACTGACTTTAAGGTTTTCTCACATCATTAGTTTGACCCTGGTTCTGTTCTTTATAGCTCTCATTCACCTCTGTTTTCAATAAATCTGCCATGATCGACTCTCTAGTATGAACGAATGCCTAGAGAGTCGTTTTCTGCTGCTGAAGCTGGCTCCAGTGGAGATGGCTGAGCAGAGGACTCTGTCCAGATTCAGGGTCTTCATGAACAACTCCTCACACCCCCTACATGATGTCTTCAAGCAGAGGAGGAGCGTGACTATCTATTTTGGCTATCAATGGACTTGACTATCTGTCAAAAACGGCTCTGGAGCTCCTGTTTCAGCAGGTATGAGAAAACAGTTGGATTAGGAGTTTAACTCATTCATTTTCATGAAATGCAAACCTCTCCCCTCTGATTGGCTAACAGCAATGCAACTCTTCCACTGCCTTCGTTCTCTCTTCTTTCTTGTGTAAAAATATGTAACGTTGATGTGTTATCTCCACATTTAACACAATCCTGAACGTGTTGCACCATGCTGTGGAGTTTCTACTGCTAACGGTTAGCTTCTATTGCTAACGGTTAGCTTCTAGGAGCCGAGAGGCGCTCTGCTCTCTCCTGGCTGCTAAATCATCAGTCTTCTGCGGTTGCAAGCCAAGATGGGTGAGTCCATGAATGCTAATTTTCTCAGTGACACAGAAGAGTCTGGCTTTTTCTGACCCAAGCATTTCCTTCCTGCTAATGCAGGAAACGGGTTGAAGGCTATTTTCATGTTCAGCATGTGCAAAGCAGAGTGATCGATTTTCAAAAATAACAAGTATTACACGTTTTATCTGTGAATGAAAACACTGAATGGCACATTCTTGGTTAAAATTCAAACTCACTACACGATGTGTTGTTGCACTAATGCATCTCAAAAAAATCTGTCTGTAAGGAATGCCGCAAAGCTCTGTGCTGGTGACCCTTTGTTGTTTGATAGTGACCATAAATAATACCTTAAAAAGACAGTTTGGATGAAAAATTTAAAAACAAATATACTAAAATAGTTGCAAAAGTCAGAACAAAAATAAACAACCACAAAAATGAAGGCATAGTGAACCAATAGAATGTACTTGCTCTACTCCTGGACAGCAGAGTGAAGTCAGCTGAGCTGAGTTCCTGCAGCACCAGGACTCAGAGTATCCGTGTATTTATGGCTCCTCCCATCACTGCTGTGATAACTGCACATGCAAATCCTGTCAGATACAACTAAACAAGAACACATGGGTAAAGGACAACCATTTACTAAACCTCATTTAAATGCCCTCCAACCATCAAAATAACTACCGTAGATATTGTGATGGGTTACATAATTAAATAATTATTCTAAGATGTTGTGTTTGAGTTGCACTTCAGACTGTTTCTGATCCAGGATGCTCCTGAACGAGATGCTCTCTCGCATTACTGAACTGCTTCCTCCTGCAGATGTGACAGCATGTACCATCTATCCCAATGCAGATGATTCATAACGCAGCAATACACCTCATGTTCATTATTCACTAAACTCCACATGGCTGCCCAAATCAAATTCAAGGCACCAAAGCTGCCCACAGAGTGACCTCAGATATCTGAACTCAGTCACAGGCTTATCCTCCTCCTCAGGTAGCCTCAGTCCTCTGTTCTCATCTCTGGACTCACAGCGGTGGAACGATCCACCAAACATCCATGTCCGCCTGCAAAAATATCTCTTCAGTTAATAACCTCTGAAACCAACACATGTCTACTACACACTTAGTTTGTGCCTTTTCATTTGTTCTTTTTCAAAATATAACTAGTTTAGTCAGATCTCCTCCTGAATATTACCATACCCATTTATTTATAAAGCACAGTTTAAAAATAGCATGGCCGCTAACCAAAGTGCTGCACATAAAAAGCCAAAGGCTCAAACACAACAACAGACATATAGCAAAAAACTGAGGAATGAGTTAAAAAGCATAAAAAGGCGAAGCATTAAAAAACAAAGCATAAGGTACATGTCAAAGAACAGAGAACAAACAAAAGCGCTATGGCAGGAAATGAAGGGAAAAATCAAATGAAACCCACTGAAAACGACACAAATAAAACCAAAAAAGCTAAAAAATATCCCAAGGTGCAACTAAAAGAGCAAACGAATCATGGTTAAACTACATGAGAAGTCAAACAGCTGTAAGACGTGCAGTGAGGCGAGACATGGCCTACGGGAGTTGAGCAGTTTAAGCGAAATAGATCATGAAGGGTAGGTGATGCTGAAAATGTATGTCTTAAAGGTGTCCTAGAATGCAGTTAATCAACTATCTAAAATGACTTTGAGCCTCTAAAAAGCATCAGAAATGTTCTTTAGGCTTTCATCTGTCCCAGGAGTCCTGATACAGGCCATTCTAAACCCCCTAAACCAGCCTTGCTGTGAAAAGAGCTGTTTGCCCCTCCCACTCAGCCAGGACATGAATATGATAATGAGCTGCTTGCTGATTGGTTGGTTTCCCCAGAAGGCCTCAGACACTGGAGACATGCAGGTTTGAGGAGGCGTGGCTCCCCCTAGTGACGTGTTAAGGAAGGTTTTCTCAGATCAGAAGTTTTTCTCTCACCTTTTTCAACTTTCTGATTTACATAAAAAGTAGGTCACACACGGCTTTGACTCTTTAGCATGCTGCTGTTGACCACCCAAGCTGTCTTTATTCAACAACAACAAGGAACATGTTGGTTTACATTCTAGGTCCTCTTTAAGAGCAGACTTGAGCCTAATGAGGGATGGAGCCAAATGTACTTGGAGTGGTAAAGAGTTCCAGAGTTTTGGGGCAGCATGAGAGAAGACACGCTCCCCCAGTGATTTATAGCAAACCTTCGGAACAACCAGTATCGGGAGATCGGTCGATCGAAGGGGACGTGTGGGTGTATGGAGTCAACAGGTCAGTTAGAAGATGGAGACGGACCATTCAAAGCCTTGTAAACAAAAAGCAAGACTTTGAAATGAATCCTAAATCTAACCGGGAGCAGGTGTAAATGAACAAGAATGGGTGTGATGTGCATGCGTCTGTCGGAATTGGTTAAGAATCTAGCAGCAGCATTTTGAACTTTCTGTATTCTGCCCAAGACGGGTGCATTAGTCCTAACCAGCACAGAGTTGGCGTGATCCAGGCGGGAGGTATTTTAAAAGTTCTGCTTCACTTGCCACTCTAGAAAAACGCTCCAGCTAAACGTCCCAGTGTTTATGTATTTTACACTCTTCTCTGCATTTTACAGGCCCCATTGTGCACTAATGCAGTTTCCATTTCTTATATGTGAGCATTTTTTAAATATAATTTCTGCTGGTATTTTCAAATTTCATCCACATCTGGCATGGTTAATCCATCCATCCATCCATCCATCCATCCATCCATCCATCCATCCATCCATCCATCCATCCATCCATCCATCCATCCATCCATCCATCCATCCATCCATCCATCCATCCATCCATCCATCCATCCATTCATCCATCCATCCATCCAGGATCATCATAAGGACACTCAGAAACAGACAACCAAGCACACTCTCACTCGGGGACAATCGAGTCTCTAATCATCCTGACAGGCATGTTTCTGGTCTGTAGGATGAAACTGGAGTACCTGGATAAAAACCCACACATGCATGGGAAGAGCATGCATATTCTGCCCAGAAACACTGCAGCTGGGGTTCAAACCTGCAACCTTCTCTCTGCAAGGCAACAGAACTATCAGCTGCACCACCATGCTGCCCTTTCATGCAATTTAAGTTTAGAAAAACCAAAACTAACAAAAGTATTTTTCCCACATGCAATGATAAAATGCTGTAAATAATAATTTGGCATTCTGGATAAATAACCTCAGAGGAAAAGATAAAAATGTTAACCGGCTGCAAACACACAAGAGTTAGACAAAAACCCAACCCCAGTATATTCTGTAATTTATCGGCTGACGACCTGAAGAGTTTGCAAGCTGAAAGTAAAGCTGCAGCATCTCAGACACTGAGATTGAGCCCATTTTCTTTATTCTGTGAAAATGTGTCGCTTTTATTTCCAAGGTTATTTTGTGAAAGAGCAGCTTTCACCAACAAACTCCACTAAGAGCAGGAACTCAGCAGCAGCGCTGTCACAAGACTCCTGAAAGAGCTGGAACATCTCCGTCTCCATATGAAGGTTTCACATATAAATATGCTGCTATGGAGAAAAGAATGAGCTCCATCTGAAAATGCAACAGCTCTAAAAGATGCTTTTTATCTCCTCTCCTTCAACTTTGAGATGTAATAAATCTTCTTTTTCTCACGCAGGACCTCATCATCAAACCCTAGAAGATGGAAAAGCTTTTCCTAACAGATAAACACAATTTGGTGAACTGAAAAGATGTTTATTGGTCTTGAAGGGAAATTAATTTCACTCATCTGTTACTTTGAGGATGTTTGTATTAAGCTGCAGCTGTCCGGGTGTTTTTTTTTTTGTGTGTTTCAAAAGATCAAAAAGAGGACCCAAATTTTCCCAAAACAGTTGTTCATCATCTGCAGACACAAATTAGGGTTTTAGCTTGCTGGCATTTAGCTGAAAACACTTTGGTTTTCTTTGAGTTGGTAGAATTTTCACCTCAGGAGGAAAAACTCAGAACAAGTAAACTCTTCATACTGAGGAAACGTGACATTAACATGACATTTGTGAAGATAAAACAATGCATGTAAAAAATAATTTTTAAAAAGTGTTCCACAAGTGAATTTGGGGTAAAAAAAAAAAAGTATAAACTTGCAGTTTACCCTCTGTGTGATCAAAAAGAGGTTAAACTGCTTATACCTGCGTAACCTGAGGAGCTTGTTAGTGCGCCTGCTGTGTCTGGACTGGTATCTTTAGATGAACTTTGACTACATGCCTCGATAATTCAATTTATGAGGACATTGTGCTGAATTTGGCAACGTGCTCACAGGTGCAGAGAAGTTTAATCTATTAAACTGACCCACTGTTGGTGAACAAATTTCCACTGGATCCATCAAGGGGTTATCAGTCTGGAGAATGTGGTGATCCAGCTTTAATGATGACAGCTGAGAGTTCATGAGAACCTTGTGCTGGCTAAAAAAACCAGAAGGCTGAGTTGAGGTTGGGACTTAAAAGTAACTAGATAAATTGCATTTCTTGCAGAAATGCGTTTGAATGCTTTATTGCTGAATACGATAGCTGAAACTGCTGAATTGAAGCTAAAACTAAGCTTAATTGTCAAAATGTGCTGAATGTATTTGAAGTTTTAGGAGCAAAAATTGTTAAAAACTTTTAAAAAGCCCGAAAAGTAAGTAGAGAATAGAGAAAAAAATCCTAAACAGCAGAAAACTGAAATCTCTAAACATAGTTTAAAAAACTGAGTAGCTAAAATGTTTAAACAGCTCATATTTGAGTATAAGTAGTTACATTTTCACAATTAGTTTAATTGTGAAATTAGCAGGATATGCTGAATTTTGAAACTGATAGCTGAGTAGCTGAACTGAAATAAGCAGTTTTCTGCTGCGAAAATTTAGCATAATTGTAAAAATGAGCTGAAAAGATTTAGTTGCAAAAAATCACTAACAAGTGTAATAAAGCCAAATAAGTAAGTTGAGAAAAGAGAAAAAAAATCTAAACAGAAGAAAACTGAAATCTCACTACACAGTTTAAAAAACTTGACAGCTGAAATGTTTAAACAGCTGGTATTTGAGTAGGATTAATTTAATAGTTAAATTTTCACAATTAGCTGAACTGTGAATTTAGCAGCTGAAACTGATAGATGAACATAGATTAGAACTGATGTGAAGTTGAAAATGAGTTCAATTGTCAAAGTTAGCAGAATGAGATAACAAATAAACTGTTAGAACGAGCAGAAATTGAACTTTAAAGTTTCAAAACTTTCTCAGCCATTCAAAGACCAGGCATAGTGGACGGCTGGTTTCCTGAGTTCAAGCTGATCGATTTGGTGTATAACATGTCTGGGTGCGTATTTCTGTTAACTTGGAAGAAGCTTGAACTCTCTCAGCCAATCAGAGAGCAGGGATGGAGGGGGCACTGAGTTCCTGAGACCAAGCCGATCGATTTGATGTATAATATGTGTGTGTGCGTATTTCTATTAACCAAGAAGAAGCTTGAACTCTCTCAGCCAATCAGAGAGCAGGAATGGGGGTCGGGGGCATTGGGTTCCTGAGACCAAGCCGATCAATTTGATGTATAATATGTGTGGGTGTGTACTTATGTTAACCAGCAGAAATGTGAATACTCTCAGCCAATCAGGGAGAAGGGATGGAACAGTTGTGGTTTCACACCTTTTTACTGGCTTCTGGGGTCAGACATATACAGACAGACACACTGCCAGACAGACAGAAAGATAGACAGAAAACACACACACACACTCACACACACACACACACGCACACACACACACACTCACACACACGCTCACACACACATGCACACACTCACACATGCACACACACACACACACACACACACACACACTCACACACACATGCACACACACACACACACACACACACACACACTCACACACACAGGTGAACTTGACTCATAAGGAAAAGCCTTTGATCCTTTGATCTTTAATTGTTTATAATTAGGCTTAACGAGCCGTCTGCATGTGTTAGCGACCTGTCTGCATGTACTTACAGTCAGCTTCAGCTGTTAGATGTCCGTTCAGAGGCCTCCAACGTCTCATCACCATTCGAAAAGTATTGCACCGATTTGAAAAATTCCAAAAGCGTGAACATCAGAAGGCTTTGGTGGTGCTATATTGAAATTTTTGTGGGCCTACCTAGAATATTTGTAGGAGATATGATGAGATGATTTCTGCTGTCTGACACAGACCGGAGCAGAAAATGCCTGTTTTATATGGGAGGAAAATGTGGCTGAATCATCCTTCTGACGCTTGTAACTCAAGAACCGTGACAGCTACAGCTAAAACGAGGACATCCCATCGAAGCAGACGAGTAAAACTACTGTTTTTGAGTAATTGATGAGTGTACCCTAAAAAATGTGGTCGTAGCAGATTTTTGTTTAGAAAAAATCATCAGAATCAGGAGATCACCTGTTCTGCAGCTCCAAATGTCAAATTGCAGGCTCCGAACGTCTCCTCACCATTCGAAAAGTACTACACCGATTCGAAAAATTCCAAAACCGTCAGCGGCCGAAGGCTTTGATGGTGCTCTGTGTGAATTTTTGTGTGCCTATCTTTAATATTGTAGGAGATATGACGAGTACAGTTTAGCTCTAAAACAGCGATCGAAGCACCTGAGCTGAGAAAAAATTGAATGGCTGCCAATGGGAGAAAATCAGGATCACTCCTCCTTCTGAGCCTTGTAGCGCAAAAACCGTGGCAGCTACAGCAAAATCCAGACCATCCCATCGAAGCAGACAAAAAAACCTACTGTTTTTGAGAAAATTACGCGTCTACCCCAAAAGATGTGGTCGTAGCAGAATTTCCCCTCTGGATTGAGATCTGGAGCTGTCAGTCACAGTGGGAAAGGAATGACCATATTTGGGACAGCACAGCTCAGCTGCTGGAAGGAGAAATATTTTAAAACCTTTCCAAACTAGTTAACGCTACGACCACAATTTTTGGAGTACGTCCATAAATTATAGCTCAAAACGGAGGAAAATCCGTCAGCTTTCATCCAGCGCAAGTCTCATTTCCCTCGGTTCTACGGTTCTCTCAGGACACGGCCTGAAGTCGAGCAAAGTCTGTTTTTGGCCCTATTCTTTTGAATGGGGGGAGGAGGAGACGTTCCTGAACTTTCCAAAATCGTACCTCAAGTTTAACCTGTGATTATAGAAAAACCGTAAAAGATATCAAGAAGCTGAAGGAAACTAGAATAGTTGAACTTCTTTTGAGTTTGTTAAAAGTTGAATGAAGTCTCTAGGTTGAAGTTAACCCTGGCAAGTAAGAGGTCAAAAAGATGAACGATTTTGTGAAAAAAATGAGGATTTGAAGCATTTTCCATTCATTTCAATGGGCTGAAAAATCGCAGAAAAAGCTGAATATCTCGGAAACGGTTCAAGATATCAATACCAAAAGTCATAGCCGGAATGACCTGAACGAGCTGAACGGTTTGATACCAAACTTGTTGAAATAGCTGAAAAATTGTTGAAGAAGAAGCGGTCCAAAAAAGTGTACGGAATACGGAAGAAGAATAATAAAGAGAAACAGGAAAACAATAGTTTGAATGCATACTGCATTCAAACTAATTAAATTCAAATTAGGACAGGCTAGGAAACTAAGGCACTTGCATGCTGTATCAGAATGTTAGCTTATTTGTTTTTTTTCCAGATAGTTTTCCTCAAATTAGAAAGGAACAGAAGAAACTAAGGTGTCTAAGGTGAAAAATCTGGATTTTTTTATTTATGAGGCAATTAAATATTTCTAATTGAGTTTTTCTTCTCAGTCAAACGTTTAAAATGAGCTGGAATGCATCTTTATTAGGGATGAAGAAAAGAAAAGAAGAAAAAGAGGCATCATGACATTTTTGAGTTTCAGAATCGGTCCGTGAACGCAGCACGGCTCCGGCGCGCTACAGTGGTCACGTGACCCGCTTCACTCAGGCCAGGCTGGGCTCCTTCCTCTCTCTAGCTCCGATGTCGGAGGGGTTCGTTCCAGGAAGAAATGGGCTCTGGCAATGCACGGATTTGATCGTTCAGAGATCCCATCAGTTGAGGCTGTGAATGGCGCCAAAACAGGACCCTAAACCTAAATTTCAAGAAGGTCGGTACCGACGAGCAGGCGGTAGCAGGCTGTTAGCATCCGGAGGGGGCGGGTTTGTTATTGTTATTTATTCGACAGAATCGCTTCACCGCTGCCTGAACAATGTGGTTAAAGCATCACCAGGGAGGCGGAATGTTCTGGAACATCACTGATGCTCAAATTAAAACATGTTTAATGTGATTTAACAAAAGCGTTATTGTAGCTTAACGTGAGCTTTCGTGGTCATCTGTCTGTGTTTGTGTGCTTTTACCTGACAGGTGAAAGAGTCCTGTGCTTCCATGGGCCACTGCTCTATGAGGCTAAGGTATCTGTTAACATTTTGTTAGTAGATGAGTACAAATCCGGCACCAGCTGAGTGTTTTTATTTGTTTTCCAGTGTGTCAAAACCAACATAAAGGATAAACAGATTAAATACTTCATTCACTACAGCGGGTGGAACAAAAAGTGAGCAGCAGTTTCTGTCTTTGCTGTTTGAGCTTTGGATTTCTACGATGCCAATAAAACAGTTTGTTTTTGTGTTTCAAGGTCTGTCATCTGTTTGTCTTGCAGCTGGGATGAATGGGTTCCTGAAAGCAGAGTTCTCAAATATGTGGACAGCAACCTCGCCAAACAAAGAGAGCTTCAAAAGGCCAACCAGTGAGTCGTCGTGTGCAGGATCTGGAGGCTTCACGACGTTTTCATGTTGCAGCGTGTTTCCAGTTAATGTCTTGATGCCTTTTTCTTTTCCAGGGATCATTATGTTGAGGGAAAGATGAGGGGTTTAGCACCAAGCAAGAAGATTGCTGCTGTGCAGCAGAAAAATGTTGATCTGTAAGTTTACGCTTTTATTTTCCTCCTCCAGTGAGTCATGGTACGAGCTGATAGACACCAGGATGTAGAGCGATGATACAGGATGTGATTCTAGCAAAGTGATCCAGAAGAATTTGTAAAGCTTCTGTAAGCTGCTGTGTTCAGCAGTTAATATCAAGTTCAGGAAAGACAAGTTCACTCACTGATCGAGGTGCATGTTGGCAAGAATCTGGCAACACGATATACGTTACATTAAATGACTATGAATAAGATGGATGAACCCTCCGCGCCGTCATCCGTAGGTTTCTGAGGAGTTGAATTGAAGCCAAGTGGGCGGTTCCCACCACCCCCATCTTGGCTGTGTCACGCATCCCAAATGTGAATGTTTGCACGTAACATCTCAATAAATAAATCGACACACTGCTTTAAAAACACTAAATTTGCGATCTCTCAAGCCCTTGTTATAAGACACATCATGCCAGCAAATCAGTGTAATGTTACCACAACGGTGTGTCATGAACGTGTCATGGCGGCAAGTGATGCGGGAATTTTGCGGCATTTGTGCCGCCACGCTTGCTAGTAATATTGCTGTAATAGTGCGGCTTTGCCGGTCTTATAAACGCACATTAAGCCTTGGCGCAACAGAGGGAGGTGTCATGATCACGTGATAAATTAATTCCGAGCTCCAGCCGGGAACTACGTTGAAAATGAAAGTAAACACGGGCATAAGTTTTGTTTTTGTAAACAGAACCAGCTGAGATGATAAACTGGAGCGATGCGGTGCTCCGGGAGCTTCTCTCCGTTAGATCTGCAGCTCAGATCATCTGACAGCTCACAGGGACGGTGGAGGACAGACACCTGTAGCTGCTTGTGAAAAAAAAACTTAAGGAGCGCAGCTTTGATCGTAATAAAAAGCAAGTTATGTCCAAGATAAACGGAAGTCCGTGACAGTGCAGAGACCGCCCCCATATCCCCTTTATACCGCCATTGCATAATCTTTTATAAAAAGTGCCTACTCCTGATCTATATTTCTGTTTAGATGCCATCTAGTCATCTCCTGCCTGTCGCAGCATTTAACCGCTGGTTGGTCAGATGCTGCGTGCTGCCAATTACAGGAACGTGCACGGTGTCGGATAACCTGTCTCTCCTCTTGCCTGCCCTGACGGTGCAGCACACGCGGCAATGATTTGCGTTTTGCGCATTTGGCGAGAATGCGTCCTTTTGCGCAAAATGAGGGAGGGGCGCTGGAGGCCTTGTGTTTATTTGAAGACGGACAGATATTTTTTTCAGAAACGTCGGAGACTATGACCAATAAATGACCGGAAACACTACCGGTACGCATCATATCCTGGAAAAAAAGTTCCAGTACGCTGAGAGGCAAAAAGTAGAAGTGCCGATGTGTACCGGCCCACTTAAAGCACTGACCTACAGCATCAGCCACTCAGGAAGGTGGCACACAGAACCCGACTCGAAAGGTGTAGGATCAAACCACTTTTGAGGCGGGGGGAGGTTTGCTGCTTTTGTTAAAATATAACGGTTCAACCGAGCACTGTATGCTTTTGATATTTTACAAGTGTCTTTAAAAAACAAATAGTAAATATAAACTCAAATTTTATGGGTGCTGGGATTTGATTTAGCCCATGCTCTGAAATATAAAACATTTGAAACGGTCGAGTTCAGTTTAACGATGAACGTTCCTATGGTAACTGCAGTTTTACAAAGTGTCACTTTGACTGTGTTTATTTTTCTTTTGTTGTTTTTTACTCTAGGAAAGTGAAAAAGGTAAAACAGAAAAGTAAGTACGATTTTGTCTTTTCTATTAAGGTCTGTCTGGGGACGTTGTTGGTCATCATTCATATTCAGGACTGCTTATTTCTGACATAAAGAACAAACAGCAGTCATTTTTCAGTCTCATTTAACCATGAGACACATTTTTGATCTAAATAAGTTAGATTATAGCCTCGTGGGCTTGTATGTACGGTAGACACCTGTGATGCTAATAAATGGACACACCTTGATTGAACACGTCCCTTTGGTCACATTACTTTCAGTCTTTTCTTGGGGTACCATCATTTTTGTTGAGGCCTGTTCCATTAGTTTATTTTTTTAAATATTTCTATTGAAGCATGGTTGAAAAGCAACGTCTGACTCTCATTCGTTAAATTTCATAGAAATTTTATTTATTATTGTTTTTGTCAGATTCAAGTTATTTCTGTGACCACTGGGTTTTTCTTTCATTGACCAAAGGGTACCAACAATTTTGTCCATGTCTGTATGGTCTCCTTCTGTGGAACCCCATTCCCGCCACTCAAAAAAAATTTTTTATCTCATAATTATGATATAGTATCTCATATCTCATAATTATGACTATGACTTAGCTATCTCATTATTATGAGATAGCTAATTATCTTATAATTATGAGATAGCTAAGTCATAACAATGAGATACTAAGTCATAATTATGAGAATTATGACTTAGTATCTCATTATGACTTAGCTATCTCATAATTATGACTTAGTATCTTATAATTATGACTTAGTATCTCATTATGACTTAGCTATCTCATAATTATGACTTAGTATCTTATAATTATGACTTAGTATCTCATAATAATGAGATACTAAGTCATAATTATGATATACTAAGTCAATTATGAGATTCTAAGTCATAATTATGACTTAGTATCTCATAATAATGAGATAGATAAGTCATAATTATGAGATACTAAGTCAATTATGAGATACTAAGTCATTATTATGACTTAGTATCTCATTATTATGACTTAGCTATCTCATAATAATGAGATAGTATCTCATTATTTTGATTTCTGACACTAAAGCCTCAGAAACTGATCCTACTCTTTGATACAAGCCCACAACGCTATGGTCTAATTTATATAGATCAAATGTGTCTCATGGTCATTTAGAGTCGCAGCAAATATGTGAAAATCAGAAGACAACAGAAACAGCAGCCTGGAATGATGCAGGCTACAACAGGAAGTAGTTTTCTTGACCCGTTTTTACCTTCATTAATTGTCTCTGACGCTGTGTTGTGCAGCACCAGGGCCGGGGGAAGGAACCAGCAGTGGAGACGCTCCCCAGCCCCCACGGAAGAAGCGGGCTCGAGTCGACCCCACTGTGGAAAGCGTATGTATCGTTAATATGGAGCTGGACCGGGCCTCATTAGAACCCTGGTTCTGCTCTAGTTTATTTCGTGTTTGATTCTATAATAGTTCCTGTGGCTTTACGCTGCCATCTTTAACTACTCGTTCGAGGCTTCTGGGCGGATTGGGTTCATTTCAGTGTCTCTCACACCTGTTTTTACCAAGCTCATTGTTATAATGGAATAAAAATCTGTTAATCTGAAGGTTTGTGTTTAGTCAGCTTGTCCTGTCAGGTTCCCAAACTTTTAGGCATTTTTATCCTGGCTATTATTTTTTCTTTTGCCCCGAGTCAGCTTCAGGAGGTAAATGCGTCTCTTCTGTCCTCTGTGACTCAAAAGTTAAAACTTTTGTAAGAGCGCAGCATATTGGTGCAAAAAACCTCACCTCCAGACCGTTTCATCGTGTCCTGTTTGCACACGATGTTTGATTCAGGATGCTTCATGTGCTCGTTGTGTTTTAAATTGCACTCGTTGGTTTAATTCTCACTAAAGCGACTGTAGAGTATTTCTTTTATCTGATGGCACCATCTAGTGGCTAACAAGCACATCACACCCAGAGTTGTTCGTTTCGGTAATTTAAGATGGCGACTGCACGTTTCTTGTTTATGAATGTGCTTCTGTAGTCGACAAACAGAGCTAAAACACGTTGTTTTACAATTATTATTCTCATGTCATGTTGTGTTTTCATATATTTATATTTTAAAAACTTACTTGTCCGTGAAAAGTTCATCAACTCTGCATCAGCCGAGGTACTTCCTTAAATTTGAAGCGTGTAAGCGGTAGTCTAATGCTATTGGTTAGTTCTGACTGGCGCTCAGTTCATATTGCACAGAGCTCTACGAGGCAGGGGGCGGGCTTAGCAAAAAAAAAAAGACGTATTGCCTACATTATATCACACTACATCAGGGGTTCCCAAATCAGGGGTCGGGACCGCAAATGGGGTCCCCACAAGATTACAGGGGGTCCCCATAATTTTGTCTTTGCTGAGGTTGTGAGGTTAGCAAGATTTTATTTGTAAAATTTACACTTATAAAATCCCAATAACACACCCTACAGTATAATCAGAACTCCATGTAAAAGTTATAACTCTGTATGTCTGTATAAAGTTAGCAAATTATCACATTTAACGTGTTTATGTGTGTAGGAGTTGGGGTTGAGGGTCCTGGCTTGTCTTGGACACAGGCAAGGGGGTCCTCAAAGAAAAAAAATTTGGGAACCCCAGCACTACATGATAAGACAATCACTGTTATGGATTTCTGAAAAATCATACATAATTCCTGAAAGGGGAAAACTCCTGACAGCCGCTTTAAATGACCTCTGTGTGTCACAGCAATTAAACCTTCACCTAAATCCTGATAATCATGTAGCGCTTTACTAATGTTGCCCACTAGAGTCTGTTAGAGCTCAGCTCCTCTGAGGATCACATCTGATTATGGACTGGGAGATGTTCACAGCTGGTTCTAGAGTCCCACTCACACTAGAATAAAACTTTTTATCCAGACTGATCTGTGGCAGCTTCTGTAAGATTATTGGTAATGCGTTTTAAACGGAGTGCACCCAGAGGCTTCGAACCAGCAAACAGCTCCCCAACCCTTCTATTGAAGTTCTCAGTTAATCGATGTTGTTGTTTAGCAGCAAACAGCGTTTAACCATCTCATTTCTTTAATGAGGCATCAATAGATTTTATGAGATTTTATTGGAAGAAGAAACTATTTAGTTTTTATGGTTAAAATGTTTTAAAGTGACTGTGAAGGTCGTAGAAACTGTTCCTGGTTTGATCCAAGCGGATGAATCAGTTTAATTATCCATGAAGGTGGTTGATGTTTCTCTGTGACCCGTAAGAGGCATGTCCTCTTCTCTCTCTCTCTCTCTCTCTCTCTCTCTCTCTCTCTCTCTCTCTCTCTCTCTCTCTCTCTCTCTCTCTCCCCCCCCATTTCAGCTTAGCTAAGAAGACATTTGTTTGTCCCAAAACCTGTAATTACAGCTTGGAAATCGGACGTAAACAGGAGCATTTTCTATTATTTGGTTTAATTCCTACAAATGATTCCAATAAAGTTCTTAGTAAAGCTGTTGTATCCTCTCTCTCTCTCTCTCGCTCGCTCGCTCAATCTCGCTCACTCTCTCTCCTCTCTCTCTCTCTCTCGCTCGCTCAATCTGTCTCTCTCTCACTCTCGCTCGCTCACTCTGTCTCTCTCTCGCTCGCTCACTCTCTCGCTCTCTCGCCTCTCTCACTTGCTCACTCTCCCTCCTCCCTCTCTCTCTCGCTCGCTCACTCTCTCTTGGTCGCTCACTCTCTCTCTCCTCGCTCGCTCACTCTCCCTCCCCCTACTTTCTCTCTCACTCACTCACTCTGTCTCTCTCTCGCTCACTCACTCTGTCTCTCTCTCGCTCACTCACTCTGTCTCTCTCTCACTCTCGCTCGCTCACTCTGTCTATCGCTCACTCTCTCTATCGCTCACTCTCGCTCGCTCACTCTCGCTCGCTCACTCTCGCTCACTCTCTTTCCTCTCTCGCTTGCTCACTCTCTCTCGCTTGGTCACTCTCTCTCGCTTGCTCACTCTCTCTCCTCTCTTTCGCTTGCTCACTCTCCCTCCTCCCTCTCTCTCTCGCTCGCTCACTCTCTCACTCTCTCGCTCGCTCAATCTCGCTCTCCTCTCTCTCGCTCACTCTCCCTCCCCTCTCTCTCGCTCACTCTCTATCTCCCCTCTCTCTCTAGCTTGCTCACTCTCTCTCCTCTCTCTTTCTCTATTTCTCTCTCTCGCTGGCTCACTCTCTCCTCTCTTTCTTGCTCGCTCGCTCACTCACTCTCTCTCTCTCTACGTGTGTGTCTAGGAGGAGATGTTCACCAACCGTGTGGAGGTGAAGGTGAAGATCCCTGAGGAGCTGAAGCCCTGGCTGGTGGATGACTGGGACCTCATCACAAGACAGAAACAGGTGGAGACAGAAAAACAACCTTTCTGTGTTTCACCCTCAAGCCTGATCTCCTCTGGAGGAAAACCGTCTCCACAGTAAACAGATCTACCAGAGATGAATTAACTGATTAAATATATTTTACACTTAGTGATGAGAGGAACCAGCGAGACAATCAGTGTGAAAATCTGCACAAGATTGTGTTTTCTGAAAGCAAACTGATCACTGCTGAGTTTTTCTAATTTCACACCCTTTAGAATTGGACCACAACACTAATCGGACCAGATAAGACAAAATTATCCACAGTCAGCGTTTAGGAAACACACCATGTTTCAGTTATATTTTAAAGATCAGAGTAAAGGAAGCACATAGGTACGGAAGCCCATTCCTGCCACTCTCACAGTGTTTGCGAAAACTTTTCAGCCACGCCTGCCAAACTGGCAGACGTGAGAGCGTCTCACGCAGGACATTTTTGAACCACGTAGGACAAAATCCTCACGGGCTTCAGATTTGTATCTATTTAACAGTGGGTATTGTAGTGACCTCTGACCTTTACATATTATACATATTTTTATTTTGAGAATAATCTGTTGACATAATTTGAAAAAAGAACCATCAATGTGACTTTCTGAAAAATTCATAAAATGAGGATTAACAGAATTTATCAGGAAATTATTATAGATCATATAATTATTATAAATTATTATGAAACACCAGAAACAACATATTATATATGACAATATTTCTAAATATTGTAATGATCCATAAGGGCTTTTTGTGACTGAAGCTGTAGCCTGATGTTACTGTTCCTTTAAGAGACGCTGTGGCTGGTTGAGGTGAAACTGGAAGTTGGAGATGCGGGTTTATCTCAGCTGTTTGTTAAACTACTCTAATAAACTGCTGTTAAGGACAAAATGTCATTCTGTCTGACGATTTAGTTCATCACAAATATCACAATATAAAGAAATTATCTTTTTCTTGGGGGGGGGGTTGCACTGTGTCGTGGTCCCCGAAATGCCTAGAAACGGCCCTGGGTGTGGGACTGAGTTTTGAAGGTGATCTGAATTGTATCAAATAAATAAATATTACATGCTTATAAATTATTATTATTATTATAAAATTACAATCGTGTAGTGGATATACCTGCCTACATTTTCCTTTTCAAACACTGTTTTGTTTTTTATGCGACTATTTTCCTGTCTGCTGTCTCTTAGCTGCATCTCCTCTCAATCCTCCAGAAAAACTGCTGCCTGGCTTCTTACTTTTCAACTCACAAGTTACTTTTGAAATTAGCACATCAAAAAGATCCGTCGACCGCAAAAATAGCGGAATGTGCGGCCGCGCCAGTGAGGTGACGTCACCGAAGCACGGGAGATGATCTCTGCAGCAGCGGAGCGCGTCAGGCACAAATGAAAGACAGTATGAGCAAACATGAACGATCGCGTGTTAATTATGTTTTTTTTGGTGGCGCCACTTTGAGAATGTTTCTGTGGCCGTGTGCAGGACGCAGCTGCCCGTCGGAGCGCATCAGCGCTCTGCCGCTCTCCATCCTCTGCCCAAAAAAAGACCCGCTACGCTGAGAGTCCAAATAAATAAATAATGTAATATATGTAGAAACTAGATCATTTGAGGGGGAAGCCAATAAACAGTCTGCAGTTTTCAGGAAGTTTATTTTATTTTGGCACGTTCAGAGTAGACGCACGGCGTCGGTCATAATGTCCGACGATGTGAAGTTTTTCGTCGGACAATATTAAACCACGTCGGTACTGTCCGACGTGTTTTCGCAAACACTGCTCTCATAAAAAAAACATCTATCTCATAACTATGACATAGCTTAATCATAACTATGAGATAGAAGATTATTTTTAATCAGAGTGGCAGGAATGGGCTTCCGTACCTAGGAGCTGCACTGTTGAGAGAAAGTATTCACCCCTTTACAGATTATTTTCTAAATAACTGTTCACTTCAGTAGATCCTGTCTGACGACATGAAGGCTAAAAGATCTCAAAAAGTAACACATGATGTCCCGCTCTAAAGGAATTCAGTTTTTCAAAACTTCATTTTGTATTTACTCCCCTGTCATCTTTGCTTATCTGAAACATTTAAGTGTAGATGTTTCTTATCCGATGATTTAATAATGAATCTCTCCTAAATGTGAGGGTAGGTATATGATGATTGTCTATAGCAAGACACAATCTTGTTATTAACAATGGTTTATTTGTTCTGGAAGACAAAAGCAGAACTTCCTCTAAGTTCAGGTCAGACCCCTTTAACACACCCGTTACGGGTCTACTCTACACCCAGACGGTCTGATCAAAACAGTTGTCAGTTTCACTCGGATTGCAATGATCAGGGAAGTCCTTGGAGCTCCATCTCAGAGTTGACTGGTCCCAATTAGCTCGTTTCATCCTGACAGTAAAGCTGGAGACGGATGGACAGGTCACCAGGAACAAGCCCGTCTGTTCTTAGAACAACGAACAGCTGAGGTTTGCTGAATTTCATCTGTACAGATCTTGAGTCTTTTGAGGCCGTAGTGGAGATGTGGGCTGAAACGCCACCTCTCACGGGGGTTGATTTATGTGCAGCTACAGGACCAGAGCACCACCTCTTCTCACCAAAGTCAAAATGAGAGCTGCTCTTCCTGTCAGCTGGAGCCTGGGCCGCTGTGGCTCATGCAACTAGAAAATGAGTCTAACCACTCGGATCAGAACGGGTGAAAGATGAGGTCATAAGAGGAGCCATCCTACATTCCTCTAAATTTAATGTCCTTTTATGCACTTTTATTCTGAATTTCGTCTTCATTATAAATAAATAAATACAAACATAATGTTATGTCACATGTCTTTGATTGTTTACCTGTTTTAGGACCATGTATAAACACACATTTTGCTCTTTTACATCCTGATAACTAAATTTATTTTGCCTTTTGCAATAACTGTGTATATTCAAATTTAAAGAGAAGCTATTTTTACATGTATGCTAAAAATAAACCATGAAGTTATGCATGAACCTAACCATCAAACCTTGTTTGTTTCCTACAGTTGTTTCATTTGCCGGCCAAGAAGAGTGTGGAGATGGTCTTAGAGGACTATGCAAACTACAAGAAATCAAAAGGAAACTCTGACAACAAGTGAGAAACACTCCTTCATGTTCCCTGAACGTCAAATAAAAGAAAAGTCACAATACCGTCCAGCTTCACTGCATGTGTCCGCCTCGCCATGCCACCTGTCACATAATGTGTTTTCCACATTAGTCTCCTCAGTTTCCTACTGTGGAAGGATTTACGAGCAGTTTTAAAGCTCTTTGGAGCATTTTACACAGGATGAGGCTTCTTGAGCACATCACGCGCAGTTGCCTGAACTGTAAATACACATCCTGTATAAGTGCACTAGAACAGCGCTGCCAGGGTGTTTTTGTTATTGTTTCAGCGTGTCACTGCAAATCAGCTTTCTGTGGTTATTTAAAAGGAAGAGAATCATTAACAGTAGCTAAATGTAGCACTTACCTGAAATAACCATGTGATGTAAAACAGGGTGGTGTAAACATTTATAAAGTAATGTTCACAAGCACGGCTGTGAATGTCTTTTTGATTGGAGTTAAAATGGCAGCCATAAACATGGAAGTTGGGTTAATTTGGTCAAACGCGTTGCAGTTACACTAGTTTAGACATAGACTACACCAGTATAGACATAGACTACACCAGCATAGACATAGACTACACCAGCATAGACATAGACTACACCAGTATAGACATAGACTACACCAGCAAAGACATAGACTACACCAGCATAGACATAGACTACACCAGCATAGACATAGACTACACCAGCATAGACATGGACTACACCAGCATAGACATAGACTACACCAGCATAGACATAGACTACACCAGTATAGACATAGACTACACTAGTATAGACATAGACTACACCAGCTAAAGGCCAAAATGCAGAAGGTTTAAAGTGTGGGTCTGATGTAACTAACATCATCTAACATTGATCAGTACTGTTGCAGTTACACATTGTGCTAATGTCTACAGTCCTGTTATCTACAACAGGTAAGATAGTAATTATTTATAACACACTTTATAATTACTAAAATATTCCTCTATAAAGTCTTTTGATATGAGAAAAACATGGAGGTCCCTTGAGATATTTATTTATGAAATAATGAAAGAAATCTGTGATTTCTAGTTACAAAGTCAAAACTTCTTTCGTCATATTCCAGGATAATATTGGGAATTGTTGACAATCAGGTGTGTTTTCACAGGGAGTACGCTGTAAATGAAGTGGTCGCAGGGATTCGGGAGTACTTCAACGTCATGCTGGGAACTCAGCTGCTTTACAAGTTTGAGAGACCTCAGTATGCTGAGATCCTGGCTGAACACCCCGACATGCCCATGTCCCAGGTCTACGGAGCCCCACACCTGCTGCGTCTGTTCGGTAGGTGTTTTAAACACCACACCACATTACACACAATAAACCCTGCTAATCAATGAATGAATTGTGTTTATTAAAAACTCGAGTTGCTGTTTTATTATTAGCAGTCAGTTTGTTCTTAAAAATGCACATTTTTGCAGCTTCTGTGCACCAACTAAATAACTGCATTAAATTATATCATAAATTGTGAAAAACACTCCACAATGGTATTTTTCATCATAATAATTGAGTTTGTGAGTCAAAAAAAATTTAATGAAAGTAACTGGATTAAGACCGTGTTATAGAATAACTAGAATTGTTAGGATCTTTTTTATGATAATATTTTTATATTTGTGTTGGTATTCAGTAGTCAACAACAAACAGAAGACAGTGTATTTTGCTTATATTAACAGTTATTTTATTGTAAATTGTGACTCAAAGTTTGCCTTGCATCAACAGTCCGAATCGGCGCCATGCTGGCCTACACGCTACTCGACGAGAAGAGCCTGGCTCTGCTGCTCAGTTACCTCCAGGATTTCCTAAAGTAAGCCACCAGAGACTCTGTGACATGTTCGGCTGATTCTCAAATGACCCGTTTCTTCCACTTTCACATTAGTGCAGCCACGCTTGCTGAAAATGCTTTAAAACAGAAGCCATGAAATCGATTTCCTGCTCAGGAAAGTGTTTTTGCTCAGATGGACGACATGTAGCATCGTATGAGTGCAGGCAAGGGAGGGTGTGTTGGTGCTTCAGATAAAAGGCCTGGATTTAGAGATAATTCATGTCAGATCGGGTGAAATATGTAAAAATATAAGAACATAGAACTGATTATTGGTCTCATCGGAGTGCTTGATCTATTTAATATTGTACAGCATATTCATGCTCCAACACATGCTCAAGGTCACACACTAGACTTGATCATAACCAAAGATCTTGATGTATCAGACATTGTTGTTAAGGACGTTGGCCTCTCTGACCACTTCTGTATTTCTTTTGAGATGTCAGCTGCACCTGTAATTCATCACAACTCTGCTGTTCTCAAAAAAATGTACCTAAGTGATCACACTGCATCAGTTTTTAGTGATCTTATGAATATGTCAACGAGTCTAACAACCAACTGTGCTGATTCCCTTCTAAATCATTTCAACCGCAAATCTCTAGAGATTCTTGACACCATTGCCCCAGAAAAGTCCAAGTTCATCTCTAGGAAACAAAACGCTCCGTGGAGGTTCACTAAATCTGTTACAAACCAAAAGAGAGAATGCCGCAAAGCTGAGCGTAAATGGAGGAAAAGTAGCCTACCTGATCATTATGAGACCTACAGACTGCAGCTCCGCTCTTACAACTCTGAATTAAAAAAGGCGAGACAAGCCTTTTTCTCCAAAGTCAAGTGATAATATCAACAATTCCCGTGTTCTGTTTGCCACCATCAAGAGGCTTACTAACCAACCAACACAGTTAGCCCCTGATTTCAAGTCCCAAACTAAATGTAATGAGTTTGCATCCTTTTTCGATGATAAAATACTAAACATCAGATCAGCCATTCACTCCTCCCTGTCAACCAACACACCAAGACCACCCCTACAACCACATAGCAATACTTTAGCTAGAATGCCAGTCTTTGACATGATTAATGCTAAAACACTGGAAAACATAGTTAATAGCTTAAACTCATCTACCTGTTGTCTTGATATACTGCCAACAAACTTCTTTAAAAGGGTTTTTAATTGCTTGAAAGATGATGTACTGAAAATTACTAATTACTCCTTAAAATCAGGTATTTTTCTTATTTCATTAAAAACTTCTGCTGTCAAGCCTCTTCTAAAGAAAAGCAAACTAGATCCCTTAGAGATGAATAATTACAGACCAATCTCTAGTCTTCCCCTCATTGGGAAAATTGTTGAAAAAGCAGTTATGATCCAGCTGAACAACTTCCTGGAGACAAACAACCTCCTGGATGGTTTTCAGTCAGGCTTTAGACAACACCACAGCACTGAGACAGCACTGATTAAGGTATTAAATGATATCCGTATGAATACAGATTCAGGCAAAACATCTGTTTTAGTGATGCTCGATCTCACTGCAGCTTTTGATACTGTGGATCACAACATCCTATTAGATAGACTCATAAACTGGGTGGGATTATCAGGTACAGTCCTTAGTTGGTTCCAATCATACCTTGCTGACAGGGGTTATGTTGTTTCTATTGGTGAACATAGCTCAAAGCAGATCACTATGACGTGGTGTCCCCCAAGGCTCCATTCTTGGGCCACTGCTCTTCAACCTCTACATGCTCCCCCTGGGTCAGATCATATACAACAACAACATTGCTTATCATAGTTATGCAGATGACACCCAGATCTATCTAGCTCTATCACCTAATGAATCCGGTCCCCTAGACTCACTCTGTCAGTGCCTAGAGCAAGTCAATGACTGGATGAAGTCAAGTTTCCTTCAGTTAAACAAAGACAAGACAGAAGTTATTGTCTTTGGGAATAAAAAACTGAGGATGGAAGTTATTGCTCAACTTGACTCTAGAGGAATAAAGACTAAGACTCAGGTTAGAAACCTTGGTGTTACCATTGACTCTGAGCTGAGCTTCACTGGTCAATGTAGTCAAAAGTCTTCAGCTGGTCCAAAATGCTGCAGCTAGAGTTCTGATGAGAATTAAAAAGAGAGACCACATCTCTCCTGTTTTAGCTTCCCTACATTGGCTGCCTGTTAAATTCAGAGTAGATTTTAAGATCCTCCTTCTCACATATAAAGCTCTTAATAAACAAGCTCCATCATACATCAGTGATCTGATTGTTCCATATGTTCCTAACAGAGCACTTGGCTCTCAGACTGCAGGTTCACTGGTGGTTCCTAGAATATCTAAAAGTAGGATGGGAGGCAGATCTTTTAGCTATCAGGCTCCTCTACTGTGGAACCAGCTCCCAGCTTTAGTCCGTGAGGCAGACACCTTGTCTACTTTTAAGACTAGGCTCAAAACTTTTCTATTTGATAGGGCTTATGGTTAAATTCTGATGCTTTTTACATTGTCCAAAAAAGACTTGGGGTTATGAACCCCAAAACAGCAGGTGGCAGCATGCACCTTTAACATTGGTTTCTAGCCCCGGCCAATATAATATTATTATTATTTATTATTTTTTCATATTTACATAAATGGTATTTAGAGTCCTGGTCCCAGTCCCACTCCACTCCAGTTGGTGGCAGTAATGCACCAAGAAGTGGCTTGCTAACAACCTCAACAGCTCAAAGAATGAGGGAGAAAAATGGTCATGGCACAATGTGAAACTCACAAATTCACTAGAAGGCAAAAATAAAAAGATTTTGTAAAGGGTGACACTCCACCCACCCCACCAAGAAAAAGAAGAGCATAACCATTGGTGCCACCCATGCATAAACAAGTGTTCCACCTGGGCCACCCCACTTTAAAAGGCCTGGACACGCCACTGCCAGAATATTTTAGTGAGTTCTTCATGCTGATGTTACATTTTTGTAAAAGTTTTGTCTTTTTAAACAAGTGATTCACTCAATTCTCAGACTTTATTTATTTTTCTCACTCTCTAGTCTGATTTGGTCAATCAACATGTTTCTGTGAGCTGTCTCCAGCAGCCCTTTCCATCTTGTTCCACTTTATCTTCAGGTACCTGGTGAAGAACTCAGCCACCCTTTTCAGTGCCACCGACTACGAGGTCGCGCCCCCAGAGTACCACCGTAAAGCCGTGTGAGGGCTCTGAGCGCGACGCAGCGCCGCCCGTCAGACCTCCAGTAAAAACAACCTTTCCCGTGATCCGAGTGCAGACCTGGAGGAGCTTTTTTCACTTGACCTGATGTGTTTCACCCCAGAAATATCTTAGGAACTTGTCACAGTGAAGAGACAAACAAAAACAATAAGACCTTTTTTAATGGTTCGACTCCGTTATTCTCAGTCTTTTCATTTTTATACCACTTTGTTTGAAAAGAAAGAAAAAATGTTTATTATCTTGACAAGCAGCTTTATAGTGTTTTAGTGTGCTCCAGCTGTGGTGCTAGTTACTATTGCATGTGTGTAATTATTAATGTTTATTCTGCCTCATGGTTAGAAAACCATTATTAAATATTTTTTGTACTTTGTGCATTTGTATCAATTTTTGAAAATATGTTTCTACTCATCTTTTTATCGTTTTTTTATTTTTCTGGTTGACGGCTTGTAAATTATTTGGTGTTTTGTTTTTTTAAAGATGGATTTAGCTAGATGTCACTCACCGATCATCCGTTAGTTACTTCCTGCCGCCCGTGAGCACTTAAAACATCAGACTTACGCTGTAAAACTTGCTCTTCTTTTTCATTTGACATGAGCTATCACATCCATCTTTTATGTATATAAATGTCATTAAAAATGTTCTGTGTCTAAGTCATGAATTTAAGCCTCATTATTTATGTTGAAACATTAAAAATGGCAGAAACAATAAACGTTTAAATGTTAATTTAAGTTTCCTGGGTTGTTTAGGACTGTCACAGCACATAACACGCTACATAAATACTCTACAGACCCCATGTTCTTATCAATAAGTGATTATGAATGAATTATTAACTTGTAAACAGTATGTCTGGTTCCTAACTGTCACCACCCATGACAGCTGGAGTCAAAATGATGAAACAACAAGCTTAACCAGAACTCTTTAAAGCAGCTGAATGCTTTTAATTTGAAAATATTTCGGCCTATTTTACAAATAAGTGTCCCTAAAGCCATAAAACAGGATATCGAAAACCAGTGCTGAGTTTAAAAGCCTAAATCTAGATTACACTACTTCTGTCTAAATATAGTTGAATTTTTCATTAAATTATTGACGTGTTGCAGTGTGCCACCCCAAAAACTTTCACTGGCCCCCATTTAGCCACCCTTATCAAAATTTTCTGGGGGCACCTCTGACGTATTGCCTATTCACAGTAATTAGAAGGTGCACATAAAAAGGAGCAGGCTGCAGAAGAACAGAGGCAAAGATGAGGATCCAGAGAGGAGATTAACAAACGAGATTGACACAGACAGAGAGGATGATCCAGAGAAAAAGAGGAGATCTGAAGAGTCTCAGAACACAAAACTGAAGCAGAAAGACTGCAGAGGAAAAGACGGAGATTGCAAGAGAGGAACCCTGGCTGCAGGAGAGGAGACTGGCTGCAGCAACCTTTGGTCTGTCTCTCCATGATCCTGGTGGATCTCGCTAACTGGACGGTTACCAAGTTGGATAGAACCTAAGACGAGGGTTTTCTTAATATACTTTGAGTCACTGTGGTTTTTAGAGCTCTCGTGTACAGCTGCTTGTGCGACCGCTTCCTTCGTTATTTTCAGGAAGACGGATTTCGTAGCTACAAGCCTGTTATGCATAAAAATTAGAACTCCTCCTGAGTAACACTTGATGGGGTTGTGCTTCTGATCCTAGCTCCCCCTCTTTAGTGTACTGCAGTTTTATTTATAATATTTGCTGAGACTTTCAAAATAAAAGCTTGTTTTATATATTAAACATGACTCGTCTTGTTTACGTTGCTGACCCCCGACCTCCTAGAGAGCCTAGCAAAGGAGGTCGTAACAGCCTATGGTGTGCCTAATTTAATTCCTTACTTGTGATTTTTTCATTTTAAAATATTTGATTGTTTTTTGCCATTATTATTATTATTATCATTATTATTATTATTATCATTATTATTATTATTATCATTATTATTATTATTATCATTATTATTATTTTACATTATTTTTCAGGCAAAATGGTGTTTATTTAAAAATTTTATGCTAATTTCTTTCACAATTTCCACATCAAAAATTGATGTTCATCTCAGGGGAGGATCTACAGGGGGCACTGGCCAGCTGCTGTAACCCCCCCTCCACACACACACACACACACACACGTTTATGTCCTTATAACACACTTCACATAAGCTTAATTTGTCTTCTGTATTTATTCTCTAGAACATTTGTTTTTCCTCATTCAGCTCTAAAAGAATTTTTTAGAAGAAACAAACTTTTTGGATATTTTGCTGACTCCATTTAGAAAAAGGGGATTTTCACACATTTCAATGATGAGGTTCAACATTGTCACCACCCTGCCTTTATTTTTGGGCCCTCCTTTGCCCCCCTCATGTAATTTTTTTTAGATCCATTAAATAAACTTCATGTTAAAAGGAGATGGAAAAGCACATTTTCTTCTGTATTTGTAGTTTTTTCTGATAAGTAGCACAAAAAGGGTCAATAATTAAGTGAAAACTTCTTTTTTTGCTCTTTTTGGGGTCAAAACATCTATCTAAAACGCTGTGTGTCAAGACGGTGACAGGATCCAGCTTAAACGTGAAAAGTTATATTTAGATACATGCTGACCTTTTGGACAAACACACCTGGTCAGTCATTCCCATGTGTTTGGACCCCGACAGAAACCTCTTGGTGGTACAAAGTCAGTAATTTACCGCCCTACGCAGACCTTTTTGTGAGCCCTTAGTTCAGAAGTGCAGAGGTGAAACGGTTGCCATGGTTTCATCTCCGGGGCAACACTGTTGCCATGAGGACATGGACAAAGGAAGAGACGAGTTGAAATGCATGAAGCGTTTAGTTAAATATTTCTTCAAAGTAAGCACACTGGGTGAGAGGCAATTAAGAGTAAAGGGAAATGCTACGCTGTACAAATAAAAGGTTTATTCTTTCATGTGTGAATGGAAATTAGCTGTGCTAACAGACATTTCTTTGGTTTAATTATCGTTCTGCACACTGATTTAAATAATGTATATAGATATGTTCATTAAAGCTTGTTAACTCAATGTTCTTTTATTTATTAGTACAGTAGTTTAGTTGTCCTACAAACCACAAGGGGGCAGCATTTCACCCTTCTTCTCATTTATTCTTTCAAAAAACTAAATTGGACTTCTGTTCTCAGTTTAATCATAAATAAATAAATAGTAGTAGTAGTAATAATAATAATAATAAATAAAATGAACAGTGAATCATTCAACCCAATCGACACATAAATATGTTTATAATGAAACTTTAATAGTTTATTAATGGGATCCCTGGAATATCTATTGTGAAACAAATCTGCTCATGTAGGCAGTAGTTTTTGATTTGTTTGTTTATTGCTGACAATAGCTGTAAAACACACTCCTGCTCTTTTACTGAAGTGAAAGCAACATCAGTGTCAAAAATACCCGTTCAGCAATAAAAGCCAGCAGCAGAGATAAGAAATTCCCTCAAATATTTGACTACTTTGGACAAGGATAAGACTCAGCGGATCACCAGGTCATTCTTAAACAATCCTGTTTTAGACTTGAATTTCTCTCATGTGATGGTGAAATAAATAAATAAACAAAGGTTTTGTGCATTAATATTAAAGTTATTTCTGAAACATCTGTACTATAGTCTGGGCACTTGATCCACATCACCAGCATCAGGTTTTAAAATTTTAAATAACACGTCATATAAAACATAAAGATAAAACAGTTCATCAGAACTATACAGAAAATTATATTCACTGCCTTCTTTGGGAGCGATTAATAAAAAATTATATTGTTTTTATTTCTGTTTCTCCCGGATGTTTAAAGAATTCCCGCTGTTTCGGTCTTCAGGTGAACCTGAATCCCGTGGGTTTCCCTCGCTCCGTCCCATGACATGCGTCTCCCTGCGACTCCAACCACGGAAGTCCCGCCCCCTCGGTTATCCTATTGGTTCAAACAACCGACCCACGGCGTATGCTCCACCCTGATTGGCTGAAATCCTGCCAATCAAAGTGTGATCAGTTTGCGGTTAAGCGTCAGGTGAAACTCGGACCGTGAAGCCAGGAGAAACACATCAAACTTTACTTGGACGGAACTTTTAGAGAAGTGTCCTGGTGCGGAAACTTTGCGGCCTAAGGATACTTTTACCCCCAGGAGTCACCAACAAGATGAAGAGCCTCAAGTATCGATTGAAAAAGCACGAAGTTACCATCACCGTAAGTTTGTTTTGCTAACGTCTCCCGCTCCTGAACAGGACCCTACAGTCAGACGAGGTGTGTTTTCACCGGGAGCTTTTCTCTGTAACCCCGGCCTGGTGCCCCTCCTAAGCGCCTCGTCTCGTTCGTTCCCACGGTGGGAGCTTCATCTGGGAAACGGGAACAGAGCACCTGCAGCTCCAGGCGCTTTAGTTAAAATAGCTTCAGGTTTTCATCAGGTGGCCTAAAGTTGTTTTGTTAAAAACAAAGTCTGGTGATTCAAAGAGCCAGACTAGTGAAGGTTAAATCAATCCTCCTGAGTCTTTTCTCCTGGTTATCACAGGGACACGTGAGGAGCTTTCTTCTGTTTATCTGAGCACAAAAAGCTGGAATAGGTCAGGTTTTGACCTTTATTGATCGAATCAACAGCTGAGATGTTATGTTTCACTCCTCTTTACTCTGTTAAAACCCTGTGGTTAAAACTAGTGCAGCGTTAAAAAATGCCCTGAATGGGCTTAATGCTCCTATTTTTGAGGCTATATAAACTGGATTGGGTTGAATTGTCTTGTTATAATCCAAGATGATTAAAAAGCACTTTGTTCACTGTGTGATGAAACAAATTATAGATTAAATATTGAGCTAGAACTTGTTTTATTCAATCTGCTGATTTCTGAAAAGCATTTATTGGAAAACCAAAACACGCTAAACTTGCTGTAGTTGTAGATGAAAGGGTTATATTACTCAAAAACATTTTGCACACATGATTAAAAGCAGGAAAAACGCTTAAATCTGAAAGTGCAGAATCATTTTTTTAATGATCAGTTATCATGAAATTACTAGGGATGCACCATCCACTTTTTTCACATTCGATACCGATATCAGAAGTTTAGTATCGGTCGATATCGATCCGATATGGAAAAACAGCATTAAACTGTATTACATAATGAACTATTTGTTACTATATGTAAAAGACTAGATCATCCTTTTGTACGGGAGCCCAAAAGTTCCAAATTGCAGATCCTTTTGCTCGCTCCATTTTGAAATCAACGTGAGCTTCTGCACAGCGTGGGACTGTAGCGCATGACGTTGTCACTCACAGCACATAGAAATATACTGAATAGATCAGTTCTTATGGATCGGACCCATAGTCTCCGATACCCGATCTAGAATTTTCTTCTATTTCTGTACCGATGTAAAGATCGGATCGGTGCACAAACAAATAAATCAAATAACCGCCTCTTTTAGGCCTCATTTATTACTATACGCTCATATGTTTCCTTTAAAAATGCAGCTGCAACAAAATCCTGTTCTAAGCTCCATGGAACAGAGGACACGCATGGCAGGAATGTTATAGTTGTGTACTAAATGTGTATTATTGTACATCTGATCAGATCCTGTAAACAATTAATCACATTTGTGGTTTTTCATGTAAAAACATTCCACTTATTTTGTTCCATGAGGGTGGAATCATTTGTTTCCAATCTATCTGTGGCCTGTGAATGTAATTCAATCAAGAGTCATTAAAGGTCAGCACAGTTCCAGATGAAGTGGGTGTTTGGCTCGGCGCTCATCAATTACCATGAGAAAGGCTGGATCTCTGTGCTTTAACTGGGCCCCTCCTTTTTTAGAGTGAAAAGAAGCCTTTCAGGGCTGAAATGGTATTTTATCTCCACCGATGGCTGTCTCACCCAGCAGAGACGGAGTCACTCCTCTTAAAAATTGAGTGGAAACCGCCTTCTTATTCCCCCGCAGCGTTTTCTGGTGACCTCAGAAAAAGTTGACGGTACATCGTGTTACAGCAGCAGACGTGACATTTGGTTCAGGTCTAGCTTGATGATTTCATAACATCCCTGTAGTATTCCTCCCAGAAGGCAGATAGGAAAATGGAAAACCTGAGGGAAAAGTACACAAACACATCTGAGCGTACTTTAAATAAGTATACTGTATGTCCTTTAAAATGAATGTGCTGTCAGAGATAGGAACATGGTGAGTCATCAGTTTTGACACTGAAGCATTTGATTTATCAGGATATCTATCACCAAGGCATTTAGTGACACTGTCACGCTTATTGAAGACAGAATGTCTTGTTGGTATTTACTGGGAGCGTCCAAGGTTAGCACGCTCACTTCTTCCTGGTGGGGAGTTAAAACAATGCATTTCAAGTAGTAGAGGTAAGAGGGAAATGAAAAAGAAACTTGCTTTTAATTTGTGAACACTTCCTTCTCCGTGCCTTTTACATCCCAAAATGATCACAGCTTTAGTCTGTGTTTACCTGATGAACCTCTTACCTCCATATCTGATCTGTATTTACATGATAATTGCTTTGTTTTAGTTTTAATTATAATAGTTTCCCATTCAAGTAAGACGTAGCTGGAAATGCTAATCATCCCATTAAAAGTGTTTTAGGGGAGCTAGAATGCATACCTAATAACATAGTTGGCATGATTAGGAATTCCAAGGTATTCCCTTAATGCCAGCTGCAGGTTTAGAGGCTGGCTGAGAGCTCGCTGGTTTCTGTTGGCTCAAGTTTCTGTGTTTCTATTGTGAACAGGCCTTTTATGTTGTGGGTGAGGGAATGAAAGGCTGGAGTATAGCAATGTTCAGGAACTTTTATTTTGCAATAGAAACAACCAAAAATAGTCATCTAGATGGATCCAATGTTCTATAGACGGTGTTTCTAGTAGATGAAAAGCAGAAAATTGAGACGTAAGAGGGGCTGGAACCAGAAAATAGACCAAAACATTTAGTTTTTCTTTATAAATAATATAAAACATCCATTCATCTTTTGTTGAAAATGAAATCAATTACAGTGGTTTTGTTATTATCAAAACAAATTAAAAGTCTAGCTTTGGAAATTCAAAGATAAGAATGTTTTTCTGCAGATAACGATCTAATGTTGGTATCTGGATGCAGCAACATTCCTCAAATTCCTTATTCGTGTGTAAATGCACCTAGAAAGTATTTGGCAACAGTTACAGGTATTTATACTAAGGCTTTTGTTTTTTCAAAATAAAAGTCTTATTTATTGTAGAGTCATGCAGCTATGCTCCCACAATAATCTGATATTAAATCAGAACATTATGTGATGTAGGAGACAAATTGATTATATTGCTGCTACTTTAACACATTCACCCATTTTCACTCTTCTAAGGCCCTTTACAAACCTTTTATCAAAAAAACATACACTAGACAACATTATACGGATGTGTATTGGTAAAATTCTGGTGATATGATACGTATCACGATACAGGGGCGACGATACGATATATCGCGATACTTTCAGCCAGACGATATTAGCGATTTTTTTAGACTGAATTTATTGTAGGAAAATTCAATAAACAGTCCAAACTGATACATAACATGTTCAACATGAGGTATCTGAACCATAACAGAGGAATTTACATTTCAATGGTGGAAATGAAGCCCATGGAGTAATTAACATCTGCATTATCAGAAGTCATTTCCAAATTAACAAAAAAGGCAGTCTCTGCTGCCAACTAGCGGTCGGTGTTTGAATTGCTCCAAAAGAAAAGAAAATACACAAATTTTGCATGTAGATTCTTCCAAAAATACGATACACGGCTTTTGAATATTGATATAATATCACAGGAAAAAATACCACAATATATTACCGTATAGATATTTTCTTACATCCCTACAACATTAGTATTATGAAATGTGGCTTCTTCTTACTGGACCTTTCCATCAGACGCGTAAGTGTAGTACGCAGCAATTAGCTGCTGTCATAGTGGAGCGGTGTGTTTCCACCGGCTGCAAAGTTTTGGAAGCATCCCAGAAGTGTAGGGATGCGTCGCTTATGCTTTGGGTCTATCTTTTACATGCTATGCTTCCAGAATGCATCAAGCTCAGCAGTTCAGATCAGACCAGGCAGGAAGTCAAACACGTAAGCAGTGTAAAACATTAGGAATCTTTCAAAATAAAAGTAACTTTTCAAATTGTTTAACTAATAATAAAAGTATGTAGGCGATGGTGGCAGAGGAGTTAAGTGCCCGCCACGCAATTGGAAGGTTCCAGATTTGCGCCCCGCTCAGTCTTTCGCTGTCGTTGTGTCCTTGAGCAAGACATCTCACCCACATTGCCTGCTGGTGGTGGTCAGAGAGACCGGTGGCGCCAGTGTACGGCAGCCTCGCCTCCGTCAGTGCACCCCAGGTCAGCTGTAGCTACAATTATAGCTCGTCACCACCAGGGTGTGAATGTGTGTGTGAATGACTGATTGTGTTGTAAAGCATCTTGGGGGGTTCTAGGACTCTGGAAGGCGCTATATCAAATACAGGCCATTTACCATTTATGTCTTTACCAGTGAAACCTCCGTAGCCAAGGTAAACAAAACAGAAAATTGACCACAGACCTATTTTGGATACATGCTGCCATTTTTCTCCTTGCCTGTTATCACCTGAACCGAAATCACGTGTGGTTTCTGCAATTCTCCTGAAAAGCTGCCAGTGGGAAGGGAGCTCGCTGGTACAGTGTGTCTATTACGTTACACAGCACCTAAGCATTCGGTGAAAAGCCGGGGTAAGGATTATAACTTGTTCCTCTGTCCTTTCTTATTGCAGTAAACAGAAAAAACTAGATTTATTTTAGACACCACACGTGTGTGTGCGCACGCATGTGTGTGAGTGGTTTATGGCGGTTCACTAACAACGTGTGCATTTGTGTTTATTATGGAAGCAGGTATCTTTGGGGCTGCCTTGCACCTTTCAGCGGAAGCTTATAGCTGTGTTTTGTCATAAAGTAGTCCCAAGTCTAAAATAACGCCCATGATTCCTTTATTTTATATGTTATATATATAGTATGATTTTTGAGTTTACCAAGCAGAATTTGGATCACTATTGAGTAATTTTAATGACTTTTTCACACACAAGGCTAGTTGTTACCATTCACTTACATTGTTTTATGCTAAGCTAAAGCTAAAGGAGTACTGCCGGACCAGGGGAATGACTGGGCTGGTTACAGATAGTTTTTTCCCACTTGTCTAACTCTGGGAATATAGCAACAGACAAAATTTTGCTTTGGGGTGGAATACCCCTTTAATAAATCAAAGTCTGTATTTAACTGATTCTGGATGTTTTACACAACAGTGGTAGAAAAAAAAACCTGTCCGATCCTGTTTCTAAGGCTTGAGACAAAATATTCTTATCATACTCACCATCAAGAGTTGTAGATAACATTCTTTTTTTAACAGAAAAATGTATTTATCAAGTCCTTTATTTGTTTTTTGTGGTAGAAAAGCATGTGAGGCTTTTTTATTGTAAGAGTTTTTATGGACGGATTTGGATCTGAAGACAGCTAAGAGCTTTTCACACTTTTGGTAGATAGGGTCATCACGCTACGTTAGCTAAACCAGGCTCTGACAGCCACGTCACTACATCAGGCAGCACATATTCAGAGTAGAATACAATATGGATAATGAATGAAGACCTAAAATCAGATTTTTCTGCTGAAAGTGCAGCGTGTAGTGAAAGAGGCCGTTGTGTACATTACATGTAGACATTTAGGGAAAATGTGCTGTATAAAAAAACAACACGTTTGTGTAAATGTGGGTTGGATGACAAAGTTTTCTGTGCCACGCCCCAAACAGGAATGCTGACATTTGGGTTAATAATAATAATGAAAGACATGTTGGAGTTCAGTACTGTCTATGCTGAGCTCTACAGCATACTGTAAAAGCCCTTCTACACACCCAGATGTTTGTGTGTTATGTTTTTCCATCAGAGCGTGGTGCCAATAGGAAAATCAGCTGATTCCAAACACATGCAAACAATAATGTCTGCATGGCTAGAAAGCAACAACTAAAAGCAAGCTGCTTAGGAGCAGTAAACATCAAACAGAAAAAAGTAACAGTCTAGAGTTTGTTTAAATGTTGTTTTGTATGGGTTTGTCCTGATGCTTGTTGTACAGATGAATAGAAATGTTTGTGTTTTAGTCACAAATAGGGCTGGACAAAAAAAAGCATATCGATAAAAAAAATATCATATTGATCGATATCAATAATTAGAGAATTGACAAAGCTCCTCGGATGAGAAGCGAAACGTCTTCAAGAAACCAAAGAAGTCCAGTTGCCTTCATTTGAACCCCTTGGATTACCATGACCTGGATGACTGAGAACCTTCACCAGCGCATCAATAATTATTGTTAATTATAAAGAAATGTAGAAAATAGGGATGTGTATTGGTAAAAAAAAAAATCACGATATATTGCCATATCGATATTTTCTTACATTCCAAGTCGAAAATATATTTTAAATGCAGCCCTGGCCATTTGATGTCAGAGCTTTATGATTAAACAAGTTGGATATAACACAACCAACTTGTTTTGTGTTAAGTGAGAGTCTCACATTACTAGGAATTTGCCTCGGCGGAATGGTGCAAACATATTCAAAAAAGATTATGAATAATAATCATAAGAAACATAAGGACTATTGCAGATCTGTATGGTTATGATGGTTATTTGGTGTTTTAAATGGTAAATGGCCTGTATTTGTATAGCGCCTTCTTAGGGTTCTACAACCCCCCAAGGCGCTTCACAACACAGTCATCCACACATTCACACGCTGGTGGTGATGAGCTACATCGTAGCTACAGCTGCCCTGGGGCGCACTGACAGAGGCGGGGCTTGCCGTACACTAGCGCCACCAGTCCCTCTGACCACCACCAGCAGGAAAGGCGGGTTAAAGCCTGGTTTATAGTCTCTGTGAGCTCCGCAACGGAGAGACGCAGACGGAGCGTCGGAAAGGTTTTCACATTCGAACTTCTGTTCAGGCAGCAGAGTGCTGCAAAGCAATTCCCCACCAGGACAACAGAGGGCGTAGCGCTATTCTGTGATATCCTGCCACCATGACACTCATGTATCCGGTTCACGATAGTGTATTTATTCATGTTTTTACATTGTTTTAATGCATTTCAGAGACTTTTTAACACGGACTAATTTGTCCTTCATTCTCCTCCACCTCTTCATCCAGTCGCCACCTCTAAACCCACGTTTCCCGTCGTTTCCATCCACGTTTGCTCCGTATTTTGTACTCCTTCAGTCACGGGTGAATAAACGTTCATATTTTCGGACTTTTCCGCGATGCGTTCTTCAGTCTATTCTGGGTCTTCCACTAAATATTTTTTACTTATTAACGGAGCAACGGCGGTGCTGGTGACGAAGTTACAGGAAGCGTCGTCCTGACCAATCACAAGCTTGCGGTCTCCGTCACTTTCGACGGATGTTTAAAATTTGGGGCATGTCTCCGTCACCCTCCGCGAGCCAGTCGGAGAGCCCTTGCGCCGACGCAAAATGGCGGTGCGTGCATCCGTTTCACGCAGACGGACCGAGTATAAACCAGCCTTGAGTGGGTCGCGAACCTGCGACCTTCCGATTGCAAGGCGGGCACTTAACTCCTCTGCTACCATCGCCCTAGAATGTAAACCAACATTTCCTTGTTGTTGAATAAGACAGCTTGGGTGGTCAACAGTAGCATGCCAAAAAGTCAAAGCCGTGTGTGACCTACATTTTATGTAAATTAGAAAGTTGAAAAAGGTGAGAGAAAACCTCCTGTTCTGAGAAAGCCTTCCTTAACACGTCATAAGGGGGAGCCACGCCTCCTCAAACCTGCATGTGTCTGAGGCCTTCTGGGGAAACCAACCAATCAGCATGTCCTGGCCAAGTGGGTGGGGTAAACAGCTCTTTTCACTGAAGGCCTGAGTAAGGGGGTTTAGAATGGCCTGTATCAGGGCTCCTGGGACAGATGGAAGCCAAAAAAAATTTCTTATGCTTTTTGGAGGCTCAAAGCTCTGTTTTAGATTGTTGATTAATTGCATTCTAGGACACCTTTAAGGGACAATTTCCTCCACAGGTCCTTGCTGCAACATATTGCTGTCTGTTTAAGTTTGAGAGGGTGGGGCTTGGTGACAGAGCACGCCTGGGTCTGTGTTTTTGATTGGTTGGGAGTAAGCATGAATCTTGTATTGAAGGTAATGCATACGATGTTTCTGAATTTCTGGAAAGAACCGCCCTCTCCACGTTTTGAAAAACGCACGCCATCGTTGCAAAGAGTCTCCTAGAAAAACTCTGGTCTTATTTCTCACTTCGGAGACCTTTCTCTTCTTATCATAGACTTCAAAGACACTTTTTCTCTTGTGACTCTAAGCCATTTTCAAAAGAAAAAGGTGAGAACAGAGAGGTAGAATGAATAGATGAAGGCGTATCGCTCTGCACAGAGTGTGCATGCGTAGGAAGTGAAAACTAACTCAGCCCGTACGACGACCTAAAGGCTTCACCAGAATGATTGACAGTTATGCGGACCAATGATTTAGATGATCTACCTAAGTAAAGAACATCTGCAATACCTTTGAGCTACCCGATAGGCTAATAGAAAAAAAACCCAAAACTTTTTATTGACCCATTTTTTTCTATCACGTCATATGTCTGTCGATCGATATATATCGTTATCGAATTATTGTCCAGCCCTAATCACAAATGTGTTTTGTAATCACGATATGAAGTGCCCTTTGCACGAAAATGCAATAAAGACTGATCTGCTCTTTTATCTATCCTAAAAATGTCTGATGACTTCTCTGATCTGCTTTTTTAGTTGTCATCAATGAAATGATCCTCATCCTGTGCCTGGTGATGTACTGAACTGTTTTTGGTGTTTTCCAGAAGTAGAAGAAGAAAAGAAAGTGCATCTCACGTTCTGTTCAAACGTTTGAAGCTCTCGCCAGCCTTAGCTTGGTTCTGTGGGTTTTCTGAATCAAAACCGAAGGTCAAAGGTTGTGAGTTTTATAGCCGCTTGTCTAAAACTGTGTTTGCCAGGTCGTCAGATGGCTCGAACGCTCTGCTACCGTGAAACGTCCCTTAAGCAAAAACGGAGCAGCAGTAGTGAAAGAAGTAAATCAATGATTAAGCAATCATTCCAGTATTTGCTGCTTTGCCAGTATAGCCAGTCTTGCTCTTGAAGTTTGATTTTTTAATACTTGGAGCGAGCTGTGACACATGTTTTTTGTTTTTTTGACACTGGCTTTAGCTATTAAACCTTTTTAAATATTGATCTTTCTAAAACTCGGTGGTCACCATTTCTCTTTTTATGCATCTAAATGGTTGTTTTTTTAAAATCAGTTAAGGATATTTTGTTTCCCCCAATTGTTGTTTGGAAATGGAACTACCTTTAGTTACCTTTTCTTTCACTTTGTTCCTGATCACACCCTTTTTCTTTTGCTTTCTCCCACACTTGGCTCTGATATTAAAGGGAAACAGGAGACCTCCCTTCACCCACAGTGCAGTGTTATTTTACCAGATAGAGAGCAGGGCTGGTAGGTGTTGGTGATTGCATGGTACTGTAGGACAGAGGAGCCCAAATGCAGGAATGCATTCTCAGGAAGCGGAACCGACTCTGATTTCAGTGTTGTTTTTAACAAAAGGAGGGTGGGGTTTTCTCTGGAAAAGAGAGAATGATCTGTCCTGGCAATGATCTCCATCAGCTTTTTATAGTAGTGTTGTTGTAAAAGGTGCAGCTCATCTAAAGATAAGACAGGTGGTTATTTAAAAAAAACACAGTTTTAAATTACTGCAAAGGTTTTGTGTATCAAGTTCTGCTCCCTAATTTAAACTAAAACGAGTCCGCCATACATCTTTGGAGATAAAGATTAATCCTTTTTTGAAATAAATGATTTAAGTATCTCTATCTGCTCTTGATTCAAAGAAAAGCCCAGTTCTTGATCGTCCAAATTTGATGCCAAAGCAGTTTTGAGCACCGTTCCTGAGTCGACACCATCTTTGTAGTTTTTTCTTTGCAGCTCTGGTGCTAAACCCCATAGATATCATATATATTGCTAGATGCCTTACCCACACTGATCGTCAATTGGACGAACGTCCCTACGCGGCGGCCATCTTACTTTGGACAGCTGCCCCCTTTCATAACATTGGTGTCAATAGTGCATGTACTATTTAAATAACTCTAACTTGCTCAATTTTCAACCAATTTTCAAACGGATTGATTTGTTATAAACGCCAGAGATGTGGCTGTGAAACATGACGGATTTGGCCCGTTAATTTAAAAATGTGCAAGTATGTCATCTCAAGCCTATGTGTTATAAGGTTTGTAATAATGCAACCCGCTTGTAAATACGTTAATATTTAATCGCTTTAAGAGTGTTTTTGTGTAAGTTGTTCACTCACCTTCCATCTGCTACCATTGAGAACGGAACGTAAGCTGTCTGAAGTAAGATGGCCGCTGTGTAAGGACGCTATCGACTCCCAGTTAAGGCATCTAGCAATATATATGATATCTATGCTAAGCCCTCCCAATGTCTCTCTAGAAACATAGAGCGTTGTGATTGGCCAGACCTAAAATTGTTTGGACCAATGGTAGACCTGCTCAGCCTAAAATTGAGCACAGCTAGACCAACCAGCAGAGCAGACTTTTGGCTACTGCTAAGGTTTGTCTAGATTTCTAGGCTATTAAAAACCCTGATCAGCTTTACAGGGGGGTATAGCTTGTGAGGATTATGCATCTCTGGATTGAGCAACTCAGTTAAAATATAGACGATGCCCTCTCAAAATGAGGCAAATCCCCTGCAAAATTCTCCAGCTGGTATTCTGTCTTGTCTTAAGCTTCATGTGCTGCCAGGTGTGTTCTAGTCACAGGTGTACTGCCAACACCTGACTGACAGGTCTTGGACAGCTTGGATATGCTATGTCAACTAATGTTGCCAATACCACAACAACAGACTCCTGGTTAAGGAATGGGATGCTTTCCACAGGAAAATGTGATCAGCCTGGTGACTAGCACAACCTTTATTATCCCATGAATGAGAGATTTAAGTGTTACACAGCTTTTATAGCAAAAGGAATATTGATGAAAAAGACACAAAATAGCTCTATATACATAGCAATCAAACAAAATTTGTATGTACAGAAAATGTATAAAAATGTACAGAGAAATGTACTCCGATATGTTGTGGCTGCGTATGGATCTTCTACATGCTACTGAAGTCCCTGACAGTGTAAAATAAATAAAATGAACATTATAACAAATAATTCAGCCCACTAAGCAACCCAAAACAAGATTGAATACCAAAATGAGATCATTGCAGAAGATTTGAGCACATTTTTGGGAGGCACTAGCTGCACATTTAGCTGTGTTGCTCTTTTCATAGATGCCCAATTTTTTACAAGTTGTACCTTGTTGTAAAGGCTTTCCAGCAGTATAAGATTCATTACCAACAAGATACATAGTTAAATGTGCTGTCCAGAGTATTTCTTTTATCTGTTGGCACATCCAGTGGCTGACAAGCATATCACACGATAGCCCTTTTTATAAGACACACCATGCCGGCAAATCAGCGCAATATTACCGCAACATGTTTCTTATGAACGCGCCATGGTGGTATCATGTTGCGGGAATTTTGCGGCATTCGTGCCATCACGCTTGGTAGTAATATTGCGGTAATATTGCGGCTTCGCCGGTCCTATAAACGCACATTAAGCGTTGGCGCAACAGAGGGAGGTGTCATGACCATGTGATGAATTAATGCCGAGCTCCGGCTAGGAACTATATTGAAAATGAAAGTACACGTGCTTAAGTTTCACTTTTGTAAACAGAATCAGCTGAGATGATCATTTGGAGCGTTGCGGTGCTCCGGGAGTTTTTCTCCGTTAGATCTGCAGCTCAGATCATCTGACAGCTCACAGGGATGGTGGAGGACAGACACCTGCGCAGCTTCGATCGCAATAAAAAGCAAGTTATGTCCAAGATACACTGAAGTCCGCGACAGTGCAGAGACCGCCCCCATACCCTCTTTATGCCGCAATCACGTAATCTGTTATAAAACGGACATGATTGCGCTGCGCAACATTACCGCCACGGTCGGAGCTCTTATAAACGACCTAAAGCTGCCTGATGCCGCATTGGCGTTGCGGCAAATTGGCGGCATTGTTTTATAAAAGAGGCTTAAGAGTCGTTCGATTCGGTTTTTTAAGATGGCAACTGCATGTTTCTTGTTTACGAATGTGCTTCTGTAGCCAATGAACAGAGCTAAAACACATTGTTTTACAAGTATTATTCTCATGTCATGTTGTGTTTTCATATATTTATATTTTAAAGACTTACTTGTCCGTGAAAAGTTCATCAACTCTGAATCAGCTGAGGTACTTCCTTAACTCTGAAGCACGGAAGCGGTAGTCTAACGCTATTGGTTAGTTCTGACCAGTGCTCAGTTCACAGAGCTCTACGGGGCAGGGGGCGGGGGCTTAGCAAAAAAAAAAAACCCGACATATCACACTACATGATAAAACAATCACTTTTACGGATTTCTGAAAAGTCATACATAATTCCTGAAAGGGGAAAACTTGTGATTGCTGCTTTAATACAAAGAAACAATCACACATATTCTTCATTTTTATGCTAATATTTGAAATGATTTTGGGGAAAAATGTTCAAACAGAATTTGATGTTCCTGTTGAAACTGGAAAATCTCTGACTCATTCAGAACTAATTTAGCTTTGATTTGTAATCTCATCATAAAATGATATTTAAGCCTTTACACTCATCATTACCACAGCTGCTAGCAAAGAGCTGTTAACTAATCCAAACTTCAAGCCCTTAAAATGTTAACATAAGTGCTCATTTGTGTTGGTGTTAAAGTCTTAATGGCTTCCCTTTATATTTGGATTATTCCAGAAACAAATAAATAAAAAAGAATAAAAAGGATCAAATTTGAGTCAGGAGAAATAGAATAACCAATCCCAGTTGCCATTATGGCGTTTTCTGTGATTTTGTTGTGTCCACGCCTAGGTGCTGTCCCGCGCTGAGACTTTAAGAACACGTGTCCCTTTAGAGAGTTCTGTAATGGGTTACTACTGCTGCTGCTGTTGCTAACATAATGCCAGAAAGGCTTGGATCAAACCCCCCTTTCAACAGATGTCTGTGCTGTAGGATTGAGTTGCCATAGATAGATTGATTCATTCATTTGAGTTGATCTGTAAAATCTTTTCGGATCTCCTGACAGTCACCTGCTTTACCAGATTTTTACTGTCAGGAATTAGACCAAATGCATGATCTGTCTTACAACATCCAGTTTTATATTTTAGCAGCATTTTCCCTTTAAAGAGACTTTAGCTACGTTTACATGTGTCAAATTTCCCCAATCCGATTCAAATCTTGGTTGATCGGAAATCCCAAATCTCTGTTTACATGGATACTAACTGGAATGATCCGATCATGCCGTGTGCCGTGAGTATACATGCACCAAGCATTCAATCAGATTAAATAGGTTGAGGATGAGTTGTCTTTCCCGGAAAAAAATTGTAAACAAACGCCATTTTGTTTGCACTTCTTTTGCCATTTTGAGTTTTTGCCTTGTAATACACCGATTTCAAACATTTCCAGCGGTTTTTGATTTGGTCGGTGCTTTGGTGAATTCCCGCTTCCTGCATCTTTAGATGCACTTGAGTGTATAACTCGGCATTTCTAGCCTTTCAGCCATCGAGACGTTCAATAATATAAAGCTCCCGTAGTGTTTCCAGTAAAAAAAATAGTGTCGGCAACAGACCACTTCTGTTTACCTCCCGCCATGTTTTTGATCTGTCCTGAACGTCTGCCAAGGCGGAAAGACGTCACACTGAAGTTGCACACATGCACAGTGGGCATTATTTTACTCCAACAATCCGAATGGGTGTGTACATGGATGTCAATCGGAATGATGACCGGGGAAAAAACTTCTCTCAATCGGAATGAAGTTTCATTTGGATTGGGCCGTATCAGATCAAAATATTCCAATTGACATGTTTACATGAAGAGTTTTTGATCTGATAGGGCATTCATTCTGATTACTTGTGCCCATGTAAATGTAGCTAGTGTGTATTTTCCTGCCAATAGGGGGCAGTACTTACATTTCAGAATAGTTTTACACCATATCACCGTGACTGTCGCTAGTTTTAAAAAACATAACGGTTAATGTTACCTGTTGAGCAGAAAGCATGCAACCTCGGTGTGACTCCTCAGAATTTGATAGTCCTTCAGTTAATTCCATCGAGAGAATGCCAAGCTGATGCTAGTTTTCTGATGGGGTAGGTTCCGGATCTGCTCGTGGTCCTGCACCTGCTGATGACTACAAACTATGGCAATACCATTTGGCCAAAATATAGTTCATCTTTTTCGATTCTGTTCTTTCACATAGGTTTTCGAAAGAGTTTAGCAGTTTTGTTATTAAATTCATGTTTTTTACCACCTAAATGTTTTTGAATGTGGTAACGTAACTTTCGTAAGTCGTATGTCCAGCCAATCATCTAGTGTGATGTCATTGGTAGTAGGGCTGTGCGATTTGACGATATAAGATCGTTAAGGATTTTAATGTGATGACGATCTACCAAAGCTCAGAGATCGTAGAACCATCTATTTGCATTCTATCACCCGTCTATGCCATTATTTCTGAACGCGGCACACATTTGTTTTGCTTTTTTCTCAGCCGAGTCACGCCATTTGCTAGTCTGCTTCTGTAGGCATGACAGACACACCAATGAACCAATCATAACTTTAGGCAGCGTGTTGGTTTGTTTAGCTGGGTGCTCGGTAGAGATGAGGAAAATATTCTAATCGATGCATTAAGATAATGACAAACAATTATGAATAGTTGAAGAAGCACACCATAATCGATTGTTGCGCTAGCCACTAGCACTAGCCGCTAGCTTACTCCGTCTCTAAGCGCTAATTATATTCTCACACGTTTGCTCAATCAGGAAACCTCTGGGTCAATGTTCTGCTCTAAACTTTGCATTTGGCTTTGTGTCTTTTATTATTTGGGGACGTTCGTTTGTATTTTGGCGAGCCTTTTCACCGTAGCTGCCACCGGAGCTTTGTTTATCCTGTTTATGTGAAGAGACGGGCCAAACCCCTCCCTCGTAGGAAACGTCTACGGAGAGCAGCAAGTCCAAAAAGGCAATGAGCGTAATCGTCTGGTAGTGGATGCAAACGCAAACACATCATGAATTTAGCTTTTTTTTCTCTGGACTAGAAATAATTACTAATATATTTTGGACGATAGGCTATGAGCCACCTCTAAATAGAAGTTAAATTATTTTTCATTAATTATGAATATATAATAAATAAAAGTGCCTGTGGGACATTTGAGACATGCCATTAAACAGAACTTGGTCCATTCTTCAACATTTCTGAACTTATTTGTTCAAACAAATAAATAAACTAAGCCCTGGAACTGTGGCATAAATATTTGACTCTAAAGCTACTCCAAAGACATTAAAAGCTGATATATGAACCCATTATGGATTTTTAAATGGAAGGCATTTTTTGTTTGATCATGTTTATTGTAATAGAACAAATTAGCTATTTTTCTTACCTAAATTAAAACAAGTGCTCAAACAGTACCGTCTGAAATATTTTATCATATTTTCTGTGAAGGAGTATGCTTTTAAATTGATCTATTTTATCGGTAAATAACTTCCAAAATGTATGAATTGTCAAAATGGAAAAAATCTTGATAAAATCGAGATCGTGATTTTGCATAAAATAAATCGTGATATGATTTTTTTCCCATATCGCCCAACCCCTAATTGGTAGGCGCAGGACCCCGAGCCGGCTCACGTAGAAGGAAACACGGCGTCCCTCAGAGACTTAGACCCGCACCCTATGTATTTTAGACCCGATTGTCATGGTTATACGTTACAAAGCTGCCAATATTTTCAACAACTGGACATCGTTTTATTCATTTTCAACCAATTTCGATGGATATTTCCAGAGATTAATGGTAAAAACTAAACATTGTTCCTTTACGTTTGTCCTGTATAATTTCCAGAGTACAGATACAGTGTTATCACTGTGTAGCAGTCAGTCTAACACTATAATTGTGTACTTTTGCTGCAGTGGTAATTGCAACATGATGCAAAATTCTTCAAGTCAGCAAAGTCGATGGCGCATGAATCACACCGTTATGAAACGTGTTGTTCTGCTTGGTGAACGATCAACACAATAATCTAATTTCTCTTTATATCAGGTGAATCTCGTTAAAACAACATGAAAGAGTTTGTCTCTGATGTTCACACTCCTCTAACCTACATTGACCACAGAAAACAAACCGTACACAAGCACGCATTAGACCGAATGTTTTGCTGGCTGTGCAGCGATGTATGATTTTTGGGATTAAGGTCTGGCTCCGCGGGTGTAGCCATGAGGTCATCCCAGCAGTGCCACCCGTCTGTCTTCTCATGCTGCGTCCGTAACCGGCTGCATGGAGCTCAGAGCTCCGGCGGTGTTACAGTCTCCAGGGAACGTCGATGTGCTTGTTGTGATAAAGTTTCTGTGTTTGAATCCTGTTTGTTTGTCATGTTGGAGTTTGGGGTGCAATATATGGAGCCAGATTGTTCATGCTTAACTGTTGGTGTGTGTTGGGTTAGCTGTGAGGAGATTACCAATGTTGGGGGAGGAGTGTGTGGGAATAGAAGCTGGATTTATTGACTTACTCTGGGTGGGCTTGAGCTGACACACACACACACACACACACACACACACTGAGCAACAACAGGACAAAGATTTTGCTGATGAGTTTAACGTTGGATCAGACAAGGTCTCATCAGGCTGATCTCTCTGAGTTTAGATGTTTTTATCTGAAGTCTCTATCTGAACGTATCTAAAGCCAGAAATAGCTCAGAATATTCTGAATGCTTGTCCTGAATCACCATTTCTGATGTGTTTATTGTTCCAACAAAACAACAGCTACAGTTTTGTTGTCGTCATCTCCTGGTTACGTACAAACCAGATGATGTAAATGCATTTGATTTGCTTTATCTACTTACAGAAAGGACTTCTTGACATTTCTCATCTCACTCGCTTTAATTTGCATATATTACTACACGACATAAGAAATGCAAAATACTTGGAGCTGAAAAATCTCTACTCTGGTGCGTACGAGAGACTGGAGAAACTCAGAGGGACCTGGGTGAATGCTTTACAAATATAATATTTAGGTTGCTGCCCACATCCTGGATTAGAAAAGGATTAAAGTCAAAATTAAAATTTGAAGTAGGAGGATCTGTAAAAGAGTGGTCGAGTCAAAACAGAAAAGCTTTTTTTACTAAGAGCATTTTGAGATGTGAAAGTAGACATTTTCTTTCTGCATTTGAACTTGATGATGGTAAAAAATAGGTCCTTGAACGTTCCATTTTTTTCGGTGCATCATGCACCCCTGGTCATTGTGATTCTCAAAGAAGGAAAAGTTCAGTCATTCACTGGGACTAAGACGGTTAAATTAAACACTTTAAAAAACAGTAAACATTGATTACTTCATCTTAGTTATTTTGTTCCAAACAGGTCTTTTCTCATTTCCAACTGTATTCAAGGGCTGTGTTGACTTTGTTGTATTTTCTGGTCTTTTTCTGCCGGCTACGTCACCTGCTTTACTGGCCTCTGGTGCCTCCGCCATTTTTCTTTTCACTGTCACAAACTTTTTCATCTCTCCGATGTCAGCCTGTATCCACCTTATTCTTACAGCCCATCATGCTTTGCGCGAAAAATATCACAGTATATGATAAAGATGATCACTACGGATTTCTGAAAAATCATACATGATTCCTGAAAGGGGAAAACTCCGGACAGCCGCTTTAAAGGGACATGAATGTCACCAACCTGCACACATCTTTTCATTTTTTTCATTATCGAATTTATTGACATGGGAAAAATGATATCTGTTAGAGTCAGAAATTTGATAATGATACATTTTCTAAGTTTGCTAAATTTTCTAAATTTGCTAAGGAAAACTGCTCTGTTTTGAACTAATCTGTGGAGAAGTTGTAAGGCGTGGGTTACGGCCGACAGTAGCCTGAATGTAAGACCCCTAAACGAGTAACCTGAGAGTCAGAGTCGATACATTATTATTAGATTTATTTGTTACCCGTAGCGGATCCCAGCGGGCGGAACCCGGTGTTGACCACCACAGAAGGCGGCTCATCTAGCATAATGACTTGTGATGAATTATGTAAAAGCTAAAATACGAGCCATAAGTGAGTGTAATCAGCACACTGAGTTGAAAACCTGTTTCATTATTCTCATATTTTTGTTTTCTGCAGTTTTATAGAGCAACCAGCAATATTTGGGTCTTTGCTATTATAATTTTCTGGGTCAGAGGCTAAAACGTTTAAACTCCGCAGCCTTAGAGTTGTCATTTTATGGAACACATTTTCTGATAATTTTGTGTTAATAGTGGCTATAAAAGTCTCTACCTTCTGACTTTAGGGCTTTGTTACCATGCCTAAAATATCATTTCACAGCTCTGGTGTGTTTTTGTGGAGCGTAATCCTTTTGACCAATCCCACATTTGCATTCCTCATTGTCCCTCAGCATGTCATAACTCGTAAATGGAGGCTATAGAAGCGTCAACACCAACATTTGTGCCAAGTACTAACAGGCCCAAATAGCTGCTTGTTTCCAAATACAGGCAAAAGACGGTTTTTTACCCTTGCATAAGTGAGCTAACAACATCGGCATTCACTTGTATAAACATGGACGGTAGACACACCAGGTTTTCTGTCCACCTTAAACGTCATTTCCAAAAGTGTTTTCTTTTTTTTATACCTCTTCTACTTTCTGAAGTTACCACTGTGCTTCTTCATCTGTGACCTTAATATTTTCCTGTAATTTAGTTTTTATTGCCTCTAGCTCTGTCACCTTGTTCCTTGTGTTTTTAACATTTCTCATCTCCAGACCAACTGAAATAAAATCCATGAATTCAGCCGTCGCCTTCTTCCACAAAACATTATCCAGCACGTTTTTATCTCTTCAGCTCATGAACATTATTATGATTTTAGTATTTTAACTTCACTCAAAGCTAGAGGATCCTCATTTAAAGGGAATTCACTAGAGATGGGAATACATTATTATGGAAAAACGTTTGTTCATTTTCCAGTAAATTGTAAATGAGTTTTACTTATCAATTATTTATTACACTAGTGTCACAGACGGCCTTTATGTTTCTGATGATCAGAGACAGGCCGTTTCTCAATATGCATACTTGTCTACTTGTGTACTCACTTCCTTGTGAAATGTCATCAATGGTCCAAGTACTGTTCCAATCCTAAGTACATATAATAGCAAGTTCGCTCAAAGTTCCCAGATATGTTCTTGCTCCGCGCATTGTATCAAGGATGCATTGATGTGTCCTTCTGCGGACTTGGGACAGCAACGTTTCCATAATGCATTGCGCCGCTAACCGTTATACTCCGAACGACAGAGGAGAAAGCTTATAACTGTTGTGTTTTATATCAGAAATACAAATAAATAAATATAAAGTTATCTGTTACTGTAAATAATTGTGTATAACCTGTAAAATTTGCTGTGTATTTGTTTTTTTCTTCATTCAGAATTTTCACGATCCCTCAAAATGCTAATTAGCTAACCCACTATCAAAATAAAAGCATTGTTGCTTTGTTTTGATGAAGAAGAATATTTTTTTTCTTCATTTAACTGCGGGAAATGCTGGTATTTTATCAGTTTTGATCAAAAGTGGACCAAATATAATACAAATAATACGTTTTCGTTGTTATTTTGTTATTTTGTTATTTAAGGAACAAACTAGACTTTTATTTTTATGTCAGGTCATTTTTTAACTGCCGTAACGCAAAGGAGTACGCTTGTTCCAAATGCCATCCTCGTCCTCCCGTACTCGGTAGAACGGACCTTCAGGTATTCTAGCCAAGAACATACTTGTCAAGTACACAAGAACGTACTAACGTCCTTGAGTACTGAGAAACGGCCACGGTCTTCACTGGAAGGCTGGCAGGGTCAAAGATCACAGCGTTTATGCAGCTGATCTTCTGTCCTGGCAGCAGCTCCCGGAAGTAAAGGAAAATAGCTCAGAAAAACTTTGCCCTCTGGGTCGCGAGTCATCTAAAAATGTTGGAACCAACTTTTTTAGATGACTTGTTGGATGGTCTATTCTCCATTTTGGGTCTCTGAACAACACAAGTGAGGCTGTCTGTAAAGATTCACCAGGATGCTCGCGGTTATGCCGCATATGTTTTACTGTGCTTTAGCAGGTTCATGTTTTATTCAAATATAATAAAATAAACCTGACTTATCAACATTTATCTGTTGTTGGGGGGGTGGCCTACTCTAAACAAACTTTTGTGGTAATCTTGTTCTACTTTGATTTTATATGTATTTTTTGCCATACATTTAACCTTATATCCTTGACAGGTTGGTGCTTTTGAACATGTTGTTACGTTTCCACTTAATGGCTTTAATTTATTGAACAATAACTAATAAGATCAGATGAGATACATGACTGAAACCAGTTTGTATTTTTTGTCCAGCTGTTATTTTTCTGTTCACCATCAGAGGGCATGTTTGTCCCTTCTGAGTACGGTCCAGGAACATTCGTTACACGGTGAAGGCTTCATGTTCATACCCAAAACTGACTGTTCTTTTATATTTTGAAACACCTGGTGTGTGAAACATCAGTCTGCACTCACCTTGATCGATAAGGATTTTTTCTCTGAAGCATCGGCTCACCTGTCCGTTAACAACAGACTGAGTGCCAACCTGCTGTATCACGTCACTTTCACACCTATCAGCTCCACTCCTCTCCACATTGTTTCTCCCACATGCTCCCGCTCTCTCCCGCCTCCTCCCTTTTTGTCTATCCTGAGGGGTTTTCTGTTACACGCAACATGCCCAGACAGTTGCACACGGTTCACAGGTCTTTCATAGATCAGAGGGATGTGTGAAATGTGGTGGGCTCTGAAACTGCAAACAGCAGTCCATAAACCCCCCGCTGATAGTCAAAAAGCTGACAGGAGCAAAATGGGAACAACTGCATGTATTTGTCAGCGACCTGTTCTCCAAGAACAATAAAAGTAAAATGGTGCACACCCTAACTTCATCACCCATTAGCTAACAATTATAAAATCTACAAAAATGATTTTTAAATGTGTTTACTTGCAGCTGTCTTTAACCCATATGCAGCTATTTGACTTGTGTGTATGTTGAAACTAGGGCTGTCAAAATTAGCGCGTTTTTAATGCGTTAATGCAAAGCCCCCTTAACAACATTAATTTTTTTAACGGTCGATTAACGCGCAGGCTTCTGTAGTTTTGTTTTGGCCCTCCTCGCGTTCCATAGTCTGACGTAAATAAGAAGCAGGAACAAGTCATGGACCAGCGGCAAATTTCCTTTGAATCACATGTGTAAAAATGTATTAAACCCTCAAGTCAATTTCTTTTTAGAATTTCCACGGCTGGAATTTTAAGATAAAAACAGTGTTTTTAAATGGCGCGGGGACCTACGCCTACCAGGCTTTCAGTATGAGCGTAAAGCCGGCGAAAAAAAAATGTTGCGTTATATTTTTGTTAAAAAATAATAAGATATATTTAAAATGTGCAGAGTCCTAGTTCTTTATCACACTCCTCCCTTTGTCCTTGTTTTAGTACCACATGTGTTGATTTTGTGATTCCTTATGGTGGAACCATATAAGGTGTTACTGTGTGGGAGGTAATGCCGAATTGCACTTTTGAATTTTTTTTTTTCTGAGGAGGATACTGGACTGTATTTATCATGTTTGTTTGGTACAGTTATAATAAACATATTTTCTTAAAAAAGTATATTTGTCCACTCCATAGTTGAAATAAGAAAAATTTGAATAAGAAAAAAAATTGTGATTAATCACGATTAAAAAATTTAATCGATTGACAGCCCTATTTGAAATTGATTTTATTTTGGGTTTGGTTCTTTTTTTTTTGCAACAGCTGTGATTCATATAATTTCTAGATATTTCTGAGGCACAGTTGATGATATTTGATCTTGCTCCTAAAGTTCTTAATGGCACTGGTGCAGCTAAAGTATTAGTCATAAACTGCCGTGGTGGTATATTGCACCAATAAATCAAATTGTCATTGTGGTATTTACACAGCATGCAGCCATTCGTAATGACACAAGCAGGTACTGCCAGGGATAAATGATAAAAATAGGAGCACATGATTGGTGCCATTTGTTACCTTGTTTTCAGAGAAGTAGCAATGGTTTTCTACTGTAATGATTTCTATTAATTCATTTGGAACTTTTAACTTGTTTCAAGTAGTTTGTTTTGGGAGTTTTGTATTATTAGGGATGGGACTTGGTTAAAAAATAATCTAATTAATTAGAGGCTTTGTAATTAATTAATCTTGATTAATCGCATTTTAATTGTTCAAGAAAATTTTGCCTCAAAAGCAACTTTTTTTATTAAAAATAATAAGACAGAGAATCAAACAATAGATGTGGACATTATTATTGTAAACTCGTTAGAGACAGAAATGAAGGCAAAAACACATGAAGAGGGATTTCCGATCACTCATTTGATTGTAGTTGTAGTTGTGTTTGGAGCACATAAAAAAGGTTTGAATGGTCTTGTAGCCAAGGTTCTGAGGTTTTTTAGAGGTGCAGCTTGACTATATTTATTGATATTTAGGGCATATACACTCACCTGCCACTTTATTGGGTACACCTGTCCAACTGCTCGATGCAAATGACTAATCAGCCAATCACATGGGTCAATCACATTGGGGGACCCTCGGGATTAAATAGTTAACTGTTAATTTTTTAACGCGTTATTTTTTTCTAATTAATTAATCATAATGCGTTAAATTCCCACCCCTAATTATTATTAGTGATAATCATCTAATTTATCAGTCTTTACAGCACACCTTTTATTCTTATAATCTCTTCATCAAAGTGTAATTGTTACAAAAAGCTTAATTTTATAGTAGTTTTTTGTCCTGTTTTCTATTATACAGAAGTCTGAAAACCAAATCTCACCTTCTGCTCGTCTATACTTAAATACAATTTCAGTTTTCCCCTGGAACATCAAACTGTGTTCTATTAGTCAGGAAACACTGGAGTAGTCTACATCAGTGTTCCCCAACCCTGGTCCTCAGGGCCCACTGTCCTGCATGTTTTCCATGTTGCACTTTCAAACATCAGTGTTTCCCTGCTGTCACACACCTGACTTAAATGAATGAGTGATTAACAGGCATCTGCAGCACTTGAAGTCCTCCTGAGGAGGCAATGCAGATCAGATGTGCTGAAGCAGAGACATGGAAAACATGCAGGCCAGTGGGCCCTGAGGACCAGGGTTGGGGAACACTGGTCTACATGACGGGTGTAAGGAAGGCAACATTTATACAGAAACAGAGTTTGTGCTGATCTACCACAAGTGCTTTTAGCCCCGTCACTCTGATGGATGCATGGATGAACTTCATGCATCAGTGTTCCTGCTTCACTTTCACTGTCATGGATGAGATTGTTGATCTATTCAGTTGCTGCAGAAGTTGAGAAAAGCTGAACTTTAGAAGCAGTGGTCCTTTAACTCAAAGGTGTGTCTTGGCACATTTAAATACTAGTATAGATATTATTGTTTTGTTTTTATTCAGATACAAGTTTAAAAAGGGCTTTTAACAGATTGAGTTGTTGCTATCGTGACATGTAGCTCTTAAAATCCAAACTAACAGGTCTGGTGCCATCTAATCAGTTTGACTCTAGAAGGAAAAGATCGGTTATAAGAACCATTTTTACACAATCATACTAATGTCAAAGTCTGCTGAACCAGCTCCGGTGGCCTAGTGGTAGAGTGTCCGCCCCGGGACTGGGAGATCAGGGTTCGATTCATACCAAAGACTTTGAAAAAATGGGACCCAATGCCTCCTCGCTTGACACTCAGCACTAAGGGGTTGGATTGGGGGGTTAAACCACCAAATAGTTCCCGAGCGCGGCCACAGCTGCAGCTCACCGCTGCAGCTCACCGCTCCCCACCATGGGGATGGGTCAAATGCGGAGATGTAATTTCACCATTGTGTGATGATGACTTGGTACTTTAACTTTAACTTTAAATCTTCATGGATAGCTTGGAGTGAATTTAGCACTAAAACACAAACATGTAGGTCACCATTCTGCTTTTGAAGACTTTAATTATTTAAATGCAAGGACAAACTTCTACCTGGGAGAAGACGTAGGAACTAGGGATGTGAATCTCCACCACTGAGGCCGATTCGATACGTATCTCGATACGCTACTGGCGATACGATACATTAACGATACGGTGAAACCCTCTGGCGATACGATTCGATACGATTCATCCCTGCTGACGATTCTTTAATGATTTGAAAACGATTTTCGATTCGATACATTTCATGATGCTATTTTAAACGATTCAACACATTAAAAAGATTTTCCAGCCCACATCTGATTTTTAAATATCAAAATGATTTTCCCTCTCCTCTGTGAAGGATGTATTTGATCCTCTATTGTTTTTGATTAATCAATAAATTCAACATTAAAAGACAATGCACTTCATCAGTGATATTTTACATATTATACATAACATTATTGCTACAATACTTGAAATAAGGGGGTTGACACTAGGTTTAGACAGAAAAATAAACCAACAGAATCAGAAAATTATTAGAGTTCATCATTTTTCAATTATTTGGAATTATTATGAAACAGTAAAAATTTAAAAACACTTCTAAATATTGTAATGATCCATATGTGGCAATATTAAAAGCTGTTGTAGCCTAATGTTACTGTTCCTTTAAGAGAAAAGTCCAGGCTGAGATGTGAGTTCATCTCAGCTGTTTATTGAACTTCTCTGAACTAAAATGTCATTCTGTCTGTTGTTTAGTTCTGCACAAATGTTACAATAATAAGGAATTATCTTAAATTACCTCACACAAATCTTTAGTTGTGTAGATCAAAAAGAATGCTCGGAAGAATACGCTGCTGCAGAAACCGGTCACACGGACTTTAGAAAGTTTTATTTTGACAAGACAGGAAGCACGTACGTCGGTTAATATTGTCCCACGATGGTTTTTCTAACTGCGGCTGCGCACCACCTGGCCTCCGCTAAAAGAGAAGGACGGTGCGTTCAATGCGCCTCAAAAAACGAGGACATAGCAGGAAAACAATGAAGTAATCGATGTAACCATGGTTTTAACCGATGAGAGGCACGTACGGGAAGATACATTGCGATACAGCCGTCAGTTATAACCGGTGCGCACTGAAGCTACCGGTGCAGTCGCATCGCTAACGTCATGAACGAACCACCGGTTCAGATCGGTGAATCTCTCCATCCCTAGTAGGAACGTCTGTGTTCCGTGTAAATATACCTGTTGCATTCATCAAAAAACAAATAAGCATCACTGTCCTAATACACCATGTAGCTTGTTAATGTCAAAGGTTTAGATTTTATGACTTAATGTGTCTTTGCAGATGTCTCCTACGATCACTATCATCCCAGTAATTATAAACCATATTAGCCACTCGGGTTTGCTGAACACTCCTATCACTTAACATATTGGCGTATAGCTTTATGTGTTGGCTTTAGCCTGTTGTCATGACCAGTTGGATATTTTTTGCTAGTGATTTCATCTGTGAGAACATTAGACACCCGACAGTGTGACCGGGGGCTGGAAGAGGTGAAGAGAAAGAGGTACGGCCTGGAAAGTGCATGAGGGCCAAGCTGAAGTGAAGCTGACAAGGTGGTCTAAACGAAGCATTAACGGAGACCAGAATAATCAGTGCAGACAGGTAGCAGCCAGACATACTTTTCCTAGTGTCTGGTGTGTCTTAGAGGTCTCTGTTAAAATAGAAGCTTTATATTTCACTCTAGGGAGTAATATTGTTACAGCATCAGCAATACAACGTGGAAATGTTCAGTATTCACAGAATCTACAATACAGGCAGCGCCTGCAGAAATTCAGCAAACTCTACTTTTTCGTCTGACGCATAATTGTGAAATGGTTACATAAAAACCCTTATCAAGCACTGCGATTGTTTTTCATCCTTCTTATTGGAGCATTTCATTGTGTTCCTGGCACATGAAGCACATAAACACAACATTGCCCATACTGTCTTGTGGTTGCTGTTGAGTACATATTGCATTATTGGACTAATTGTTGTAAATGTACCAACAGTGTCTACATGACATTTTTGGTGCAGGTTGTGTATTTTGCAATCTGCAGCTGACCGAGTTGCCTCTGCCCTGTTTGATGTCGACATTTGAACACAGATCTTGATTTGTTGTATGTGGAACAAATGACAACAGCTTAGGTGATACAGTTATGTTCTCTGTCTCTGTCACATTCTGCAACTTTTACACCTTAAAATAATGTATTTTGTAAAGTTTTGGTGGCATACTATCATCTTTTATGTTCATTTTCGGAGCTGTGATGGTGTTAGGGGGTCCCATGTCTGTTTACCGCACTATACAGTTTTTCACCCGCGACCCGACACCGGAAGTACTGACTGCATGTTGCTTTATGTGGCAAGCCAAAGGGGTGAAAAAGGCGCGCGTTCTAAATGCTCGTTGTGTCCATGCGACACAACACGTGTTTAGATTGCATGATTTTTGAACGCGCGTTTTTTCCCCCTTTGGCGTCAAAACGCGCGTTCAAGATGCGTGTTATGTCCGCGCGACACAACGTGCGTTTAAAATGCGTGATTTTAGAACGCACTGTTTTTTGCCCCCTTTGGCATCAAAACGCGCGTTCAAGATGCGTGTTTTGGCGGACATAACACGCGTTTAGAACGCGCACTTTTTTCACCCCTTTGGCTTGCCATAGTAGTATAACATAGACCCGCGGTTTAGAGACTTTAGCGGTGGCAGATCCACCAAAGAAAGCTAGAAATCCCGTATCCGAGGAATCTAGGAAAAGACAAGAATGTGATAGAGCAAGAGCAAAGACCAGAGTTATTATTGGGCCGTCTTTTCCTCGCTGGAGAGCTCTTTTAGAAAGAACAGCATGAACTACGGACTCTGACCTAGCTGTGCTGCTAATGGATAGGTAAGTAATAAATGATTTCACCAGGGTTATTGTGTTTGGTCGGGCATAAAGTTGTTATACAGTCCTGATAAAACTATTTATTCAATGTGTGGAGGTGGAAAAGTTTGTTTTCCCTGTTTTGCCTGACATTAGTAATGTAAACATGCCTCTTATGCCCGAGAGAGAGATTTGATTTTACGACAGTGACGTTACGCAGCAAGCCTCTAGAGGGCGACAGAGAGCATATATCCACAAAGTTCAGGAGTGTGGCTTTAAACTAGCCTGGCAGGCCATCCTATATATGTGAATATATAGTCTGGCCACAAACCATTGACGGCTCTCAGTCGTGAGGCGGGATCTACGGTTGTCTTTCAAAATGTCAACATGCAATTGGATAGCGCTAGGACCAATCAGAGTGACGAACAACATCGCATCACAGCGACGGAAAAGCGGGAGGCGTTAATGGCGTCTAACATCAATGATTTCTGTCGTTTTTGTATGAAAAACATGCGAATATCAGGTGTACTGGGATATTGCACTACTTTGTTTGATAAAAATAAGAAGCCGCTAAGTATAGCCGACAGACTTACGCACGTTGGAGTCCAAATCCAATGTTGATGACAAAGCCGTTTCAAACGAACGTGGTTCCTGCGTTGCCGCCATGTTGCTTGGGTTCGCGACCGCAGCGCTGACGTCATCGGCTACTCCCGCTCTGTGATTGGCCCAAAATATTTAGCGCTGTGATTGGCCCAACCAAAACTATAGCGAGCTGTGATTGGACAGACACAGCATTGGATCAGGCTGCGAGGTTTCCAATGAAGCGTGCCTAGACCAAACTCTGCAAAGCAAGAATTTGGTCTAGTTCACTAGGCTATCTTTAAACAGTTTGATAAAAAAATATTTTTATGATTGATATCTCAGCAGAAGTGAGTGTCTTTATACTTTGCTACAAAGACTGATTAGACCAATTCTTAAGTGTCTGAATATACTCACATATTGGTAGGGCTGGGCGTTAAATCGAAAATTTATCTTTATCGAAATCTCTGATGCTAACCGATATCATTTTTCCCATGTCAATAAATTTGATAAAAAAATGAAAAGATGTGTGTAGGTTGGTGACATTCATGTTCCTTTAAAGGAGCTAGAGGCAGGAAAAAAGAAACGATGCTCACGAGCGACGCGCCCGGCTCTGCGAGTAACTGCAGCCCAGCACGGGAGCGTGCACAGACGGCTATGTTGCACAAACACAAAAATACCATTACCTGACCCTCTTCACACGCTCTCACGCCACACCTCCAATATCTCACGCTGAAAAGGCAACTCCCCGCCGCTCTCACGGACAATATTGCGGCGAAGCAATCCACGCTGCAGCCATGATCACAGCTAATGCTACTACTGTAGCATGATCACAGCTAATGCCACGGCACGCTAGCTCTCTCTGAGTCATCGGTGAGGTCAGATCATTGTCATCATCTCTAAACACAACCTATAATGTTTCTTACCTGCTCACTAGGAAATGAGCCATGGCAGCATCCTTTTTGAGTCCCAGATATAGTTGAAGCAGCCTCCATTCGTCAATCACGTATCCGATATAGATTCGGGTCCCTGCCTGTCTTTTACCATATTTGGTTTTTGACTCACGAGATGCCGCTGAATAAACTTCCTTTGTGCCACGCTTGGTTTTTTGCTGGTTGCAGTAGAATCCATTCCCACAGTTCTTCATTTGGAGTTTAGCGTTTGGCAAGCAACTTAAGGTGCAATAGCGCCACCTACCGATCTGCAGTGTCGAACACATTTTCTTTCTGTTTTGAAGCTGTCGTGAACGCACAAGCAGTGTCAATTGACGCCACATCCGTAGGGCAGCGCGGGAAATTCGCGGGAAATTCGCATTTTGCAGCAAACAGCCTGTTCAAGAAAATGGAACGATACATGGGTGGCCTCATTCTTTTAGGTTTATAACGCTTCATCACCCATTAGCTTTGAAGAAATGAACATACATGTTTAATTTTTTACAGATTTTTTAAAGATCCTGCCCCTAGTTCCTTTAAGAAGCTGTACCACCTCGAGTCACATGACAACGTGACTCAACATAATGCACGTAACAGCCCCATCTAGTGGACAACTTTTGTTTTTGCGCATACATGTAGTTATCGTCCATTTATCGTTATCGAGGTGAACTCCCCAATATACCGTGATATTGATTTTAGGCCATATCGCCCAGCTCTACATATTGGTTATAGTGCATTGAGTCCTCCTGAACAGCAGGCATGGCCACAGAGAAAAAATACAGCTACACAGTAGAAACCGAACAAGAAGTACACTTTTTATGCACAACCCAAATAATAAAATACAAGAGACCAGCAAGCAGGGCATTATAGTAATTAATTATGTTAGTCATAAAAGCATCTGCGTCTCTGTATTGGCCCGAGAAAGAAAAAGGTGGACTCTGGCAATGTTCTGTAGATCAGGGATTCCCAAATTTTTTTCCTTGCCCATGCCCAAGATGAGCCAGGACCCCCCAAACCCAACTCCTACACGCGTAAACACATTAAATGTGATCATTTACAAACTTTATACAGAGTTAACTTTTATATGGAGTTCTGATTATACGGTAAGGTGTGTTATTGGGATTTTATAAATGTAATTTTTACAAATAAAATCTTGCTAACCTCACAACCTCAGCAAAGACAAAATTGTGGGAACCCCCAATTTGGGAACCCCTGCTTTAGATGATAAAAACCTATTTTTGAGGTAAAAAGATAAAAGTTAGCTCAGGGGATTAGAAGAAGGATTAAAAGTTAGTGACCGTAGCTTTGGTAAAAGTTTCTCTCTCACTGGGCCTCAGGACCGATGACTAAAACTTCAGTTGTGTCCTGGTTGACCTGGAGATAGTTTTCTGCCATCCAGGATTCGACGTCTGAAATGCAGTTATCATGATTATATCAGCAGAGTTTGGTTTCAGCATACGTAACCAAATCACGAAGATGCAATATAATTACATCATCATGTATAACTGGATCCTATCAGCTGCTATCATTCTCTGAATAGGTGCAGTGAAGTGTTTCATATTAATCCAGAGTTAAACGATCTTAAGAACATCAAACACTACCGTAAAACTTTAGGCCATGACCGTGTCAGCCACATATAGTGTTAAGTTATGATGCAAATGTCAATAAATACCAGGTTTTATATCAAGGTATTTAAATAAAAGGTTACGAGTATATCAGCATCAAGTAGCTCATCTTTGAAATTAACTTCTGCTTGCTAACAGCCCTATTATTAACTAGTACAGTAACAGATTCCCAGCAAATCCACACACCCAAGCATACCCACGTGAGATATTTACGTGACCAACGTATGTAATGGCGGAATGCCATTTTGGCGTCTTTGTCTCCATGCGAGGGCGAGCAGCTTTCGTAAGTTGACACCTACTTCTACATATGACATGTCATGTGGAAGAGGTCTTTTTGCATGTTTGTGAATATCACCGTTGCTCTGTAAACGCCAGTCTGGCAGCAGGCAGTAACCAGAGCCCACAAGGAGCTGATGCAGTGTGCAAATTAAACGAGCCTTCCATACCTTCTCCTTTCTTGGATTGCTGTCTCTGTGCATTTTTGCCCCATTATAAAAGTGAAAGTTGTACTTTTAGGTTGCAGCCTTGGGCGTTTAACTGTTAATAGGCTGATTTCTGACTGCATAGCAAGGACCGGGGAGCTTTGCAGCAACACCACCCATTTTAAATGGATGGGTTAACGGCAGGTTATGGCTCTGTAGTGCCTTGTGAGAGTCTGTGCCAACACCACTTCAAATAATCCCCTCCTGACATTAATATTTTCACTTGGAGGCGAGCAAAGAGCAGGGTGGGGGGCAATGTAAGCAAGGTTTTTTTGGCTGGCCTTGTTTTACGCTGGCAGTGCTGAAAGACACTGAAGCCATTACTCATTGTACTGGCATGTCCAGAATGTATTCTTAGCCCCCGTCTTCCTATCAGTCTCTACAGAAAGGTTGGAGGGTCAAAAAATAAAGAGGTAACCAGTCTGCAGGGCTGTCTGCACTGCTGCTGTTTACCAGGGAGGGGGTGATATTTTAAACCTGGGAGAGCTTACATATTTACCCCGCTGCGCCTGACTGACCTTGCCATTTGGTCTTGTGGAGAAGCTGAAGACCACTAACAGCGGAGAGAAGAGACAGAAAAGCCTTTCGTTATCACTCGATAAGCAGCGTGCAGCTCTTCCAGATAGAAAACACCCCAGCGACAAAAAAGAAGAGAATCAGAATAAAAGGAGAGGTAGCAGGAGGTTTTAGGAGAAGGGCAGGCGTTGAAGGAGGACTCCCGTTGGAGGCGAGAGGCAGCCAGACTGAGCTGACTTTTCCACCAGAGGAGGAGTTGCAGTCGCCGGCCAGGGCAGGTCCCGGTGCTGGCAGGGCTGGCCCTACTGCTTCTCCACCTCCATTCCTTTCTCCTCTTTTACTCCTCCTCCTCTTCCCTTTAACCATCAGCCAAACTGCTGTGCAGTGATGGACTTACAAGCACAGCTTATGAGCAACAAAGCAAGGCTTAGAAAATCCTGACAAATAAACTTTTCTGCCTCCAGTGAAGGAGACCCTAGCGGTGGAGCCTTCAGGACAGGGACGTCCACTGCTGTGTAGACTTTCACCCCTCGGCCTCTCCTCAGTTTCTGTTGCACTCACTGGTTGAGTGCACTGAGAGACTGAAGGGATTTTTTTTATACATTTTGTTTTTTCTTCTTTTTGTTTTGTCTTTGTAAACCGGAACAGTGGCATCGTTTTCAGTAGCACGGTGCAAGGACCAGCTCCACTCACCCAAGATGAGCCGCTGGCTGAAATGCACCTCCATGCACTTTGTATGTATTCACCACCGGCTCGTCTTACAATTACTGTATGTTCTGAGCTTAATGGCAGCGTAAAGGATGAAAAAGTGTAAATACATGAATTTCACACTTACTGCTAATGTTTTCATACTAAATTTTTGTTTCAGTCAAGCTTGTTTATTTTGGATGCTTGCATGTTTTTCAGAGGAGTGTGCAGTTCCCATGTTTTGTAGCTGTCACTCGTGTGTGTGTGTGTGTGTGTGGGGGGGGGGGGGGGGATTGGGGCTGCAGTACAGTACATTCTTGGCATGTTCTTAGACAAACCCATGTTCTAAACCAGTTGTGTAGTAAGAGAATTAAAAAGGACAGTGCAGATGAGCTGCATTTTTCCCAGAGAGGATATTTGTCACATTTGCACACGCCACACATACATTTGTTAGTCAAAAGAACTGGAAACCAAATGATCACTACTGTGGAAACCTAAGGCACTTCCCTTATAAGGGAGATGGTATTCTTACATGTTGAATCAGGTCTCAGTGGGTTCAGCTAGATACTCACTTGGTCCAATGTTTCTTTTAAAAAGCTGATTTGGGGCAGAACCGTCCATCAATATGTGTGTCTAATGGTTTTCTATTGTCATTGTCAGAACACAGACTGGAACAAGTATGATGAGCGGCTGATGAAGGCAGTGGAACGTGGTGAAGTGGAAAAAGCTTCTGCTGTTATCAGCAAGAAGGGCGTCATTCCCACCAAGCTCGATGTGGAGGGACGCTCGGCGTGAGTAATCAAACGCATCAGAACATGAACAGGATTGTTTAGAGGCACTGGGTCTCTGGACAAACATAGATTCTATCATCCATATCACATTAAATACTCTTGTTCCCCAAATGTCAGACGGAAGTTTCTTTATGATTAGTTTTACCTCTTGTCATCAGTGCCATGTTTCCTTTCTTGACTATCAAAAATACAGTTTTCATCCAACTTTCATCCCTACAAATAACAGACATTGCAGTTTTATATTTTTATATCCAAAAAATTCCCCTTTTCTGTCCAGCCGACCTGAGGTCAGTGTGGGAGTTGGTAAAAAGAATGTCTGTGGACACTGAAAGCTTGACCACATTGGTCAGAGGTTGTTTGTGTAGTCCCAGCAGGAAATAACTCCCTTCAAATTCAGATTAGATCCACCATGGTGTTCCCATGGGTCCCAATAAGTCATCCATGTATGGTCCAGCTGTAGATCGTTATCAGGAGCAGTTGGCATCTCAGAGAACATCTTTTAAATTTGAGCTTTCATTTTAGCTACCATGTACAGTGTTTTATTTAAAGAAGTGATGGGAAATATTAGAAAATATTCATGACAATCTGAGTAAGAGCTCCCATACTCTAGGTAGCTTTGGTAGATCTTGATTAGGGTCCTGGTATTGGTCATGATGTCCCAGGCCATGTCCACGAGCCTAGCTCGCTTGTGTGGACCACAGACATGTATCTGTAGACGCCTTGTGGACTGCCGCTGCCTATTGGAGCTGCCGTAGTGGCCGGCCGCCATTTTAGTTGGGTCTCCATTCACCCCCAGTGCTTTAATTTCTACTGAGGAAGGTGCTTACCCAGCTAAAAACACATTTTATAAAGTTTTTTCACAAAATCAGACACATGGGCCGTTTCTCAATATGTGTACTTGTCTGTACTTGTGTACTCCCGTCCTCGTGAAACGTCATCAACGATGGTCCAAGTACTGTTCCAATCCTAAGTACATATAATGGCAAGTTCGCTCAAAGTTCCCGGATATGTTCTTGCTCCGCCCATTGTATCGAGGATGCACTGATGGGTCCTTCTGCGGACTTGGGACAGCAAAGTTTCCCATAATGCATTGCGCCGCTAACCGTTATACTCCAAACGGCAGAGGAGAAAGCTCATAACTGTTGTGTTTTATATCAGAAATACAAATAAATCAATACAAAGTTGTCTGTTATTGTAAATAATTGCGTATAACCTGTAAAATTTGCTGTGTATTTGTTTTTTTCTTCTTTCAGAGTCTTCACGATCCCTCAAAATGCTAATGGGCTAACCCACTATCAAAATAAAAGCATCCTTGCTTTGTTTTGCTGAAAAAAAACCTTTTTTCTTCATTTAACAGCAGGAAATGCTGATATTTTATCAGTTTTGATGAAAAGTGGACCAAATATAATACAAATAATACGTTTTCATTGTTTTTTTGTCATTTAAGGAACAGACTAGACTTTTATTTTTATGTCAGGTCGTTTTTTTTAACCGTAGCAACAAGCAGCGCTTGTTACCGTGAGGCAAAGAAGTACGCTTGTTCCAAATGCCGTCCTCGTCCTCCCGTACTCGGCAGAACGGACTTTCTGGTGTCCTAGCCAAGAACATACTTGTCAAGTACACAAGAACGTACTAGTGTCCTTGAGTATTGAGAAACGGCCATGGTATGGCATGATAATTCAAATATAAACATAATTAAACAAAATAAATAAAAATGAATAAAAACATAAAATCCCATCAGGTAGGCTAGAAAAGTCAATAGTAATCCCATGTAATAATAATAATAATAATAATAATTCATTGAACTTATATAGCGCTTTGTTAGGACACTCAAAGACGCTGCATGCACTCACTCATCCACACACTGCTGATGATGGTAAGCTACTGAGTAGCCACAGCCACCCTGGGCGCTCTGACAGAAGCGAGGCTGCATTGTTGCGCCATCAGCCCTTCTGACCACCACCAATAGAGGCAATTCAGGTTAAGTGTCTTGCCCAAGGACACAACGACGGGGACACACAGAGCGGGACGCGAACCCGCGAGCTTCCGATTGCGGGGCGTCCACTTAACTCCTATGCCACTGTCGCCCTGTGATCTGTTTTCAATAGTACGGCGGTTGTTTCAACTGTAGGCTGCACAAAAATGGGCATAGTTGCTCACTCTGCATTGACTTTGGACAGTGAAGTGACCCATCCAATATGGCGGCTACACTGTTACGCTCTCCAGCGCCCAATGGGGCATCTACGTATTCATGTCTATGATGTGGACTGATAAGGAGGTAGAATTGCTCTTAAATGTAGTTTTGGAGTATAAAGTCAACAAGTGTCAAAAAGCTCTTGGACGATTGATAACGCGAGCACAGCTCTGAGGGCATCCATGTTGGATTGTAAACACAGGTCGCACATGGGTCGTCAGCGTTTTTCTCGCAGACAGTGACGTTGTGAAACCTAAAACTCTGGTTATTTCTGTCCACACGGAAACAGTGAAAATGGAGAAAACGCAAATCTTCACTTTGGCCGGAGTTTTTAAAAAGGTTAGTTTTCGTTGCGTAAATCTGCGTTTTCATGTGGATGACAGGCCGAATCGTAGAAAAATATCTTTGTTTTGGGAGATACCCGGCTACGTGTGGACAGGGCACCACTCTTAGCTGTTATAAACAAATAATTTGATGTTAGCCTAAATCTAAATATATTCCATCGCTACGATTGAAGGGCCTTTATCAGTTCAATATTATACATAAAAGTTTATTTTGACTAAAGCTTGTGTGTCAGAATGAACATACTGAGCATTTTCAGTGGCGTGTTAAATTCCCTTATGGCACCATTACAAAAAGCACAGGTTGTATGCATGTATGTAAATAAACAGACTATACACACACAGCCTGATTAATACCAGCTCTATAATAAGGTTATAGGATTAGTTTGAACTGAATCCAGATCTGTGGCAGCCAGGCTGTTGAACCCAGACAGTCATAGTCATCATTTAGGTGTTTAGACTGACCCCAACTAGTCCGCTTTAAAATCATCTTACTGTAGTTCAGTATTTAGGAACGAAGGCCATTCTTTTGCCAAAACACCAACCATAATCACAGCTCTGCAGGTCTGTATATAGTTCAGTGGGCCACACACAGACCACATGTGTCTTTGGCATTCTGGCCTTTGCGAAGGCCGGCATGGGAATGTTGAAGGAGGATTCCTTATAATCAGGAACCTCTGTAGGGAAACTAATTACAAACTGTTAGCCCCTGAATATCATCTGGTGTGCCCTGGATTAGCCTCACTGTGTTCATCTAATGAATTCAGCTCTTACTGTTCCAGCTGAGTAAACAGTTCTGCTGTAGTATTAGCTGGGTCCCAGTGAGGTAAGCCCACCCATAATCCCACCCAGAATGGCATAATTGTGCCATTGTTGTGTTTGATGAGGGCCAAGCAACAAAAAGTCCCAATGCTGGCAGCGGCCTGCTGCATGAGACAGGTACAGGTAGGTTTGGTGCTTACGCCCTGCTGACTTCTTAAAACAAATTTCAGCTGAAAATGATGGAAATCATCTGAGACTGAATCCAGTTTATGATGAATGACCTGCTCTTTTATGGCACATTTCTGAGTCAGAGGACTCCAAAGGGCTTTACACTACGTTGAATCATTCATTCATTCACACACACTGGTGGTGATGAGCTACAGTGTAGCCACAGCTGACACTGATAGAGGCGATGCTGCCAAGCATAGGTGCCACCAGCCCCTCCGATCACCACCAGAAAGTAGGTTAAGTGTCTTGCCCAAGGACACAACAGAATTCTCTGCAGGGAGCCAGGATCAATCCTGCAACCTTCCGATTGCCTGACAATCTGCTCTACCTCCTGGGCTACCGATGCTCCTTATGTGTAAAAGCAGAGGAAGAAAGAAAAAGTTCAGCAAAAAATATAAAAGGACGATTCTGAATCATCGCAGACATTTAGTGGCATCAAAATCATATATGATCTGATTACTACAGCAGCACATAGACTCTTCCTTCATTTAAAAATAGCTGCTAGATCCTGCAGACGGTCGACCTGTAGGCTGCCCAAAGAGAACACCGCACTGCTGCTCTTTTTAATGCAAAAGGATTTCATCTGTAAGCAAAGAGCCATTTTTGGGGAAGAAGCTTGAAATTGTCGTTCTGCAAACATCCTTTCAGCCAACAAACAAACTGGGAATTCTCTTTTTACACAGATGAAGAGACCATTTTACTTTTTAGTTGATGTCTTGTGTTTTTAATCCAGCCTCAGATAATTTTCTATTAGATTTCATGTCTGCAGACTCTCTGGGGCTTATACTCACCATTCCTTTTTTATCAGTCATAAAACAAGCTGCGCTCCAGTTTAAGTTTTTAATCACATCTCTAAATATGTTGGGCAGCTTTTCTTTAGTTGTCCAATGGAAAATGCTTAAACTCGTGAGCTTGTCACTTGTGTCCACCTAACTTGATTTGCTCTGGTCTGCTTCTTGGCTCGGTGAGGTCACGACCCTCCACCGCTCCCGCGAGGAGCAGCGTCTCCTTGCCATCAACACTGCTTTTAATATCCACGCCAGTGTTGAGGTGACAGCCTAGCTGTCTCCTTGGCAGATACTTCGGGTTTAGTGTATAAACGGGCTCATGTGGCTCAAAGGGTGACAGGTCAGAATTAGTTTACACACCAGGGCTTTGCAGACCTCCAGTGCTGGCTGCAGCGGTGCTCCTGTAGGTTGAGTCTATGCAGTGCAAAAAAAATGTTTAAACATCAATCTGAGCATTTTGGGATGAAGTGAGGCGTTTGTGCATTTTTCCATTAAGGAAATTTTGTCATAATTTTGTGATGACATCAACTTTGTTTTTAGTTTTCTCCCACCAGATATATTCCTGCACCCAGTGGCGGCTGGTGAAAAGAAATCATGAGGGGGCTATAATTAAAATGAACTGTTGAAAATGACTACAATTCCAAAACAATCCTTAATTTCCCTCCAAAGAAGCAGTGTTACATAAAATCAGTTTTCAAATTTACAGATAAGGTAGACTATAATTGTAATAATACTCAAATAAATACACAAGCCTACTGTGTGAGCCTATCAGAGCAACTGCAGCTAATAATCCTGTGTGTCTCAACCATCTGCTCAAAGCTGCACACCCCAAAACGCAATACTCATCTTGGCCAGTAGGTTACAGAAACATGACATACAAATTGAATTAGATATGCTGTTTTAAACAATATAATCCCATAAAATCAGAACAAATAAGCACTCTGTATAAATCCAACAGTGAGTGTGTGTGACAGAGATTAAAATGAGGTCCAGCACCTTCTAGCATGCTAGCTAGTTGTTTTCTGTAAGCTGGGGCGCTGTTGGCCAGCGCCCTGGAGGCATTCAATTCACGGATGCTGATTGGCCCAAAATTCACCAGTTCTCCCTAGCAACCAAATGTGATTGGCTGTTTAGCTGCAGTTCAGGGGCGCTTTTCTCAGCACTAGTGGGACTAGAGCAGGGGTCCCCAATCCTGGTCCTCAAGGGCCGGTATCCAGCAGGTTTTAGTTGTAACTCTGCTTCAACACACCTGATTTCAATTAACAAGTGATTAGCAGGCTTCAGCAGAGCTTGATGAGCTGCTGCACAGGTGATTCAACCAATGAATCAAGTGTGTTTGAGCAGAGAAACCACAAAACCTGCTGGATAGCGGCCCTCCAGGACCAGGATTGGGGACCCCTGGACTAGAGTGTCTGATGGAGGAAATTCACTGTTTGATATAGCGCCTTCCAGAGTCCCAGAACCCCTCAAGGCGCTTTACAACACAATCAGTCATTCACCCATTCACGCACACACTCACACCCTGGTGATGATGGGCTACATTGTAGCTACAGCTGCCCTGGGGCGCACTGACGGAGGCGAGGCTGCCGTACACTGGCGCCACCGGTCCCTCCGACCACCACCAGCAGGTAATGTGGTTAAGTGTCTTGCCCAAGGACACAATGACAGCGACAGACTGAGCGGGGCGCGAACCTGCAACCTTCCAATTGCAGGGCGGTCACTGAACTCCTCTGCCACAATCGCCCATATGACAGACGGTTGGTGAAAATATCAAGTAAATAATTCAGATTACATGTAGACACACACAATTAAGCAAATCTGACACATCTATAGCAAATATATGAATATATATATTGTAGTTTTATTAACTTTGTAGATTTTTTTCTTCCTTCAAGTGAGAGGGCGGCAACCCAGTGCCCCCTATGGACGAGTCGCCACTGCCTGCACCTACTTTAGGGATGTAAGAAAATATCGATATGGCGATATATTATTATATTTTTTCCTGCGTAATTATATCGATATTCAAAAACCGTGTATCGAATTTTTTGAAGAATTTACATACAAACATTTGTGTATTTTATTTTTTTTGGTGCAATTCAAACGCCGACCGCTAGTTGGCAGCAGTGTGCAATGGGTTTAGTTTCCACCATTGAAATGTAAATCCCTCTATTATGGTCCAGATACCTCATGTTAAACATGTTATGTATCAGTTTGGACTGTTTATTGAATTTTCCTACAATAAATTCAGTCTAAAAAAATCGCTAATATCGTCTGGCTGAATGTATCGCAATATATCGTGATATATCGTATCGTCTCCCCTGTATCGTGATACGTTATCGTATCGCCAGGATTTTACCAATACACATCCCTAGTCGATTCCTACACTGACAGTAGAAACACTCACACACTAAAATGCAAGTTAACGTGTTTGCAGCTGTTTTCTTCAGTTTGCATATTTTTTCATGCTCACATTCATGACACTGATAGAGAGGAGACATCATGTTATCCTGCTCCTCTTTGAGGTTCCTTGTTTGCTGATCTAGCCGTCTGTACGGAGCCAGCTGTCCGTTTCCAGTCCCACTCTTGTCCTGAAATTTCACCTCCTGTGCTTGTCACCACATCTCTTCTTCACTAACCTCTCAAATCTCTGCTGTCACTTTTTGCCACATCCATCAGTCATACAGATTTCTTATTCCCCCCCACCCCGTTCATTTTATTTTCCAGGTTTCATTTGGCAGCATCACGAGGACAGCTCGATTGTCTCAATGTCATCCTGGGACACAATGTTGACATCACTGCTAGTGACGCTGCTGGTGAGTTTAGATTGGACAAAAAACACGTCCTGTTTGTTTTAGTTTTGTTGCACCGTGATAATCACATCAGTCAAAAGGACTCTGTTCTATTACTAAACAATCAACGATTAGCTTTATTTATATAATTATATATTTTTAACGCACAGAAATAATGCAAATATAATTGCACATTGTAGCACAGAATGCTATAGTTACACACATTTAAACCCTTGAATGTAAACCCAAGATAATAAATGAATTTGACATTTTTGCGCCTTCTAGGTAAAAATGCTCTTCATTTGGCTGCTAGAAATGGACATTCTCAGTGTGTGCAGAAGCTCCTGCAGGTAACGTTGATATAAAAGTTCTGTTTACTTGTGGGAGAAGCATGCTGTTCATCATTATTAATGTTTTTGTTTTCACGCTGGGTGGACTCTGTGTCGGCGTGTTGCCAGCACCAGTCTCCAGTCGGCCAGGGCGGTGTCCCTTTCTGCCCCCTTAAATAATTATTGCCGAACACCTCTGGCTGCTGAGCCCGCTCCATATCAGTCAACAGCGGGCCCTGTTGAGTCACCGAGCCCCTCGGGGAGGGAAGCTATTTGTTTACAATGAGGGGGCTTTTGCTTCCAATATTGTGCTCCTATAATGTTGTGCCTCCCCCCCTCTCATATGGCAGTGATCTAATGGAGGTTGTGGCCGCTGGCAGCAGATTGTCCGTGGTGTTGACAAGCTCGCCCCCGTACAACCCCCACGTCCATTCTTAGTGCCGTCATCACACACATAACCGCTCGGTGCCAACACTCACTGCCCCCACTATCTGGCTCCGTCAGCCCAAACCTGCTTGATATAGGATACCCCCCTCCCCCATCCACCACCATCATGCTCAGCCATCAGCTCCACGACCCCCCCCCCACCCCCTTTGCTATGTGATTTGAGTGTGCTGATAATTTTTGCCCCTTGTTGCTAGAGAGAGTAGGGTTTTTATAGTGGGGGGGCAGAGCTGGCTGGCGACCTTACCCAGCAACATCAGGCCCCTGTTAGCATTGAGTCCTCAAGGCCCTCATCACCACCGCTGCTGGTGTCCAACCCGCTGAGTGGGACTGTAGAGATGTCACCAACATGTCAGCACAGCACCGCTCTGTCTGATGTGAGCAGCCTGCTGGTGGCTCTCAGGTTGCCCCGCCAACTAGTGCTGGAAGTAAAGGACGATTATTATAACATTCTCTCCTGACGCTCAGTGATTAAACTCTACAAAACCATAAGCTGTGGATGATAGATCAGCTTCAGATAACCGCAGAATCTTGTTTATATTGTAACTGTTACATGATTCAGATTGAAACTCCGAATCATCGGAGAATAAAAACCTTCATTTCTGATTGTGTTTATACCTTTTTTCTGGTAGCATAACTGTCCAGTTGGAAATGTGGACATACAAGGACGGACCGCTCTACATGATGCCGGTGAGAGGCTACAGATGACTCGGCTCTAATGTTAACATGACGCCACGCTCCTGGTGCTGTCTGGACTGGCTCTGACTGCTGACTCAACTCCACTCTCTCTGTTCTAGTGCAAACTTTACTCCCCTCTACTCATGTAGTGACTTGACTGTACGAAGGGTTGGTTTATGGGGGAAAAAACACATTATTGTTCAGTGATGCAATGCACCATGAAGCATTAACTGTGTTGGTATCGCAGGAGGGATTCCTGCGATACCAACACAGTTAATCAGTAGCACTGCAGCAACATAATGCATGAAAAATCAGCGTTATTCATAGGAACAGTAACAGAGATGGTCATCAAATAAACGCCATATTTACTTGTTCTCATAAACACTAATTCACAGGAACAGTTCTTAAAAACGCTTTGTTCTCAGGCTTTATGACAGAATTAGCCCTGCAGACCACTCTGCCAGCATCTAATATGATCTAAAATCATGTTAACTGTACCATAGTTTTTAGGGATGCGCCGATCTGATCACGTGATTTTAAAAAGATCGGAATTGGGTGTAAAAGATCGGATTTAACGTTTTAAAACTACAAATATGACTTTTTCAATTCATCCTGAGATAAAGATTTTCAAATGGAATAACTATTGCTTAGTTTTAATTTCAACACGTTCCTCTAAAAAAAGCAAGTTATGTCCAACATAAACGGAAGTCCGTGACAGCGCAGAGACCGCCCCTATACCCCCTTTATACTGCCATTGTGTAATCTTTTCTAAAAAAGACCAGTCTGACCACTTATGAACGACCAAACGCTCTCTGATGCCGCATCAGCGTTGCGGCAAATTGGCGGTATTGTTTTATAAAAGAGACTTGAGTCTGACTCGTCTTCACTTGTTATCTAGAATCTTCTGGTTCTGATCCATAACTGGCAACAGCTGCTCAGAACGGACTTGTTTTGATACAAAGACTGCAGTACCTGAATCTGACCACAGGATGTCATTCTTACTTCATGCCCCTTTAAACTACCCTAGTCTTGATAATTTACTTTGCTGCTGCTTTTTAAAATAAGTAGATTACTATATGCATGCATATTAATGTAAACTACATTTAAAACGTCGCATGAGCTGTGTGTGTGTGTGTGTGTGTGTGTGTGTGTGTGTGTGTGTGTGTGTGTGTGTGTTTCTAAATGACTAAATGAGGTGAACTAACTGCTGCTGTCTCTGCTCTCCTGTTTTCTTCCCTCACAGTGTTAGCGGGCTGCTCCTCCAGTGTCAAACTTCTTTGTGACAGTGGGGCTTCTGTGAATGCCAGTGATTTAGTAAGAACTGATAAACACTTTATTTCACACAATGTGTTCATCCTGTATAGTTCAAGACTTTATTTGTGTTCAGTCATCATGGTGGAAAAACCATACTGTCAACTATTAATGCATCAGAAGTGGAGTCAGGGTTCTTAGTAGCCATCTCCTCTATTAGCTGGATTACTTTTAATTAATTCCTTGTAGTAAAATCTGTCTGATGTGTTTTTTTCTGCAGGATGGCAGGACACCTCTCATCCTGGCTACCCAGATGTGTCATCCTCAGATTTGTCAGCTGCTGCTAGAGCGAGGAGCCGATACGTCTGTCAGAGACAAACAAAACAAGTGAGAGCCTTCCCCTCCGCAGGTGTTTGGGTAGCCCTGATCTTGTTTTTATAAGTCAGACTACTTAGGTCACATTCTTTGTTAGATTTAACCAGTCAGATCACAGATCATGTTAATTCATTACTGCTGACAGTCATGTTGTCACTCATTAGTTTCTAACTCATTTTTTAGCTATAACTGTGATTATTTAGATCTAATGAGAGATTTTAAGATGATCCAATACCTCACATGTAAATCTAAACAGAAAAGGGGAAATCGACACCCTTGCAGTGTTCTTTCATGTTGGGGTTTTGTTTCTACACTCGTACAGAGGTGCGGTTAACACTAAGGTCATTTCTGCACACTCTCACTCAGGACTCCGCTGATGCTGGGCTGTGAGTTTGGCTGCAATGATGCGGTGGAGGTGTTGCTGAAGACGGGTGTTGATGTGAAAGCTGTCGACAATTTGGGCCACGACGCTTTTTACTACGCTCGCCTCAGCAATAAGCCCGAGCTCGTTGCGATGGTCAAAAGTTACTTTGAAAAGGCCACAAGAGGTATGGATGTGAGGGAGTGCTGCATTTTACATCAACCATGTGTGCTTTTTCTTCTTTTTTTCTTTTTTCTATTTATAATTATTTAAAAAAAAATTCCAACCTTTATTTTTATGGTTTCCAGACTTTTAAAAAACTTTTGAAAACCTTTTTTTGTACTTTTTGTATTGTATTATTTTTGTGACTTTTGTTCTTATTCTGAATTTTTTCTGTACTTTTCTGTTTTTACAGATAAAGAAGCTGCAAAGGTAGACCAGTGGAAGCGACAGGTAATCACGTCTGGAGTTTTTCCCTTAAACAGCAGTTTAAAAACACCTGGAACTCTAATCTTTTGGTTTCCACACTTAATTTCTACTTAAAAATGCTGCCCAATTCCTTTAATTCTTTTAGTGAACTTTCATAACTATCAGTCCACCATTACCATGTTTCTCATGTCCTCCATGTTTTTGTCTGCTGTGATTGAACTGATCTGTTGAGTGAGACTGCCATCTAGTGGTTACACATCAGAATGTTAGAAATGATCAAACTGTGGTTTTATTACAAATACGTCTGTTTTTCAGCTGTCAGTGGAGAGATCAAAGGCAGCTGAGTCCAACAGAAAAGATCTGGTCATACAGGTGAGTTCACGATTCAGCGCAAAAGTCTCTGCTTGAATTTACAACAATTAAATCCACAACAATTATAAAAATATGTTGTTTTTTAGTTACTGCTTGTGTTAAAGGAACTGTTGTATGTATGTATCGTTTTTTTAGGACCTAGAAAGATCGAATGAGACTCTTCAGGAAAATCTTAGGAAGCACCACCAGGAGCAGAAACTTCTGATGGAAAAATACAACCTGCTGCAGCAGCAACTCACACAGGTACGTTGGAGCTCACGCACTTACATCTGACGTTTTCTCAGAGTGCACTGGGAAACATCCAAGACCCCATCCAAGTTTCTAGACGTAAAGCTAAATAAATTAATATAGAATAAAACGTCAGTTTAGGAACGTGTAATTAATCTTCTGAACTCAGGGACTGCTTTTGGACATAATAGGTAAAATATTAACTGAACTATGTTTGTTGGGAATGGCTGGAAGTACTTTCCACACAGAGTTACTTAAATCAAACAAATATACCTGATTTCTAATCAGTTTTACTGAATTTGGAATTATGTTTTATCTACAGGAGAGAACAGCTGTGGGAGATGCTCTAAAAGAGGTACGACACTATTTACTTTGGTTGTAAGCGTGTCTGATGTGTTTCCTTAAATGTCTCCTTGAATGACTTTCAGTTTGTCCCATAATAAACTGCTGTGAGAGCTTAAGCTGCAGCCTTTCATAACGTACAATAATAAATAAAATGTCAAAGAAAATCTTAAAAATCAGATTCCAAATGTCAGAAATGGCTACAATTTACTTCTTGATCATTTTACTGCATCTTGGTGGAAGTTTTTGCTCCAGATGTTTCTACTGGCCTCTATGGATGGCCCTTATTTGGAAACAGCTGTCACAAAAACATGAACAGTGTTTTGGTCTTTGCTGTTTTTCTTTTGTTAGGTGTGAGAAATTAAATTCAAACTTCCTAAAAGTTGCTGCTTGACAAACTCGTGTCTTTTCTTCTTCAGAAGGAGCAGCTGAAGATGTTACTTAGTGCCAAAGAAAAGGAGGAAGGAGCTCGAGGATCAGAAACGGTCAAAGTTCAACATCGGAGTACCATGGTCAGTGATTTACTGATTTAATAATTAAGATTTTTAAATCCACGGCAAAGTGTAACTTTCCTAGATAATTAACTATTTGGTGGATCCATCCATCCATCCATCCACCCGTCCGTCTGTCCGTTCCTCCGTTCCTCCCTCCTTCCTTCCTTCCTTCCTTACTCACTCACTCAGTAAGAGACCTGATTGAAAGTGTAGCGAAGTACAATACTTAAAAACATACTCAAGTAAAAGTACACATTTTAAAAATTACTTAAAAACTAAAAATACACAGAAAAGCTACTCAATTACATTAACGCAAGTAAATACAATTCATTACGTTCTACCTCTACCCAAAGCTCGTGACCATAGGTGAGGGTAGGAACGTAGATCGACCGGTAAATTGAGAGCTTCGCCTTTCGGCTCAGCTCTCTCTTCACCACAACAGACCGGTACAACGCCCGCATCACTGCAGACGCAGCACCAATCTGCCTGTCGATCTCACGCTCCACCCTTCCCTCACTCTTGAACAAGACCCCGAGATACTTAAACTCCTCCACTTGGGGCAGGACCTCGTCCCTGACCTGGAGAAGGCATTCTACCCTTTTCCGACTCAAGACCATGGTCTCGGATTTATAGGAGCTGATTCTCATCCCAGCTGCTTCACACCCGGCTGCGAACTGCTCCAGCGAAAGCCGGAGATCACGTTCTGACGAAGCCAACAGGACCACATCATCTGCAAAAAGCAGAGACCTGATCCTTAGGCCACCAAAACGGATCCCCTCACCACCTTGGCTGCACCTAGAAATCCTGTCCATAAAAGTTATGAACAGAATCGGTGACAAAGGGCAGCCTTGGTGAAATCCAACTCGACTTACTGCCGGCAATGTGGACCAAGCTCTGACACTGGTCGTACAGGGACCTAACAGCCAGTATTAAGGGGCCTGGTACCCCCATACTCCCAGAGTACCCCCCACAGGGCCCCCCCAGGGACGCGGTCGAACACCTTCTACAAATCCACAAAACACATGTAGATTGGTTGGGGGAACTCCCACGCACCCTCCAGGACCCTCTCAAGGGTATAGAGCTGGTCCAGTGTTCCACGGCCAGGAAAACCACATTGCTCCTCCTGGATCCGAGGTTCGACTATCCGACGGACCCTCCTCTCCAGAACCCCTGAATAGACCTTACCAGGGAGGCTCAGGAGTGTGATCCCCCTGTAGTTGGAACACACCCTGCGGTCCCCCTTTTTAAATAGGGGGACCACCACCCTGGTCTGCCAATCCAGTGGAACTGCCCCCGATGTCCACGCGATATTGCAGAGTCACGTCAACCAACACAGCCCCACAACATCCAGGGCCTTAAGGAGCTCAGGGCAGATCTCATCCACCCCCGGAGCCTTGCCACTGAGGAATGTTTTGACCACCTCAGAAACAGAGATTGGAAAGCCCAACCCAAAGTCCCCAGTCCCTGCTTCCACCGTGGAAGACTTGGTGGGATTAAAAAAGTCTTCGAAGTACTCGACCCACTGATCCACAACGTCCCGAGTTGAGGTCAGCAGCACACCCTCCCCACTACAAACAGTGTTGGTAGTGCACTGCTTTCCCCTCCTGAGACGCTGGATGGTGGACCAGAATCTCCTCAAAGTCGTACTCCATGGTCTCACCGAACTCCTCCCACGCCCGGGTTTTTGCCCCCGCGACCACCCGAGCCGGATTCCCCTTCATCATAATAATAATAATAATTAGAAACTATTACTGTATGTTTTTTAAATGAATAAGGACAACAAATTTCTTACATGTTTACCTTATATATTTACAGGGGGATTACTCAGGACAGTCTGTCATCAAAGGTGAGCTTCATTTTATTTTGTTTTAATGTTATTTGCTTTATTCATAAAATATGTCATTTCTAAATTGCCTCGAGTTCTATTTAATAATCTGTGCTTTTGTTTTTCAGGGAAAGAAAACATTTTAGTCAAACAAGCTCACAGTCTGGATTCTGACCAGGTACTTCATTCATTCATTCATTCGTTTGTTTGTTTGTTTAGGATTTAAAAATAAATAATATTTAAGTCTAAATAGGTCAGCTAACCCGAGGATAGGTCAGACTGTGTTAAATCCTAAAACTGTGATCAGATTCTGGTTATTTTTTTGTTAAAACTGTAATTTACAGAATTCAATAATAATATTTTTAATCAGTTACTCCCCAAAAAGTTTTGTTCTAACTCTCAATTTCCCCATTTTTGCGTCATCTTGACCAGAGTTTTTGAGGCTCTTTCACATTTTTCTTGTATGTTGACATTTTCTTTTATTTAATTTTTTGCTTTGTTGCTAATTTTCAATCTAATCCTTGCATCCCTGTAATCCTCTGGATTACTTAGGTTTGAAAAATAAAGAGGAAGCCTTAAGAACAAGGTGTAATTTAAAGAAGCGTCATGTATTTATAGATTATTGCTGTTTTCAGGTAATCCTACAGAAATCTTTCAATATAAAACAAAACAGGAACGATTTCATGTAAAATGTCAGATTTTTTTAATTTAATGAACTCTTTGTTTTGTGTTTAAATATTTTTCCTTTCGTTGCAGCTGCTCCAGAGTGCCGTCGTGTCCAGACACCTCCTAAGGAGTCCGACCAAAGGAGACGGGGATCTCTCTGGGGAGGTGGAGGTGCTCCGCAGTGAACTCGACGTTGTCAGGAGAAGACAACAGGCAGCAGAGGAAGACGCGGCCCGGCTTCAGGTCGCACTGACCCGCAAAAACCGTGAGTGCCAGGATCTGGTGGAGAGCCGAGACAGCATTCAGAAGCAGGCCGACCGTCAGGTTCAAGAGCTGGAGGACGCCCTGGGAGACGTCCAGAAGAGGATGCTGGACTCTGAGTGTAAAGTCAAACAGCTGCAGGCTCACGTGGTCGCTGTGAAGGAGCACCTCGACAGCCAGGCCACAGAGGAAATGCGTGCACAGCTTCTGGATGTGAAGTCCAAATACGAAGGTGCGTCAGCGGAAGTGGGCCGCGTTCGGAACCGCCTCAAACAGAGCGAGAAGGCCTTGGAGGAGTACAAGAGTAGCGAGAGCCAGCTGGCAGCAGAGACCGAACGGCTGAACCAGGAGCTGGAAGCTCTCACCGACGAGCGAGACGCGTTCGCTCAAGCTGTCGTCAAGATGGAAGCCCAGCTGAAGGAGTCCCAGACCAAACAAGTCAACACGGTTCCAGCGGAGAAGTTCGACAACATGAAGAACCTGCTGACCAATGCAGTCGATGAGAAGGAACGGCAGCTCGCCGAGCTGCGGGAAGACTACGACCGCGTGCTGGAGGAGGTGGCCGATCTCCATCGGAAACTCGACAGCCCGTCATTCCCGTCGGGGGCCGTGTCTGCAGACGAGCATTCAAGGGTCGTGGCTGCTCTCGAAGAACAGAACGCCTCTCTGAAAAGGAAGCTGCTGGATGTGACCACCAAGAGCCAGAATCTGATTCAAGATCTAGAGGAGAACGAAGATGAGAGGGATGTGCTGCGAGAGCAGCTGGACGAGCTCAACAGCAGGATGGAGAACGATTTTATACCCGTGAAACATCACGAGGAGGTGCGAAAGAACATGGTAACGGCTTTAGAGGAGCTCGAGGACAAACTCGTGGAAGCCAGTGAACGGTATGGAAAAGCAGAAGCAGAAGTCCAGCAGATCAAGACTGAGAGGACCACACTACTGGAGACCATCGACAGTTTCAAAGACGCCAGTGAGACACATCAGAGAGAGGTGGACACACTGAAGACCCAGAACACTGAACTGACGAAGAAGCGTGATCTTCTACAGAAGAGATGTGAAGACGGAAATAAAGAACGTGAGCAGCTGACGATGCAGAACCAGAGTCTGAGACAGAGCGTGAAGGAGCAGTTTGTTCCCAAACAGCAGCACGAGCAGGTGAAGGTGGAGCTGAGCTCCACCATAGAACGTATGAAGGCAGAGGTGGTGAAGATGGAGACCAGGGAAAAAGAAAGTAGTGAGGAGCTGAAGAACGTGAGAGAAGGAAAGGAGAAGTTGAAAGAGCAGCTGGAGAAGGTGATGTTGGAGATGAAAACGGAGTTTATTAGTGAGCGACAGCACCGATCGGTCACAGACAGGCTGAGCGCTGCCGCGGTCGAGGCGGAGAACCGAGCCAACGAAGCGTCAGCGATGCACGCGCTGGCCCAAGAGGAAACGGTGAGGCTCGCTCTAGAGCTGGAAGCCCAGAAGAAAGAACTCGATACTATCCAGGAGGCCATCCAGTCCAAGTTTATTCCTCTGACAGCCGCCGTGGAGAAGGAAACGTCTCACAGCGTCCAAGTGAAGGAGCTGACGGAGAAGCTGCTGGAGATGGAGGAGCAGTATAACAAAGAGAGAGGTGCCAGGGAGAGCTTCAGACAGGAGAAAGAGAAACTTCAGGCTGACGTGGAGTTCGTTCAGCGGAAACTGGACTCTGTTCTGGTCACCAGTGAGAAGCACAATAAGGTGGAGGAAGAGTTTAAGTCTAAATATGATGTTCTGACCCAGAAGATGGTCAGCTTAGAACAAGAACTCCAGCAGGTGACGCTTCGGAAAGCTGGACTGGAAGAGGAGAACGCTCTCTATAAGACTCAGATCCAAAGTCTGCAGGAACGTCTGAAATCAGAGCTGACCAGGATAGCGACGTACGACTCGGAGCTGAAAGCCCTCCATGATGTGACGCAGCAGGCTCAGGCCGACTGCAAGAAAGCACGGGAGGCCCAGCAGGAGGAGTCCCAGAGAGTCGGTGTCCTCCAGAGCGAGCTTCAGGAGCTCAGCAGTGATCAGTCTTCTCTCCTGCAACAACACACCAAGGCCACGGACGCCCTGGAGGCGGAGGTCGCCAAACTTCAGATGTCTCTCCGCGAAGAGGAGGAGAACAGCGCTCAGAGGGCCGAGGACGTATCCGCGCTGCAGTCTGAGCTGCTTCAGGCCACACAAGCTCTGGAGGAGATCCGCCACAAGGAAGACCAAATGAACCGGCTGAATAAGGAGAAGCAGCAGCAGCTGGAGGAGGAGGCCGCCAGCCTGAGCAGCAAACTACAGGGCTTAGACCAGGAGTGTGAGGAGGCCCGTCTGGAGGCACGGCGAGCCAGAGAGGGCGAGAGCAGAGCCAGGGCCGAGGTGGACGCCGTCCAGGAGAAGGGCCGGGCCGTGGAGAGGGAGATCAGGGAGCTGAAGGAGCGGTACGACGAGTCGCTCGGCACCATCTGTGATCTGCAGAAGAGGGTTCAGACGTCCGCTCAGCAGACCGAAGCCAAAGACAAAAAGGTACAGAATCCCGTAGCTGTGTAATCTACCAGATTAGAGTTATTCTCTAAATCTACACAAACGTTTCAGATCACAGAGCTGCTGACGGACGGCCTGTCTCAGCTGACCTACGCCAGCAACACCAACAAGAGGCACCTGCAGCAGATCGACGGTCTCCAAGCCCAGATCAAGAGCCTACAGCAGCAGCTGGCTGTGAGTGGATCAGCTCTGTCACTGGATTATAATCTGATTACGGGAGGATTGTGCAGGGTTATTTTGGTCATGAATTTATTTTGATAGTTTTATTGGTGAGTGGAGGTGAGTCTGAGTCATCATCTTCTCTCCATCCAGGATGCTGAGAGGCAGCACAGAGACGTGGTTTCTATCTACCGGACTCATCTACTGAGCGCAGCACAGGTGAGCTCTTCTGTTTAATCTCTTTTGTAGGAACCTACCTACTCCTGAAATGTTCTTTCCTAACCCTAACCCTTTCAAACTTTAACTCAAATCTACACTTTTGTAACTCTTCCTTTCTTTATATTTTGCTTTAAATTGCCAGATTCTCTTGTAGTCTTAATATTGTTGAGCAACATTATTTCAGGCTTGAGTTTTTGGGCTTTGGGTGTGTTTTCATTTATTCTTAGCATTTTTGTTAGTGCTGTCATGAGATTTTTTTTAGATTAATTAATCATGACCTGTAATTAATTAATCTAATTAATCTCTTTTTTAATCTCACCTACTAATGGCTGAGAAAAGCGCTAATTTTGATGTATTTTTATTTAAATTCATTACATTATTGTGGCAGACTAAAAGATTAATATATAACAAAAAACTGGCTTATAAAGTTATTTATTGTTTAACTCATTAACTGCCAGCCGTTTTCTGATCAGAAAGCCCCTGACTGCCAGCGTTTTTGAGCGTTTTTACTGTTTTTTGAAGAGTCACAGAACATTGTGCTCTATGATCATGTAAACGCCAAAACTACCAAAAGAAAGAGTAGACTCACTTCTGACATCAGGAAGAATCGCCGTATTTCTAGCGTTATCCGTTCGTTCACAATCTGGTGCCCAAGCGCTGCTGCAGAAGCATTTCCGGTTGGCGCATCGTTTTTCTCACAGCAGCGTCCCAAAACGATCTCCTAATTCATTGATTTTCCGCTTCCTGATCACGTGATGTGTGACATACACGGATGAAGATCCGCTTTAGACACGTGATGTTTGTTCTCATGGTGCGGGGGCTCGCTCCGACGCCCGCCCCGTAAAAAAAGGGAAATGACGACTAAAGTTGTCTTTGGCAGTGAATGAGTTAACAGACTTCTAAACGTTCCTTTTACATCACCAAGGCAGAATAACACTGTGCTCTTTTGTCAGTCTGGAATAATTAAAAATTAAAAATAAAACATCAGGTCCATATAGAATAATCTAAGTTAACACATCAAGGAACGCTTTTTTGAGCAATGCAAATATTGATCACAGAACTTGTTACTAAAACATTGATCTAAAATTAAAATAGACCTGTAAATTACAGAGCTGTAAGTTAGCGTATCAACACTGACAGTTTATCACAAAATATTACGCTTTTTCACAAAATCTGACATGTGCTATGGCATGATAGCTAAATATAAATATAATTACATAAAATAAATAAAAAATTAAAATAAAAAATCCCAACAGAAGGCTAGAAAAGTCCCAGTAAAGTTATAGATTAAAAATGAGATTAACTCGATTTAAAAAAATTAGTGCACTAAATGTGGCTGTGATTAATTAATCTCATAATTTGACCCCCCTAGTTTTAGTACCTAAAGACTTGTGACCCGTGAGTCGTTCAGGCTGAAGACGTCTCCTAAACTCAGAGGGACGAGCTGTAGCAGACAATCTGACATTCAGACGTCCATCCTCATTAGAAATCTTTTTTTAAGGCCTGACGCTTCTCGTCTTGCTCCTAACGTTCCTCATGCTTCACACTCACAGCAGGATGAGGACTGAACAGAAATAAGTGAAAAAGCACCTAAAGACCCACAGAAAGCCTGCAGCTTGTGGGAAATCTGGTTTACGGCTCTGTTGCTGCACCATAGATGTTAACATTCTTTCTTGACTTGTTCAATGATAATGAATCAATAAAGTTTATGTTGAATCACAGCAGCTCATTTCTGATCTTTAACCCAAGGGTCACATGGATGCAGACGTCCAGGCCGCCTTGCTACAAATCATCCGCATGAGGCAGGAGTTCCTGTGTTAGAGCTGCAAACACACCTGCTGTCACATCTCCCCGCCCCTAAAGTATCATCCATCTGGCCCCTGAGACTGCCCTGCGTGTGTGTGTGTGTGTGTGTGTGTGTGTGTGTGTGTGTGTGTGTGTGTGGATGGTGTGTGTGAGAGCTCATTTCTCCCAAAAGGCTTTTCTGAAATCCATTTTTTGTAGAGTTGCTTTGATTCTTGGATATCTAAGTCTGATATCTGCAGCTTTTAGTCGTACAGCTTCAGCTGAAACATGAAATGTTACATCACTCCAAACCCTGAACATGTTTTCATTTATTAACACGGTTTGATCTTTGTGTGAATGATCTGAATGTGACACGATGTCTGAAGTGTGTGTTTCTGCTCCGAGTGACTCGTCCTGCTCAGCTAAACCAAACTGGACATGAACACAAAGACCACTTTTCACATTCCCACCCGACAGGCGCCGTCCATCCACAGTGTTTTCACATTTTACTGTAAAGCTGCTGAAAGTCAGAGGACAGGTTCATATTTTCCTAAGGAGGCTGTAGGGGTCAGAGAGCCTTAAACTCCTCTAAATGCTGTTATAATCCAGCAGGGTTAGAAAAAATTGATTATTTCTACCGATAAAAGATGCTGGGATTTTATAAACCTTTACACTGCTGTCATTCTTATGATTTATGGTTGTTTTCATACAATTTGATGGATGTTTGGAGCAGAAACTAGCAGCAGAGCTAGCTCTCTGTAGCAACTTTATTCATTTTCTGACAGAATGGGTGTAAATGAAAATGAACAGAGGTGTAAACGTTTTCAAACGGCAGAAATAATATCAGAGATTTATTAATATTTAAACAAAAATATTTTTGAAAAGGTTTCCTCCGAAGAGCTTGGAGAAAGTGGCAGTAAGGTTGGACTTTGTTTTCTCACATTTGTATAAATAAGAAAAACTCATTTTATTTTGAAATTTCCCTTTTGTGTTTCCTTGCTGGGCTGCAGGGGAACGTGGGAATGTGCTGTAATTAAAATAGCTGTGAAATCACTAAAACCTGAGTGTATTTTAGCTGTGGGGTTAATATTTGTTTTATCTGTCAAATATAAAAATAGAATGAAGAAAAAAATTAATTCTTCAAATATGAATCTGTCCTTTAACCCGGTTCATGCCAGGTGAACTACTGTCTGAGAGTCTGACTAGTCTAGTGGCCCCGCTGTTGTCCTCTGGAGGTCCAAACACGCCCACTAAGCCCTGGGGTCGAGCCAACACTTCTGTAGCTGCCATCCTTAAAGATGGCCGACAGTTCCAGGTAGGTATTGTTGACGTCCCTCATAGTCAGCTTCCATGAGTCTTTGCTTTGTTCCTGCTGGGTTTGAGGTAGTTTCCTAAAGTTTGCAGTGAAACATTGTCTTTTTAATCAGAGTGCCCTCTAGTGGTGAGACTTGGCTGGCCAAGTGAATAGAAACTTGTAACCATTGCAGCTCAGGGGTTTTCACTTGTTTTGGAAGCTGTCAGCACTGCATACTTTTAATAAAAAATAAAATCCAACATAATAAACTAACGAGTGAATCGTTTGGTATCTTCTCATAACCAGTGGCGGTGAACTTGGCAGCGTTCTGTCTGTGTTCTCCTGAGCCTGCTCTGCGTGACTCCTGAGGGCGTAGTCGTGTAGTGCTGTTGTGATTGTGGAGCGAGTCTCTAGTGCCTTTACACTGATATATTTTTCATAGATTGTACTTTAACTAGTAACAACAGTGTGACACGTCTGATGTTCAGCAGGTCTGGAAGTAGAGCAGCACCAAGCGTGCTCAGGGTAACGTTTACCGGAGGACTCTTGTTAGGAACTAAAGAGATCCGTTTATTTGTGTAGATGAACTCTCCTCTTGAGCGTTAGGTATCTGAAACACTCCCATCACAGCCAACACTCTTAAGCTCCAAAAGCTTAGATTTTCATTTCCATTCTCTTGGATTTTGTTTCCAATGTTTTTGAATAGTTAATGTTTTCCTTCAAACATTAAAAGACCAGAAACTGACTCTGTTTAAACCTCTAGAAAGATCTGTTCCGTTTAACCGCTGTGTTGAAACTGGATGTTTGTTGATCAGTCATTCAAACCAATTAAAGTGCCTAACATAGAAAACTACAACCTTGTTTGTGTCTTTTGTTAGAATCAGACTCTCAGGTGTGCGACTGGAGGATCTCCACACCTGTGTTGTGTTTGATGGCATGTTAGCTAAATGGTTAGCTTACAGTGGCGGCTCGTCCATAGGGGGCGCTAAGGCGCCGCCCCACCAGTCTCACAGGAAGAGGAAGAAGAGAGGAATCACAAAATGTTTTTAAAAAACATAAAATTTAAACTAAACGATCTATACACCTTATGGGCTGTAAGTGCTGTGTGTAATCTGCGTTTAATTGTAGTTTAATAAAGTTCATACTTTTAACACGGCCGAAACGTCAACGTACTTCTTGTCACGTGTCCTCTCGCGGGCGCAGCAATCTTTACCATTGACTTAATATGGGCTAACTGGCGCATGCGCGCTGGATCCCCAACGACAAGGAATAGGAGAGCCTTTGGGCGCATATGGTTGCGATCGCAAGCAAACGAGGGGAGTCTGCTCAGATCATGGTAAATGGTAAATGGCCTGTATTTGTATAGCGCCTTCTTAGGGTTCTACAACCCCCCAAGGCGCTTCACAACACAATCAACTCAATTCACCCATTCACACGCTGGTGGGGATGAGCTACGATGTAGCCACAGCTGCCCTGGGGCGCACTGACAGAGGCGAGGCTGCCGAGCACTGGCGCCACCAGTCCCTCCGACCACCACCAGCAGGCAAAGCGGGTTAAGTGTCTTGCCCAAGGACACACAGCAGCACTCTCTGGCCGGAGCCGGGATCGAACCTGCAACCTTCCGATTACTGGACAACCCGCTCTACCTCCTGAGCTACTGCTGCCCAATCAGGAGGAGGATGCTGATTGGTCAGCTCACCCAGCCCAGACAGAACCGGAAAATTCTCCACAGGCTAGTTCACGTCCTTTGTTGTTGTGGGGCTGCTGCTAATGTTGACTATGGAGAAAACTAGTAGTTTCATCTTTTTATCATTAGATTCTACGAACCAAGTGGATTTTTTTTACTATAAGATGGATTATTTTGACCAGCAAGGTAAGACAGAATTTAGCTTTTGACTTCATGAAATTAGCTTTGTTTTGCTTTTCATTTAGCAGTCATTGGGTGGTGTTGAGGTAGAAAACGTGGATTCTATCCTTTAAAAGAGCCTCTTCCTGTTTAGTGTGTGTGAGGTTTGCATATATTGGTGAATATGAAGCATGTTTTTGGAACAACTTTGTTGCTAACTTAGCAACAAAGTCTGTCGATTTCAAGTTGTGTGACGCATAAGAATGGTAATTTGGCGTTCCCTAGTGGTGATATGTGGTTAGCGCATCTGAAAAACTGACCTGCAAAATGAAGAAAATAACAATCGTTTATATAGCGCCTCTCAAGATAAAAACCATTCACAAGAACTAACATAAAAAAAAAAGCACCCACCCAAAAAAAATTCACCAGCCGCCACTGTTAGCTTAAAACTTTCACGTCTAGATTTTAAAATTTGGATTTGTCTTCCTATAAAAAAAATGATTTAACTGTATAATTGAAATTGGCTAAATATTTTAAGGTTATTTCTGCATGATTGTGGTGAAATATGCGTTTTTACTAGGGGTGGGAATTTAACGCGTTAATTATGATTAATTAATTAGAAAAAAATAAAGCGTTAAAAAAAATTAACGCAAAACCCTTTAAGCCCGAGGGTCCTAGCCTGGCAAGTCATCCTATATATGTGAATATATAGTCTGGCCACGACCCATTGACGGCCCTCAGTCGTGGGGCGGGATCTACGGTTGTCTTTCAAACTGTCTGCACGCAATTGGATAGCGCTAGGACCAATCAGAGTAATGAACAACGTGACGTAATCACAGCAACGGAAAAGAGGGAGGCAGCAATGGCGTCTAACATCAATGATTTCGTCGTTTTTGTATGAAAAACGTGAATATCAGGTGTACTGGGACATTGCACTACTTTGTTTGATAAAAATAAGAAGCCGTTTCAAACGAACGTGGTTCCTGCATTGCCACCATGTTGTTTGTGTTCGCGGCCGCAGCTCTGACGTCATCGACTACTCCCGCTCTGTGATTGGCCCACATTATAGAGCGCTGTGATTGGACAGCCACAGCAGCGGATCGCGCGAGGGTTCCATTAAAGCGTGCCTAGACCAAACTTTGCAAGGCAAGAATTTGGCCTAGTTTACTAGGCTATGAGGGTCCTCCAATCGGGGGATGTTGAAGTTTAGCAGCAAAATCCATGCCCAAAATATTAATCTAGTCAAGCTGCACCTCTAAAGAAAGCTCAGAGCCTTGGCTACAAGATCATGTAAACCTTTTTTATGTGCTCCAAACACAACTAACACTACAATCAAATGAGTGATCAGAAATCCCTCTTCATGTGTTTTTGCCTTCATTTCTGTCTCTAATGATGCTAAATCAAATCAAATTGCACACATTCTATCAACCCATTATTATTATTATTATTGTTGTTATTATTATTTTAAAGACAATACCATTATCAAAAGGTACTTAAAATAGTATTGTACTGTCTGTCCTATTTTTACCAGTGATATATATATATATATATATATATATATATATATATATATAATATATATGTTGTAACTGTAACTTTTGCTGCCTCTTGGCCAGGACTCCCTTGAAAATTAGGTTTTTAATCTCAATGGGACCTTCCTGGTTAAAGAAAGAATAAATAAAAAATATATTTTTCTCCTGTTTTGAATTGAAATACAAATTAAAAGCATTTTTTTTAGAAATTAAAAGAGCTTGTGTTTACAATAATAATGTCAATGACTATTGTTTGATTCTCTCATTATTTTTAATTTAAAAAATTGCTTTCTGGGCAAATTTTCTTGACAGATTAAAATGCGATTAATCAAGATTAATTAATTAAAAAGCCTCTAATTAATTAGATTAATTTTTCTAGTCCCACCCCTAGTTTATACTGTTGTTCTAAGGGACAGAAGCTGATTTAACAGATTTGTTTCCTGTCTGCTAGCTTCGTTTGAGAAAAGATTAAAGTCGTGTTAGCTCATCTAATCCTGAACATTTATAAAAAAATACAACATTTTTAGGGTTTGTAAGCTCTGTGAGCTTTTACACACGCACACACACACACACACACACACACACACACACACACACACACACACACTTACTTTTCAGCAGCTGCTCCGCTCATGTGTTTTTACTTTAAGTCCAATCAACCCAGGAATGAGAGCGAGTAGCTCTCTGGCACACAGCGCTCGCTTTTATCTTAAATCCTGTGCCTGTTCTGATTTGTCTGTTTCTCTTTTTGACTTCAGCAGATTTATTTTTTCATTAAACCTTTTTGTTTTTCTTTTTTCCAGCGAGTGCTGAGAGCAGAGGTCAGAGCTGGATCACTTATCTCAGAAAAACCCGTGTGCACGCGCTCTTTACACGGGGGAATTTCTCCTTTTAAAAGCACATCGTGGTTAAACGGCGCCTTTGAAAACAATCAGTAAACGTCTAAAGATGAAAATAAAGTAGCTTGAGAGCTAATCCGTCTGCTCGGACCTGAACACGCCCTCTAATTGATGCAAGGCTCGTCCTGAGCTGGGTTCAAGTCACCTCCTCCTCCTTCCTCCGTTTTATTATTCTCTTTCTTTTGCGGTCTGCTCTGAATAAGCTGTTCTCAGCAATTATGGCAAATACATTTCAGTCTGTTAGCAGAAATCTCTTTAATCTTATTTCCAGCGTCCTAATCAGTCCCATGCATCCACTTGTGGCTGTTGGGTTAACCATTGTAAACCTTTTTTTTTTCTAACCACAAAAAAATTAGTCGTCCTGAGAAGGATCAGATGGTGTTAGTGTTGGAATGGGCCCCAGCCGTCCGCTGCACGCCTGCTGAGTGGCCGGGCGGGTGGTTACACACACATCAAACACCCGCCCACGGATTTCCTCACCGCCGTCTGAGCCGTCACGGACGTTTGTTATCTCACGCAGCAGTCTTCCACCCCGGTGGATGCTCATCCCTGGAGACCTCTCTGCATGTCAGAGCCGTGATGATTACCATGCATGTTGATTTCTCCTTTATAAGCAGCGAGGACGTTTCTTTTCCACTTTCAACCACATTAAATAAAAACATTTGTTGTAAAATCATGCAGGTTTCTCCTCCTAATGGCGTGCGGTGGCAGCAGGAGCTGATGGAGCTTTTTGGAACGGAGCAGAGATTCAGAATCTGATGACCTCTCTTCATGTTCCAGGTGGTTTTCATTTCCAGACCTTCAGTCTTCATCACTTGAAGCAGTTTAGAGTTTCAGCAGCTTATCGTAACCCACTAAAGCCTTCGTACAAGTTTCTTTATATGAAAGGTTTGGTCCAACATCAGAAAACACTTTAATCAGAACTTTTTTCCTGGAAATCCACCTGCGTCTGACGTTATGAGTTTATTTTCTGGTGATTTGCCCACATTTGTTTGGAAGTACGCTAAATGTTGAAGGTCTGATAATGTGCTAACCTTCCTTCCTGCTTGACCTCCCGGGTCAGGTCGGTCAAGAGTCCTGGGCCGTATTTGTCTCGCTTGTGTAATTGCAAACTATTTCTCTGTCACTAAGAGGCTATTACTCAGGCCTGCCTGCGAGGCGGCACTGAGGGCAGCAAACACGAGGCCAAGGGGCCCTGTTGGTTTTTTTTTTTCTTCATTAGTCCCCTGAGGAACAGGACTCCTCTTGGCCCCGGGCCGAGACAAGCGGGGCCTCTTTAATGTTTCTGCGGAGCTCCAGAGCACTTTGTTGCCTCAATAAAGTTCATTTATGGGATAATAAGGCTCTGGAGGACACATGGTGCTGATTTGAGCGGAATGGTTTCAGCATGGCTCACATTCCCAAACCCAGCTCTCCCGTCCCGCTGCCTGTTCTCCGTCTCTTCGTCTGATTTTCATCTCATTCTTGTTTCTTTCTTCACTTCTCACCTTTCTCCTGCTCTTTACCTCATCCTTCTGTACTTGTCATCCGCCGTCATTTAATATTCCCGTCTCTAACACTTTGGCGGTGTAAGGGCGCGATCCTGGGCTGACCTGGGATTTGCACACCTGGGAATAAGTAGCAGTGAGGGGGAGGAGGCCCTCTCATTTCCCAAGATTTATTCCAGGGCTTTGAGTGGTATATGAGGGAAGAGAGGCGATCAGAGGAATGAAAACCAACAAACCACAACCGCTGGCAGAAGGATCCGGTTCTACACGCCAAGACGACACCAGAACCAAGAGCTCGGGACTTTTGCTAAATCAAAAGTGTGGAAGTGAGTGTATGGGACACATGTGCTCGATGGATGGGTTAATACACCAAGAGAGATTAGAACCAGACCCGACCTCCGTTTCCTTTTATCCCGGTTATTGCGGACGAGGTTTACGTGAGCGTCGGCCATCTTTGGGACGTCGTCCACCCCTGCACGCTAAACATTCTGATCCGAGTTCAGTGTTTTTCTTCGTCCCTCATTAGTAGCTGGTTAACCGCTAATGCTTAGCGTATCTGCTCAGCTTTTCTTCCTCCCGTCATTGGCCTAGCCAGAAACAGATGGGCCCAAACCGCCACATGGCTTTCTCCACTACCATTTCCATCTTTCCCACCACTTCTCCAATAATCTCTTGCTCTGAAACGGAAAATCGCCCCGGTTCTGCATGTCTGCTTGTGGTAAAACACAAGAGACAGTGAATGTGGTTTAATAGGATAAGCCTTTTGGGGGTTGCTTGGTGCTCGGAAACACGGTTCTGGCTATCAGAGATGCAGGTTTAGGCCTGAGGGTGTTATTTTGAGCTCGTTAGAGAGCCTGGAAAAGCTGCGCTTGATTCCATGTGAACGACTGGATGAAAACCTGCAACCAGTGCTGATGGTTTGTTATAATTAGAGAAACCGCTTTGTTTTCAGTAGTATTGTTACAGATCCATAATTAACCAGCTGATCTGATGCCAAATATGTGAAAATCGTCTTTGTTATATTTTAGTTTCGAATAATGCGCAAAAATGTTAATTATGCAAAACTTTTGCATCTTTTCGTGCTGCCATGTGCGTCTCTCTAGAACTGCACTGGAGAGGTTTTCCTCTTATCTGTCTGAGCGTACCTTCTTTCTGGCCATCTCCAAGTTTTGGTGTTCCTCCAACTCCCTCGTCCATGGTGTCCCACAAGGTTCTGTGCTGGGGCGTCTATTGTTCTGCCTTTATCTGCTACCTCTTCAGTTGTTTCAAAAATACCCTGTTTGTGATGTCACAAGCGGGTTAATTAGAATAGAACTACTTCTCACGTAAAAGAGAGAGCTGCTGCTGAAGAAGCACTTTTATTAAAGTGACAGAGCCCTGAAGGCTCATTCTGGAAGGTACTGAAACTGTCAACAATAAAACTGCTGAAATGGTTTTATGTGAGAGGAATTTAGAGCTTTAAAAGAATTATTCATTTTTTGTTTCCACCATAGAACTATTAAGAAAAATAGTCAGAATTTGTCTCCTTTAAATTTAATGATACTTTTCTGCTAAAAAAATGTTTTTGTTCTATTGAGCAGTAATTTGCCAGGAAAATCCAACTCATATTGAGTTAAGATGTATTTAGTCAAATGCATTAATTTTCAGGTACAAAATCAACCTCTGGGTTGTTTCTTAGACAAGAAAAAGGTCTAGATTCTTTAGGGGGGAAAACATGTACCCCAGATTTTCTTTCAGTAACCCAAATACCAGGTTAACTGAGGTTATGGAGACTTTCTGTGAGTAAAACCCTCTAAACCCTGATATCTGTTCATAATGACATAAAAAAATGACAAAGAATAATATTTTTTCTCAGAAAACTGTAGATAATTTTCTTTTCAGAATTTCCTCCATTACAGCAACAATCAACAGAAGGATCCCTTGTTCTTACGCTGGCTGATCAACAGCTGATGACGGTTTTCATTAGAGCCAAGCCCATGCTGAGACTCATTCAGATCACCCAACTCTTGCTCTAATTGGCTGCTTCTTGCCCAACATGAGTTACATTAGCTTGGTGGTGAGTTGATGGTGATAAAGTGGTTCAAAAGGCTCATTTCCTCAACTGAGCTGGACTTCAGTAGCGAGGGGGTCAGAAGGTCGAGCGCTCAAACGGCCTTCCTGTTGGAGCTCTGCTTCCAGCGCCTGAGTTACGGAGAGCCTGGAACGCTGTCTGATTCCAGAGCAGCTTTATAGGATGCAGGAAGAAGTTAAACACAAGATGTGTTGTCACGCCAGCTAATTGGAAACTAGAAGAGAGGTTTGGGCTGGAGTTCACATGATGTAAGCAGACATGTGTTTTCCCTTCCTCACCGTTGCTTTTTCTTTATTCTGCACGGCTCCGACCCCTCTTCTGGGTAATAACTCAACTTTAAGGCCAGTTTAGAATTACGCTAAAGTTTAAATGATTAATTTAATTTAAACTTCTTTTCCAGTGTTGATTAGAATAAGCCAGAGGAAAGTAGAAATCTAAGTATTCTGAGTCTGATTAACCACCCGGATCAACACCAGGTTTATTAAAGCAAGTAACAGAAATGAGCCACACATTGTGTTGCATCATATTTATTTATTTACTTATTTATCACAAGGTCAAAGAAAAGTACCAGAGAGATTACAAAAGTGATGGAAGGCTACCAGAAACTCTCATAGAGCAACCTCCAAGTTTCATTAATGTTCTATATTTAAATGAATTAAATTCATACATCCTTATACTGTACAGTACTCTATGCATGTAGATTATGATGTAATGTGAATGTAAATAAGTGACATTCCAGTTGTTTATCACAATGACCCAAAACTGTATCTTTCTGTTAATTCCTGCAGCCTTTTTAAAGTTAGGCTTTCTCTCACTGGGAAGCATCTTAATTTAGTTACAGCTCTTTCTTCTTCACTGACAGAAACTAATTAGTGTCGTTAAACGGTATCAAAAAGTTTTTATTCTTCCTCGACAGGAAGATCACATTTCTGTTATCTGACCCTGGACCAGTGGTGCTCGTCTGTCTTTGAGCTTTGATGCAAACTCACAGAGACTCCAGGTTTCTGATCAGTCATTTAGCTGTGTGTGTGTGTGCGTGAGTGTGTGTGTGTGTGTGTGTGTTATTTTGGGTTGTGTGTGTGCGCATCTTACAGACTTTACTTTTATGGCCTGACTTCAGAGAGCTTTCACTGGCAAGATATGTGCTGCCCTTGGTGAGACCAAAGGGAAATATTTATAAATCATCCGTACAACAAATATTGAATCCGACCTGCGGGGGCAAAGCTATTCCACGGATACCTACGCCAGAAATGTGCAAATACACCTCTAAGTCTGCCTGCTGACCCACGCGAAGCCCCTGGAACCGTGTTTCTGACCCACTTAGCTACACACACACACACACACACACACACACACACACACCCCTGACCCATTAATACCAGCACGCTCCCTGGGGATTGTGGACTGCTGCTTGCTGTAAGATCAAATGCAAACATCTGGTACTTCAGCGATGAAACGACTAACAGCAGCCAGTCTGTTTGTTTGTTTTGTTTCCTGCTGTCTGTTTGTGTTGTTGTTGTTGTTGTCACACTCACTGGATATCTTCAGCACCACAGCCCCTTAGACAACTTTTATGAACAGATTATGACTTTATTTCCCCAGAATCTGGATGTTTAGGGATTTTCTCTCCATACTAAACGCTGGTTGGAAAAATGTCCTCTAATATTTCACTTCTTGTTTAACAACACTCTAAGCATTTGGGAAAGCAGAGGACTAATTTAAAACATATTTATTATATTTTTTTATATAAAATACTTTGATCTAAGGGTTCTAAGTCAGTTTAGCTTGGGTTAACCTGGTTGATACCTGTTGGACATGCTGCTGCTGCAATAACCAAAATAGTCCTTTAATTATGTTGTTTGTTGTGTTGCTTCAGAAATATAAGAAATCTGTTTCCAGATGTGCATTTAAGGGTGTTTCAACCAGTTATTATGTTTAAGGGTCGTTGGTTTGCATCAAAGTTTTTACTTTGTAATAAATGAAATCATCATTTAAACACTTTGCTCAGGTGAACTTTGGCTGCAGAATTTGTTTGATAGAAGAGCAACATTCAAGAGTCAGAGGAAGGTTTTCAGCTTCACTCACAGCCAGATCCTTTTAGTTCTGCTTTATTGAGGTAACTTTATTTTTTTATTCACTTGCTAGTTTAAGTTTCTGACCTATAAAAACACACAGATGGAGCAGAACACTAAAGAAATCTGTTTCTACATGTAGGTGAAACTCAAAAAATTCATTTATGTCACTAATGCAACTTAAAAGGTGAAACTAATATATTCTATGCAAAGCCAGATATTTCAGCTTTTATTTATTTATTTCATTTTATTATTCGGGACAGTGCACAAAAATAATAAACAATCAAATACTTTGTATCGACTGGAAATGGGCCAGATTATAGCATAGTTGCTAATTTACATCTGTAGTCCTACGGCAGCGTAGAGCTGCCACCCACACAAAATAAAACTGGAGCGATATCACGTTATAACACATTAACTTTATTGTTCTAACAATATAACTATCACGTTTGTACAATATAATTATCACGTTTGTACAATATATTTATTTTGTACAAACATGATAGTATATTGTACAAACGTGATAGTATATTGTAAAAACGTGATAGTATATTGTACAAACGTGATAGTATATTGTACAAACGTGATAGTATATTGTACAAACGTGATAGTATATTGTAAAAACGTGATAGTATATTGTACAAACGTGATAGTATATTGTACAAACATGATAGTATATTGTACAAACGTGATAGTATATTGTACAAACGTGATAGTATATTGTAAAAACGTGATAGTATATTGTAAAAACGTGATAGTATATTGTACAAACGTGATAGTATATTGTACAAATGTGATAGTATATTGTACAAACATGATAGTATATTGTACAAATGTGATAGTATATTGTACAAACGTGATAATTGTTAGAACATGATAGTATATAGTAAAAATGAGATAGTATATTGTACAAACGTGATAGTATATTGTACAAACGTGATAGTATATTGTACAAATGTGATAGTATATTGTACAAACGTGATAGTATATTGTACAAACGTGATAGTATATTGTACAAACATGATAGTATATTGTACAAACGTGATAGTATATTGTACAAACGTGATAATTATATTGTTAGAACAATAAAGTTAATGTGTTATAACGTGATATCGCTCCAATTTTATTTTGTGTGGGTGGCAGCTCTACGCTGCTGTAGTCCCTCAACAGGATGACTAAATAAAACAAGTAACAATATACAATTTAAGAGCAGTCAGACAACAAACATCCCAATAAAATAGACAAACAACAAATAACAAAATTACTAAAAGTCCAAACATGTCTGGGAACATTGAAGATGTAGTTTGAGGTGCTTTTTGAAGGTGCTATAGGTGGGACACTCTCAGATTTTTACTGGGATATTGTTCTAATATTGACTTCCTCTAACTGACAATTGACTAAATGAATCTGAATTAGTTCTAACTGTGATGATCATGGCTACAGCTGATGAAAACCCCACATTCAGAATCTCAGACAATTAGAATATTGTGAAAAGGTTCAATATTCTAGACTCAAAGTGTTGCATGCTAATCAGCTGATGAATCCAGAACACCTGCAAAGGGTTCCTGAGCCTTTAGATGGTCTCTCAGTCTAAGTTAAGTTACTGAAATAAATGGACTTTTGCACCATGTTCTAGTTTTTAGAGTTTCACCTGCAGATGTTGTGCTGAGGCTGTTGCTATGACGATCTGAACCAGCAGAGGGCAGCATGTCACCACCTCTTCCGCCCTGCTTCATTAGAAACAACAAAAACAGTGAATCAGAACCAGAACGCCTCTCTGATGTGGCGGTTTAGTTGTGTTTAAGTAAAACAATCAGAGAACCAGCATCAATCATCGCACCCAATCATGTTTTCTATGTTTCTGCTGATCCTGCTTCTTGTTTGACTGCTTTTATAACGATTATAAATATATAAAATATTTCCTGTTTTTCTTTTTAAGCTTTATTTACTCAAGACGACGTGGGTTGTGTGAAGGTAAAACACACCGAGGCTGCAAACAATGAGGCTCCAAGGAGACGAATCCACTGAAACGACGTGATTTTTAGATACAGGAATGAAAGAAGAGAGGTTGTTGGCAGAGGTGGTGTGTGTGTGTGTGTGTGTGTGTGTGTGTTTGTGTGTGTGTGTGTGTGTGTGTGTGTGGTAGTAGCTGAGTAGAGAAAATGAAAAGAGAGCTCTTGTTTCCAGTGCTCTTGTTATTGCAGCTTGTTCTGGCTGTCAGAGGACCTGGCTGAACCCTGACCTCTCTGCCTGCAGCATGAGGAAGTGGTTAGACAGACTCACAACAACGAGACGCGCTGCGGCTGAGAGCTGAGACGCCGTAGCTGTTCCCTTTCAGTTTACTTTTTGGCACGCCACCTCGGGCCGCCGCTGCCGGTCCTGTGCCTCCTTCTGCTGTCCGTCCACGATCCGGCCTTGTGTCTCTAAGGCTGAGTGGCCTCATTCTCAGCCGGAGCACCGCCCCCTCATGGGAAAAATGGCCCTAAAGGCTGATAATGTGACCCACTGACCAGGAGGATGTTGTGGAGATGCACAAGCAGGCTGCTGCTCAGGTTACTGATAAACAGTCGGGGCGCAGCGAAGGCTCCTTGTTCTGCTCCCGCCCCCCCAATCCCTTCACACTGTCAAATTCTCATCCCTCTGTGAGTGTGTGTGAGTGTGTGTGTGTTTGTGTGTTCATCAACACACACAGTCTGCAGTCTGGAGGGGACACGCCACATGTCAGCGCTCCGTCTTGCAGTAATTAAGCTGGTTGTTATGATGAAAGAATTTACTTATCATTTGTTTCTCCTACTCAGATCTAATTGAGTGATTGAAATCTTAATTAGATTAGCTCTATATTTCACCTCTATTGTTTCTCAGCCTCTTTAATCCCCCGTTTATATTTTAATCTTGACTGCTGAAGCTGTGAGTCTGCGTCGTCTTCTCTAGCGGAGCTGGGAGGGAGATAATGGCTGCACAACGATTTTATTGTTGTTTTTTAAACGTTCGAAGTGACAAACCCACAGAGAGCGGTCACCAGAGCTTAGCACTATGGATCATTATTTGTTGGCTTTTGTTTTCACAAATTAGCTTTTATTTTATTTTTCACTTCTCCTAGCCTCAATAAAAACTGGGCCAATAACTGATTAATTTTTAAAGCCCCATTCCTTAACTTTGCGGATATATGCTCTCTGTCGCCCTCTAGAGGCTTGCTGCGTAACGTCACTGTCGTAAAATCAAATCTCTCTCTCGGGCATAAGAGGCATGTTTACTTTACTAAAGTCAGGCAAAACAACGCAAACAAATTTTTAAAAATGCGCGTTTTGGTGGACATAACGCGTTTAGAATGGTATAAAAATGTGCATTCAAGATGTGCGTTGTGGCGCCATTAGAACGCACGCTTTTCTTTTTTTACCCCTTTGGCTTGCCATATTGTGCCGTAAAGCAACACGTAGTCAGTACTTCTGCCGGCGGGCTGCAGGTCAAAAACTGTTTAGTGCGGTAAACAGACGTGGGACCTCCTACCATCATCACAGCTCCGAAAATGAACATTGTAACTCCCTCCAAGTTGACTCACGGACACAAGGCGTTCTTTGTTAACTGGCATTTATTCACACCATCAACCATGCCGTGAGAACTGTACAAATTAACACAAAAATGATTAGTTTCATACTATAAATACATTCTCATGGAGAATAAACAATAAACAAAACATTTAAACATAAAATATCTCATTATCTCCAAAAATTGGCTTCCTAACATAATTACAAAACAATCATGTTTAACAATACTAATTATGTCCAATTAGCAACTTATCCGCACAAAACATCATAAAAAACAGAAACCTTCATACCTCATTGGCCGCAGGAACTCAAAGGGGTTAAGAAAGGTTACATCCCACTGGCGAAAGTGCGTCATAATTACCGACTGTACCACAACAACATAAGGAACATTAGTTCCACTACAAAATGATAAAATGCCTTTTTTAAATGAATATGTAAACAGAACCTAAAATAAACAATATTTTTCTTAAACATAAGTTATTCTTTCAGCCATAAATGTCAGATTAAATTAAAATTGTATAACTGTCTCTGATGGCAGCTACAAACATAATAGATGATGGTATGTCACCAAAACTTCACAAAAAACATTATTTTGAGGTGTAAAAGTTGTGGAATGTGTCTTTAACAGATATACGTGTTCATGACTCGTGCTGCACGGGTCAGCGTGTTTCTGGCCTTCGTCCTCTCTGTCTGTAAGGAATCCCATCATAGCCACAAGCAGGAATGTGTTGGTCAATTAATGAAGTTGTTTTCTCGACACCAACATCTGTCGATGGAGTTTTTTTCACGTTGAAAATACTTGATGCTGTGTCAGAAAATCATTTTTACTCACATCTCAAATCAAAAGAGCGAGAGTTTAAGGTCAGTTATGTAGCCTGGTGCTACAGTTAGATAAAAAAAGCACTAATTAATAATTTAATTAAAAACCTTGTATTTCCTTGAAGGAATGCCTCGCCTTATGTTGAGAAATGATGAAGTTCTGACTTTTTAAAAATCATTTGAATCACATTAGAACTGGTCCAGCTCAGAAACCATATGAAGCCCTAGTTTATTTGTACTGTACATATTTTTTTACACATTTGAAAATACACAAGATTATAGCCAGGACTAATTTCCATCTTCAGTCCCTCAGGATGGTTGATGCCAGCCACACATACATTTAAAAAAACATCATTATACAATGGTTCTAAAAAAAATACCATCATTAAAATTATATATATATGATGAGTGCCTGTGTGCTGTCCTTCAGACCAGCTCTATCTAGCCATTGGTAGGAGTTCAGCCACTTCAGTTATCTGTTGGTGGTACATCCCATGTAGGGGTTTGTCCTCCCATGATGGTATTTCCAGCACCTCCTGTTCACCATTGTCTGAGACATCCACTGAGTATGTCATCTGTTGGGGCCTTGTCCTTGAAGTACTTATGGATCTTGGCTGTTTCATCCTGGACAGTGGCTCTCATACTCATAGTCCTCAGCCTCCTACCTTACGGCTGGTGTACAGTCTGGGTGCTGGACTTGGGGTGGAACCCATGCATGGTTAGGAGTTTCCATGTCTCAACATCTGTGGTCAGTATTTCTTCCTTTGGCCAGCTTATTATTCCTGCAGGATATCTGATTACTGACATGGCATTGCTGTTTCTTGACTGAATCTTGTTCTTGCCACTGAGCTGACTTCTTACTCATATTTGGCTTTGGCTCATTTCCTCGTGGCCTCATTGAGGTTGCCATTTGCTTGTGGGATACAAAGGTACTTGTAGCTGTCCTCAATGTGTCCTTCTGTGTGGAATACCTTCCCAACAAATAAAAAAAAAGCTGTTTAACATGTCATTTATAATTGATAAATGGTTTGGAAAACCAAGACTGAGGCACAGTGAGCGTGGCCAGGTGGAGGAGAGGTAAGAGAATAAGTGACTAAGGAAAGATGAACATATTATTCATGTAAAATAATAAGGAAAAGATTCATCCTTCATAACTGCAGTGCAGCTCGGCGTGAACAGTGAGAGGGAGATTGCAGCGCTCCTTTGACGACTACAGATAAAGAACTACAGCGTCGCGCGGTAAGTCGTCATTTCCGCTTTCTTTCGGATTGGTTATTTTTGAGCTGGCTAGTCCCGCCCCTTGTGGTGCTCGCTGCCGAGAGTTACCAGACCCTTCCGCTGTGAATAGACAGAGGGAGAGTCTGGCAGGCCAGGCTAACAGAGGTCACCATCTTGAATGGAATTGCATGTTAGACCCCCCTCTCTACATCTGTGATTAAAGCTGGATCGGTCGATTGGTCGATAATTGTCCATAAGAAATGTCGCAAACTCTGCATCTGTCTAGGTCCTTCATCAAACGCGCACCCGCTCTGTCATTGACATCTATACTTAAACGGATACCTATTGGCTAATGCTGAGCGGCGCTCAATTCAAATTGAATGGGACTCTATGGGACGGGAGAGGGGCTTAGCAAAAAAAAAGTATTATATCACAGTACAGGTTAAGAAGACTATCGCTTTTGCAGATTTCTAACATCATTCCTGAAGGGGGGAAAATGCCGCAGGGTGTCTGGGCTCTCCCTTAGAGATAGGGTGAGAAGCTCGGTCATCCGGGAGGGGCTCAGAGTAGACCTGCTGCTCCTCCACATCAAGAGGAGCCAGTTGAGGTGGCTCGGGCATCTGGTTAGGATGCCTCCTGGACGCCTCCCTGGTGAGGTTTTCCGGGCACGTCCAACCAGGAGGAGACCTAAAGGAAGACCCAGGACACGCTGGAGGGACTATGTTTCTCGTCTGGCCAGGGAACGCCTTGGGATTCCCCCGGAGGAGCTGGCCCAAGTGGCTGGGGAGAGGGAAGTCTGGGCCTCTCTGCTTAGGCTGCTGCCCCCATGACCTGACTCCGGATAAGCAGAAGAGAATAGATGGGAAAATGCCAGATTGCTGCTTTAATTAACTCATTCACTGCCAGCCGTTTTCTGATCAGAAAGCCCCTGACTGCCAGCGTTTTTGAGCATTTTTACTGTTTTTTGAAGAGTCACAGAACATTGTGCTCTATGATCATGTAAACGCCCAAACTACCAAAAGAAAGAGTAGACTCACTTCTTACATCAGGAAGAATCACCGTATTTCTAGCGTTATCTGTTCTTTCACAATCTGTTGTCGAAGCGTGAGCTGCAGACGTATTTCCGGTTGGCGCATCGCTTTTTTCACAGCAGCGTCCCAAAATTATCTCCTTATTCATTCATCCTCTGCTTCCTGATCACGTGATGTGTGACATACATGGATGAAGATCCGCTTTAGACACGTGATGTTTGTTCTCACGGTGCGGGGGCTCGCTCCGACGCCCGCCCCGTAAAAAAATGCAATTGACAACTATAGTTGTCAATGGCAGTGAATATGTTAAATGTTTTTTTTTGGGTGGTTGATTATATTTAGCAGAATCGTTTGGTTTAGCCATGTCACTGAGCTGTACATGAACCTATGAGGCAAACAGAAAAAACCCATCATGTTAGGGATTTTGCATTAACACTTAAATCCGAGAAGCCTTAGATCTGTGTGGAGCCACTTCAGATCCACTTCTGAAGCTCGAGTGGCCTCTTAAAACACAAGTGGCCATGATCAAACCCAGAAACCTTGTGATTGTTGGAACCAGAGGAGCCATGAGACAAGTGATGACAGACAGGACTTCCAAACTTAAGGTTCTGTCCCGGTTCTGCATGAACGCGACGTCACACCACGCTGCACCTTTAGCTCCATTGTTTGTGGAAGATGTGATTAAAAGTTATGCACAAACTCTGACCGTCACTCACCCGCCGCTGTGGGTGATGAGGTTAGACGGCCAACATCAATCCTATATATGTGTTTTGCATGCACATTTCGAGTTTCCTGGCTGGAATACTGTTAATATTTCACCAAGCGGAGTCTGGAAAAACATGAAACCACTCCCTCTTGAAACGATTCTGTGGTTGTCAGCGCTGTCGTTCAGGGCCTGGGGGGAGGCTGCCACGGGAACTTGTAATGGACAATCAAACCTTTCACACTCTGTGGACTTTGATGTTAGTGTTACAAGCAGAACGCCAAGAAGAACCAGGTTCAAAAATAGCAGATCTCTGCAGGCTGTGAATGGATTTGTCAGTGGAAACCACACGCTTAGCCAAGCAGGTCCTCATAATTGCCCACTGACACACAGCCTGCTGGTGAACTCTGCTCCTCGCCACAAGAGTTTTAATGGAAGCTAGAAAGAAAACGTACGTTTAGGACTGCCACTCAACACCAGGTTGCATAAGAGGAAACGAGGCGGGAATGCTAAGTATCAGAGTTAGGGTTAGTCGGCGTAGGAAGGTTTCGACTCCTCAGCTCCAGAGGGAACCTACCTGCCTGCACGTTTTTCCTTCTTCACCTGAGTGCTGGCAGACGCCCATGAACAGGGCTGCTGCTCAATATGCATCACTTATGAGTCAGAAGTAACAAAGAGGGGAAATGATGGTCATTAGATGGAGTGAGAGTTATTGAAAAATGTAGAAGAGGAAGATTACAGCTGTCAAGAGACTTAAAAATGTATTCAGCGTTTCATGTCATGCTTCTATATGTTAACTCCCCTAAAACCGCAGAAACAGCAGAAACTCAATGCAGGTCTGTGTTCAGAGAGATTTTCATCAGGCGTGGCAGAGATTCTGTTTCCTGCTATTTTAATAAGCACTAAAACACTTTTTAAGGATTTATGGTGTCAACGTGTTAAAAGCAGGAATACATAAAATAGAAAAGGATGAATGTTGACATCTTTTGCCACCAAAATATTAACAAAGCAGAATTCAAGAAAATAAAGAATGCTGTTGATTTTAGGCCCAAGGTGCTTTAAATTGCATAGGATTATATTTTATTATTAATAATGTTTTATTATTTTGGGTTTGTTTTTGACTGAATAACCTAATAGCAGCTCTGCGCAAAAGTCTCAAGTTATTATTTAATTTGTCAAATTTTGCTTTTCAAGCTTTCAGACTTTTTCTTAAAGCTGTAGAACACTCGTTTAATCAAAACATTTGCAGTGGTCTCTATTAGGAACGAATGCCTTATAAATCTTACTCTGGGGAAAAAAAGCTCCGGCCAGATCAGAGTTGAGCTTCAGACGACATGATTTAGTCTTATTTCCTGATGTGTGGACATCTCTCCTCTGATTGGCTAACAGCAACACGACTCTACCACTGACTCTGTTTGCTCTGCAACGTTGATGTTTTATCTCCACCAATAACACAAGCCTGGAGGAGTTCTGCTGTGTGGTGGAGTTGCTAATGCTAACGGTTAGCGTCTACTAGCCCATAAAATTATGCTTTTTTGTAAAATTTGCGTCATAGTATTAACTATTATGTTCATTTTCATACCTGTGATAGTGTTGGGGGGTCCCACGTCTGTTTACTGCGTTATACAGTTTTTGTGCATCGGGTAGCGATGGAAGTACTGACTGGGCGTTGTTTTACGGCAGAATATGGCAAGCCAAAGGGATAAAAAAGTGCGTGTTCTAAACGCGCGTTATGTCCGCCAAAATGTGCGTCTTGGACGCGCGTTTTGATGCCAAAGGGGGCAAAAACTTGCATGTTCTAAAAGCGAGCATTATGTACGCCAAAAGGCGCGTCTTGAACGAGCGTTTAGGCGGACATAATGCGAGTTTAAAACGCGCATTTTTTTTATCCCTTTGGCTTGCCATAATTGTATAACGTAGACTCGCTGTAGCAGCGGCAGATCCACCAAAGAAAGCTAGAAATCCCTTATCAGAGGAATCTAGGAAAAGAAAAGGAGAACGTGATAGAGCAAGAGCAAAGACCAGAGTTATTATTGGGCCGTCTTTTCCTCGCTGGAGAGCTCTTTTAGAAAGAACAGCATGAACTACGGACTCTGACCTAGCCGTGCTGCTAATGGCTAGGTAAGTAATAAATGATTTCACCAGGGTTATTGTGTTTGGTCGGGCATAAAGTTGTTATACAGTCCTGATAAAACTATTTATTCAATGTTTGGAGGTGGAAAAGTTTGTTTTCGTTGTTTTGCCTGATATTAGGATGTAAACATGCCACTTTTGCCCGAGAGAGAGATTTAATGTTACGACAGTGACGTTACGCAGCAAGCCTCTAGAGGGCGACAGAGAGCATATAACTGCAAAGTTGCGGAATGCTGCTTTAAAGTGACAGAGCCCTGAAACGGCTCATTCTGGAAGGTACTGAAACTCTCAAGAATAACACTGCTGAGATGAAGAAAAAAGTTGTAATATGTCCCCTTAAATATTTTAAAGTGACACTAATCAGTAGTTTTTGAGGGTCTTTCAGTCTTTTTTTAAACTTTGGCTGTTTTTTCAGTACAGCATGAAACTAATTTGTTACAGAGATATTTTTGTTTGTGTGTAAATCAGGTTAACTCTGGTTTATGAACCATTTAGACATAAAAACAGCTTCTAAATAAAGAGAAACTTGTTTTGTATCAAGGCATGTGACACAGTTTTTAGAAAACAATCTTAAATGGGATTTGACGGTAATTTGTTAGCAGTGGGTCATTGAAGTTTAAAGTTTCTATGTGACATTCTAGCGTGCATTTGTGTGTGTTTGGAAATCTCATCCTGATCAAGCCATAGCATAATGAGCAGTTATGGGTAAAAGTGTTTTTCTGCCTTTTAATCACAGACTGTATAAAAATGGACAAAGCTACTCCACCTTCTTCCGCTGTACACAAGTCAAGCCTTGCTCTCTCGTTTACTCTCGCTGCCATGTTGTATTTTTGGAACCAGGAGTCGCAGGATGTGGGGCTAAAAGTCCAGATTGCCAGATGATAGTGGACCCTCAAAGGCAGCTGGAGTTTCCACCTCAAGCTGCCCCAGCGTTACTCAGGCCAGACTGAAAACCAGTGAAAATCAAATATCAGGGGTTGGTACAGACCTGCAGAGAACCAGTAGAGGTGGGCTGCAGGGGACTTCCAGTTCATCTTTATACCCTCAGGTTATTACTAGGAATGGTTGCCCGAAAGAAGAGCTAAAAAAATAAAAAGCAGTGAAGCTAAAGCAAAAGCCTGACGGTGGTTGAGGATCAAGAGGCCAGATCCTTGGTAGAGTGGTGGGCCACTCAGACACAAACCACGGATCATCTCAGGTTAGGTCCAGAAGGTCTGATCACCAAGAACGCCATAAGGTTCATTATTGATGATGTGTCCAAGCTGCAGTCTGTTTTAGATGTGTTGAAGGCCACCGCCGCACCATCGTGCTTTTCTATGGCATCAGGAGAAACGTTTAAAATAAAGATTAACCAGAGGTTAGACATTTCTGTCGTGCAAAGTGTGTTAAAATCTTCATACAGTTGTTTTTGTTTGTATTTCTAAATAAAAAAATCTGACCATCAGTGCATTACTACAGGGTTAAGTTTGTTTGATCATGACTTAAAATTCTCTGAATGTGTCTCGGAGGTGTTCAAGAACATTTATCTTTAAAGGGGGCATATCATGCAAACTTAACTTTTGCATCCTTTTGTGTTGCTGTGGTTCGCTACTGCCTCCATAAACACGCCAAACATAAAAAAAATCTATACTATGATTTTCTGTCAGGATTTGATTAATTATGTGCCTAAAACAGGCTGTTTTAAAAAGTTCCTGTTTGTGATGTCACAACCAGGAAATTAGAACAGAACCACCGTGAAGGAGAGAGCTGCTGCTGGAGGAGCAGCGGCTCTACTCTGAGCCCCTCCCTGACATCAGCTCATAGCAGCATGAAAGGGGGATGGGTGGGCGTGGCCAGCTCCAGCTTGTTTTCTTAAAGTGACAGAGCCGTGAAACGGCTCATTCTGGAAGGTACTGAAAATGTTAAGAATAAAACTGCTGAAATTGTTATGTGAGAGGGATTTAGTGCAAAAAAACGTCAAAAACATGTTTTATAACGGCTATAGAACTATTATGACTTTAAAAAAAAATCACATATCTCTTGTTAAAGGTTTCAGTGCAGAAATCTGTAAAAGAAACAAAAAAATCCAACATGTCTGCTTTGGACCTGAGCCATACAGAGTTAACAGTAAGATCTGATAATGAGAAAACACAGCTTGGAGTCATTTTTACGGCTTGTTCTCAATTAAAAGACTTTGATCAAAATCAGTACAAGTGTCTGAGCCACATGCAGCTGGAAGAGGTCGGCTCATGCAGCGGGATTACGGATTTCTATAAACTCTCGTTATGTTTCTCTTTCGCCGACCACAGAGGACCATTTTGTTTATGGCCCGGGCCGAGCAGACCACCACGTCTGTGTTTGGGAGCTCTTCTCACCATGAGAGCTGTAACAGCTCAGAGCTGCTCCTCAGAAGTTTCTGTTCTGCGTGGAGTCCCAGACAGGAAACGGCACTCTGGGGAACCACAGGCATCCATAAATATTCAAGCCTGCAGAAGTTTATAGACTTTGTTGTTAAGGATTTATGGTGGACTGCAGAAGTGGTTATGAACCTTGTTTCTGAACATTCAGACTTCCTCAGAGGGCAGGTGCTAATGTAAAAAAACCCAAAAAACCCTGGATGTGTTCAAACTTCAGACCGCTGACGTGATGGAGCGCTGTGGTGCTCGTAGGGCCGAACGCTGCTGTTTCAGCCGTGGTAGTTTCCATCTGTCGCTGGTTTAAAAAGCTTCTGAGGAGGAAACCAAAAATAACTGTACCACTTTACAACAAGGCTCCCCTTATGAGTGGCTAATAAATGGCTTATAGATGGTTAATCTGTAACACTTTATTAACTGATAATAAGTGTTTATTATGCATTAATTAAAATGAGAGAACAGATTTGGCTCATTATTTTTGCAAGAAACTAGTCAGTTTTCTCCTTTCTCACTATAATTAATGCAGAATAAATAATTATTAATGATGTATGAAGATGAATTAATACCATATCTATAAACTATGCATTAGCCCTTTAAATGGGGAGCCTTATTATAAACTGTAGCTAAACTGACGGTGATGTTTTCACCGTGTTTTTTAGGTTTACGAAGAGGAACATTACTAGTCAGCTGCATTTTCACAGCTTGTTTTTGTCTTTTTTTCAAACTAAAAACCACTTTTGACTTTTGCAGAACATTATGGTTTCTGTCAGCACATTTGTGTTTCACAACCTGCTGAATGATGCCTAAATGTGCTCACCGCAACCCCATGATACCAGCATGAAGACCACCACACCACGCATTTCACACCTACTTTCCTCATCCCTTCACTTCTCTTTTCCTTCATGTTGCAACGCGGCTGTTGCTTCTTATCAAGCCTGATGAAAAACAACATTTCTCTACATTTTGCATTTCTCCCACGCTGCTAAACTTTCAGTTATTTCTAGAGCTTTTGTTCTGTAATCCCCTTCTCTTTTTTCTTCATGCGCTTGCTGTTGTGTCATTTCAGTGCATCTCTAGGTTACTTATCTAAGCTTCATTGCAAAAGGGCAATTTCCCCTTAAAGCCCATGAGTCATTGGTGTCTCCACACCACACCAAGATAACAGCATCTGCAAAGAAAAGGTTGCGGTGATGCCATGCTTCCTAAAAGCATTTTTTCTTTATATTTCTGGTTCTGAAGGCTTTCAAAAAGCTTTTTGTGGCAGAGGTAGAGTAATTCTTGATGTTTGGTGTTGCAGTGTGCAGAATGAACCGGTGCTGCTGCTTCAGTTATATGTGACACAGTCAAACCATTAATGGATTTATTAATAAATATGAAACACCAATCAATGTTATTCACTTGGTTTAGTTTGTAGTTCAATCATTTATGTTGATGATTCGTGGATTTAAAGGTTAAAAAGGTTAAAAACAGAAGGAATCTTGATTTAGCCACCATTAGAAAAGAGGAAGGTGGGTTACAATTAGGGATGCTCGCTTGTTGGCTTTTTTATCGATATCCGATCCGAGACTCATCCGATTGTCTAATTCTTAATTTCCGATACCGATATATGCGGTGTCCCCCCAATAAAAAAAAAAACTCATCTAGGTTACATCTAACATCACATATTCCATATCACGAATGCTTAAGCTTTAAATAAATGGTCAGTAATGTATTTTTTCTGTTTCTGTATATTGTAGTTATGGTGATAAAACATTAAAAAAGATCTTAATTTAAGAAAAGCAAGCCTTGGGTGAAGATTCTGTTGCTTGTTTGCTGGCTAGCTACACGTAGCTATGTGCTATGTGGCAGACCCTCAGTACACAGGGCAAATTACTAAATATTCACAAGTTGTGCCAAATAAAACTCAAATATCTCAAAAACTAAACCTCAGATCTGTCATATTTTGGCATTTTAAGGGGGAGGAGATGAAGCCGAAGAGTTTGATGGGTAATATGTGCATGGTGTAAAAGTTGGGTCACTATAGGAGTAATAATCGATATTTTCTGATATTACATTTTAAGGCCAATATTGACCAATAATATTGGACGTCCCTAGTTACAATGTTTTTTCCCATATTTGTGAGTGTGTGTGTGTGTGTGTGTGTGTGTTTTGTTGGTAAGACAGTAAATGGTAAATGGTCTGTATTTGTATAGCGCCTTCTTAGGGTTCTACAACCCCCCAAGGCGCTTCACAACACAGTCATTCACACACACTGGTGGGGATGAGCTACATCGTAGCTACAGCTGCCCTGGGGCACACTGACAGAGGCGAGACCTGCCGTACACTGGTGCCACCTGCACTCTGACCACCACCAGCAGGCAAGGTGGCTTAAAGGTTGGTTTATGCTTGACGCATGTGCATTCCACGCGGATGGAACTTGCGTCGGAACTTGCAGCGTCTATGGTTCCTTCCTACCTTCTGCGGCAATATTCTCCCAGACTGTAGGGGGCGGCATGGGGCTCTACGGCATGCATCCAACACTACACCATAGTAGACGTAGAAATCACTCAAGTTTTACATTTTTTTACTGCTTCCTCATCTTTTCCGAGTGTGACAGCAATTTCTCCACGAATTATTAACAATATTTTCATTACGGTGATCTTTATGGGCCGAATCATAGAGATGTTTGTATTTACGAACCTCCGCCACTACGAGCTCTAGCCAGTCCGCTATGTTTTTCTGCGCGGGACCATCTTACGTAGTTAGAAAATTTCCGAGGTCCGCGGTGCGGAAACTTTGGGTTGAACAGAGGCCACGCGGAGGGGAGTGGTTGCTAAAATGACGCAAGTTGGCCGCCTGGAGCCGTGCGGACCTCGCGGACGCGTCAAACATAAACCAACATGAAGTGTCTTGCCCAAGGACACAACAGCAGCTTTCTTTGGCTGGAGCCGGGATCGAACCTGCAACCTTCCAAATACTGGACAACCCGCTGTAGCTCCTGAGCTACTGCTGGCCAAGGGGGGCACACTATAGCGGGGTCAAGCATTAGTCCATCATCCTCACACATGATCTCACTCTGGAAATTCTTATTTACTCATTAGTGCCACTAGTGTTTGGTCTTGGAATTGCATCCGCCTATAATCTTATCATCAAAGGACAGATGAGTGACAGGACTGGGACTCTTCAAGGGGGCCAATCAGATATCAGCAGGGGCCCCTGGAGCCCACCCTTAGAGCCACCAGTGTGGCAAGCAATCTCATGAAGAAAGTAACCATTGGATAGGCATCTTCAACCCCATTTAAGCTGTTTGTCACATCTACACTGGGTTAGCATAGAAAATCAGTACAAATCTGTAAATTCTACAGATATTGAGCTAAAATCTGGCGTCGTAAATGAGCTAACATTTTATCTGGTGGTAGCTGAGACTCATTTACAACACATACATCTGAGTGCTAAAAGATAATGTGAGACCTTGTGATACTGCATCATAAGCATGGTGTTACTTTCTAGACACCCAACTGCTGTACATCCATCATTACTCCACACAAGATTTCATCTTAACCGTCTGGCATTAAAGAAGGAAGTCTAGAGTTTAAATGATGATATTAAACAGATGAGAAGCCTGCTGGATGATCTGACCCCAAAGTCAATAAAAAACTTACATCTAGATGCATTTTAATCTCACACTTTATTTAACGTGACTCAAATCAGACAAAAGTCACCGCAATTAATTCTTTCTGCACAATATTTTTATGAAACATGCATTTTCAGACATATTGGAAGTCTATTAGGAGGGACTGATTAACAGGAAAACCCCTTTAAATACATTCTATAAGAATGTTAATCTGAGACAAGTCTCCTTCAGAGTCATGTTATCTCCGCAGCAATACCAATAAAAGGCAGGAAGCTTCAGTTCCTATCCTGCCAACAGACAAACTCCTCCATCTTTACCAGAGCTTAGATTTAAGGCAACGGCCCAGAGAAGAAGCACATGTTACATTAGAGTGAAGAAGGCTGCATGTGGCATTTAGCTGGACTCTACAGGCGTTTCTGCATCAGGAACAGTTTTTATCTGCTTTCCTTCTGAGAGAGATAATGTTACAATAAAAGGTTCCCCACAGGCGATGCATCATGTCAGGAGATTAAAATACACAAGTAGGCCACGATCTCCACATAGACTGGTTAACCTAATGGTTTATCATTTTCATATTTTAATGTGGTTGGGGTGAGAGCGGTAGGGTTTGTCTGATGCTGAAATTTATTTTCTGATCTGTAACATTTAAGTAAGAGTGATAAAAACACAATTAACTGTTTTTCGGAGCGCTGCTTATACCAGAACATATTTATGTATGTGCTCACGTGTGTCTTTAAACACCCACTCCAAGTAAAATCGAGTTTTTTCTGTTTGTAACATGTTCTTGAGGTGTTTTTCTTATGCTACAGCAGGACATATCTGAAGAAATTTAAGCTCAAAATTGCATTTCTGAGTATTTCTGCATTCAAATCACTGTGAATCGGTAGCAGATGAAAAAATGCAGCCTAATGGGCTCGACACACGGGAGGTGACATCACCTCTCCTCCATTCATTTTCAATGAGACAAGCGCAACAAAGCGAAAATTGCGGGTCTCCCTCCTGCTAAGTGAAACGCGAAAAACGTGCATGTGAAATTTTGCGTTCGTCCATGTGTGCACAACACATGCACAAACGCAAAATTTCACGCGAGCCAGCGGCGTAATCCCAGAAAGTTGAAAAATTTTCAATTTTTCATCGCTGTCGCTCGGACAAGAACCAATCAGTAGAGGTTTCATTGACTGACCAATGAGCGGACAGGATGCTTCTCAGTACATCACCAGGCAAACATGGAGGAAAAGTTAATACTTGCCGTGTCGGATGTCCCAGAGCTTTACAAGTCTAACTCTAGCAAAACCTTGTGAGACTTCATATCTACCGCTTTTTCAACTCTGAACTGCTTTAATAACCCAAAATTCCCTCCAATCTGACAGTCAATCAAAACAACGGAAGACTCGCTATTCGCCCTGGAACAGAGGTGTTGGTGGCTTTTGCTGCTGGCCGCTGCCGTTTGCCGCCTCCCGTGTGTCGAGCCCAAGAAACTGACGTCACAAAGCCACTAGGCGGAGCCCAAACTCCACTCCGCTCCGCCCCCTCAGGCTCTGAGGAATAGAGAAGATGGAGGATCAACACCTTTATGCTGTAGCGGGATGTAATATTGAGAAGAGAGATCGTGAAATTAGCTTTCACACTTTACCAAAATCCTTTTCTTTCAGACAAAAATGAATTAATTTCCTTGGTCTCAGGGACTTTAAAGCAGCATTCAGCAACTTTGCAGTTATATGCTCTCTGTCGCCCTCTAGAGGCTTGCTGTGTAACGTCACTGTCGTAACATTAAATCTCTCTCTCAGGCATAAGAGTCATGTTTACATCCCTAATGTAAGGCAAAACAATGAAAACAAACTTTTCCACCTCCACACATTGAATAAATAGTTTTATCAGGACTGTATAACAACTTTATGCCCGACCAAACACAATAACCCTGGTGAAATCATTTATTACTTACCTAGCCATTAGCAGCACGGCTAGGTCAGAGTCCGTAGTTCATGCTGTTCTTTCTAAAAGAGCTCTCCAGCGAGGAAAAGACGGCCCAATAATAACTCTGGTCTTTGCTCTTGCTCTATCACGTTCTCCTTTTCTTTTCCTAGATTCCTCTGATAAGGGATTTCTAGCTTTCTTTGGTGAATCTGCCGCTGCTACAGCGAGTCTAGGTTATACAATTATGGCAAGTCAAAGGGATTAAAAAAAATGAGCGTTCTAAACTCACATTATGTCCACCAAAACGTTCATTCAAGACACGCGTTTTGGCGGACATAATGCCCATTTAGAACGCACGCTTTTTTTTAATCCCTTTGGCTTGCCATATTCGTAAAGCCGCAAAGTAGTCAGTACTTCATGCGGCTACCCGAAGCACAAAAACTGTATAGTGCAGTAAACAGACGTGGGACCCCCCAACACTATCACAGGTATGAAAATGAACATAATAGATGATACTATGACGCAAAAACTTTACAAAAAAGCATAATTTTAAGGTGTAAAAGTTGCGGAATGTTGCTTAAAAAACACGCATGGTTTGCAGTCATCATTTCAGTGAAGTTATTTTTTTCTGTCAGGAGCTAATTCAAGCATCGACCTGTTTGATAGCATTACATCAGCTATTTATGGAGCTGATGTAATGCTAGCAGCCAGTGCTGCATGCTAGCACAGAGAGCTAGCATAAACAGAAAGCTCTCAACAGCCGGGAAAAGAGGGGCGGGTGGGGCCTCCGTGCCAACGGCTCCGCCCACCCCTCTTTTCCTTAGAAAGTATTAGAAAACGGCACAGGTTTTGTGATTTTGGCTAAAAACAGAATAATCATAGTTTAAAGACCACTGAGAATTATTTAAACAGCTAAGAAGATGATCGGAGTGGGACTTGAATCAAGTAATTGGTCTAAATTTGTGGTTTTGTTGATGTGCTAGCTGCAAACGTAGTAAGAGGGCCAATCTGACTGATATGATCCAGTATTTAGATGAACCCAGTTCTGATTAAGGGCCCCTGATGGGTTGACGTTATACACTGTAAATGGATTGCAGATATGAAAGGTTGCCTGTAGCTCCTTTTCCAGAGAAACCAGGCCGATTGTTCCTCTGTGGCTCTGTTTGGGTCTGGCAAGTCATAATCAGATAAAGAAGATATTAGATTTTAGTTTGTAACCGTCTGATTTTCCAGCCACCCACTCATCGATCACGGTCCGTGCAATCTCAAACGCACAAATAAGCACCTACACACTTTTCCTATCAGAAGCAAACACATAGACAGCTGGGGAAAAGCAGGCAACACAACCTCATGAATTCCTATTAAAGTGAGCTTATTGAAAAAGCAGCCTCCACTTTTTTCGTGTCAATCATTACACATTATGCCAGTGGTGATAAAAACATTTATTTTCCATCTGGCTCTGGGTCCAATTACAGTTTATCATGCAAACCGTGTTGAAATTCAAGTTGTGGATCAATCTGGTCACCAGCATGCTGTGCTGTCCAGGATTTAATATGAAACACCAATTAGGACGTTTGGGAGTTTCAGAGTCATTTCATGCTGATAAAGCTGCAACATCTGGATAATCATTGCTTCTGTAAAGATATATACCTGTCTCCTTAAAGAAGTCCTTCACTGAGAAACCATTTTTTACTTATTATTTTTGAAAATGATTGTTAACTCTGAGTTTTTCATGCAGGCTGAACATGAAAATAGTCTCCTCCACCTATCTCCTGCATTAGCTTAACATTTAACATCAACACTTAAGTAGCACGAAAAACTTTGTGCTTGAAACTTTGGACACCATTTTTTAAATAAATCTTTAGGAATAAATCCTTTTATAACAAGGAATTATATTTAATGGCATTTCAGAAAATATGATGATGCCACAGGATGCATGGTGGCACAGCTAGTGGCACTGTTGCCTTACAGCAAGAAGGTTGGTGGTTCGAATCCCTGCTGCAGCATGGGTTTTGTCCTGGTACTGCGGTTTCCTCCAACATATCAAACACATGCATGTTGGATTAAATGGAGAGTCTAGATTATTCCTAGGTGTGAGTGGTTGTTTGTGTCACCCGATGACTGCTGGAGTTAGACACCAGCTCACCTCTTCCTGCTCAGGAACGAGCGGTTAGGAGGATGAGAGAGGGAGGGAGCTGGTGTAACATTTAAGATGGAATGGTTTAAATGTAGAAACGCAGTAAATAGAAGCTTCCTGTGCACCTTTTCACTTGTCTGTCTGCTTCTGTCAGTCTAAACGTTGATCAGAAACTCAGCGTTAGGTCTTTGTTCGTCCGTCTTCCTGTCGGTAGCTTCAGAGGAGTTTCCTGAGGCTTTCTCTCTTCATGCTAGCTGTTTCCTTTAGAAGCCGTGAGCTGTCAGGTGCTGTCTACGTGTCACCGGGTGAAGTCTGACTACACCTAAAACTACATCTGAGTTATCGGTTGTGACTGCCGACTGTCTGATGACATTTGTCAGTGTTTACTGTTGTAGGTGAACAAAGGGTCACCTTGTTTTTAGGACGACTTAACGCTGACAAGGTCACAGAGGGGTCATCTTGAGCCTGATGGAGCAGGACCAGGCAGACACGTATAGGCTGTGGCAGGTTGTCTTTGCTAAGGCGACGGTTCCCTGTGGACGTCAGGGGACGCTTCTTCAGGATCTGATGTTTGATACCAACAGACATTCTCTAACGATGAACAATGAGCTGCTCTACTTTCATAACAACTTATAGATTAAAACACTCAGTTCAGCAGGTTCCAGTCAAAGATGTAAGATATTTAACTTTATTACTGAGTTTACACGTGAACTTTTTTGGTTCTTTATTAAAAAAAATAAACAATATATTTCAGTAAATGATTAAAATACTTTTAATACGGTAGATTAACTCCTGAACCCACCAAAGACCAGAGACTAAAAGTAAAAGTCGTTTATTTTATATTATTTTGTAGAATCTTACTTTGTCAGTTTCATTCCCCTATTATACATTATTATTATTATTATTATTATTATTATTATTATTATTAATAATAATAATAATAATAATAATAATAAATAAAATAATAATAATGTTCATTTATTTGGCCAATACTTTTGTCCAGAGTGACTATTTGGTATCAGAATAATGAATATGCCATGTAATATTGATACTGATTATAGTATTGTATATTATTATTAAAACGTGTCATATTGTGATGTAAATTACTGGTTACCAAATTTGGTGTTGAAACCTGAAAAAACAAGTTAAAGGTCTTGAGAATTTTTCTAGAAATTACATAAAATTAAATGAAATTGACTAGAATTCATGTCAAAGATAAAGTTAATTGCTAATAAGAAATAAAATATGAGTAGAAGCTGTTTTTAAAGCCAGACTATGCAACTTTTTCATATTTTTAAATCATGTTCTTGAGCCAGTTTGTGCTAAAATGACCTTTACAGGGTTAATGAAATGTCACTCAGACCCCCACCGCCCACTGTAGCCAGAATACCACACTTGCAACTTCAGAGTGGCGGCCCGGTCCCTGTTGGACTTAGTAAAGTGGAGCTGACATGCCTGGTGCTGCAGTCTGCTTCCAGCATGTTTTAGATCATGAACACAGCTGATGTGTTTGATTTAGTGATGAACCGCTCCTGTAGACACTAATGAAGGCTGAGGAGGCATTTCAGCTGTTAGATTAAGGTGTTAAAAAGACCAACGCACAGCGAGGAGATAAGTTTCACTTTAGGCTTCACTAACGGACACTAGGGGGTGCTAAAAACAAGCTAAAACTTCATAGTATCCCTTTAATTAGTGACATTTAATCCTACCAATAATATTTATATTTTTCTTGTGATACATCATAATAAATTTTGCTATCGTATATTTTTTGGGAATATCCAACATGACTCTGAAGCTGTCACCCCCACTAATCACAATTATTTCAATCACCTTTAAACCCTAACCCTAACCCTAACCCTAACTCTAACCAACATTTGTACAGATTTAAGGAACTTTGAAGACTATTAACAACACAAGCACTGATAAAAACTCTCCAAAAACAAAAGTTTCTAAACAGCATTTTTCCATTTTAAACCCTTCCAGCATTTACTTGAAGCGAGCCAAAAGAGTGATTATCCGGGCCGCCTTTAATGAAAGGCAGTAAAAACAGGGAAATTACTCTAAAAATAATAATCATAAAAACTAGCCATTGAGTTTAATGTGACAAGGTTTCACAGAATTATTAATCAGGGAATGAAAATGTTCAGACCTCTGCTCTCAGCTGCCTCACTTAGAGTCTTTAGTTACAGCCATTACATGGCAACTGAAGGTCAGGAGGTCTGCCACTAATTGGTTCTACAGGGTTTTGAATAACAATGAGCACAAGCCAATTAAAAAATCACAATGAGACACCGCAGAGGAGTAAGATGGAGCGAATGTGAGAAAACGGGGGAGGGAGGGCGAGAGAGAGGGTGGCGGGGGACCCGCTGAAGCAGCGATGGGGAAACAGACACTACAGAAAGGAACCGACAGAAGTGCAGCAGTTTCATCTCTTTTGCTTGACTTTCCTCGGCAGCAAAGCTATTAATAAATTTTATAAATCAGTGGTGGCATAAATTTTAATACAGGGCTGTGAAAAAAACAAACTGTCAAGGCTTCTGAAGATGGCTCCACCTCATTGGAAATTCCATTTGCATAAAAGATTCACGTAACACGGGCAGATTTGAAGGGAATCTTTTCTTTTTTATCGTCTGTTCATTTATTAGTAATAGAACCCTTTTGAACATGGCGGGATCTGACGCCCGCACTTTGGAATATAAATCAGTATCTCTTTAAAACAAGTGTCTCTGCCTGGTTTTTCTGTCGCTCCGTGTGTGTGTGTGTGTGTCTTCTGTTTTAATCCACACACACACACGCGCGCGCGCTCACGCATGTTTATGTTATGGCAAAAGGAAAGCATTAAGTGTGTTAACAGGGGGGGGTGTGTGCGGAGCCTCCTGTGCTCCCATGCTGTGTTGAGTGTTGTGTGATGAGACAGCAGCAACCACCTGGTGGCTGCGTTCCTCTGGGAAACATAAAAACAACCGTTCCTCAAATCAATGCTTTCTCAGGTGGGTGGAGAACTCCTCTCAGGTGGAACGGCACCCCCTCCCTTTCCAGGACTTTCACCCACCGCTCAGGTTGAACTGACAGGCTGCAAGTTCATCAGCCCTTGTTTGGTATTTATTTAGTGCTTGTAAGAAGATTTCAGTCTAAACCAGAAGAACCAGTAGCTCAGGCATAAAGGTACATTTCAGAAGGTGTGTTCGTGTTTTAAAGTTGTTTTGTGAATAGCATCAGTTTGAAAAATTAGCTTTACCTCCTATAGACCCATTGAATGTTATTGTTTACATCCGGGTAATCTCACAAGATGGGTGTGTCCAAAACGAAACCTAGGGATTTAGATATTACTACCTTAGAAACATCTCAAAGCTAACGGTGTTTAGGGCAAAGCTTCCAGATGCGTTTGAAATAGTTAATGAGCCGCCTGGACTTCACACAACTGAAGCAACAACGGTGTAACCAGATTTCTTTTATGTTAAATGCTGCAGGATCACCATGACACCACACGCCTTTGGAGATGAACAGATTCTCTGTTTATTCTGACGAGTAACAGAAACACGAAATGAACGACATTAGAGGCTCCAATTACGCAACACATTTTGTGCTGGCTTCTTGCCCTCCAGCCAGAAGCTGGGGGGGCGGGAGCGCATGACGTCACGTGTCGAGGGGTCTATAGGATTGATGAACTGACAGCCAGGATTCAAAGTGCTTGGATCTCCAAAGTCTCACACTGGTTTATGAGAACATCACCTCATCCATTTTTTTGGTGCCATCAAAATTTGCATTAAACCTTAAGAGATTATTGGATGTATGATGCACCCCGAGTGGAGTTCTGTGGTTTTTTACACTTCCACATACCCAAAGTAGTGTAAAGGTTTAGACATAAACATTTGCAGACTGGAGCTGTTTGAAAACACCAGAAACATACTTTAGTCTTGGCTGCATTCGAACTAGCCGTTAGCTCATCGATCCTGAAGGCCCTAAATTATATTTCTCTCAGCTGTTGAGGAAATTATCTTCAATGAATATAATTGTAATTTTTAAAATAACCTTTACTCAGAAACACACTACAGCTATCCGAACCACCCCTTAAGAGAGCTGTTGCATCAACATTTAGGATTTAGATTAAGGATAACTGTGGCTACTTCCTCTTGACATCGACCTAAAATTCCTCCTAGAGCTCCCCATGATCGTTGTTTGACTCGTCCCAGTAGCAGTGAGCTGATGGGAGTGATTATCCTCATGTTTTGTCCACTGAGACTCCTGAAGTCTGTGTGGGATTAAACTTAGTCTGTATTCAATCTGGTGTCAAAGTCATGTGGTGTAGGTTCACCTGAGGGTCCTCACCCATCATCGTATTGATTTAATCTGGTCATTAGACTGAATGGGTTTAACATGGAGCCGAAGGCCGTCGCCCAGACTGAACCTAATTAAAATAAATTACTATAACTTGATCAAAATGTTTAAAGGTGACCAAGAATGCAGTTAATCAGCCATCTAAAACTGATCTTTGAGCCTCTATAAAGCAGCTTAAAATGTCGCAGGAGCCCTGAGAAAGGCCGACTAAAACATGCATAATAAGGCTCATTATAAATGACCTGTTTTCCCCGCCCACTCCACCAGTGTGTGTGTGTGTGTGTGTGTGTGTGTGTGTGTGTGTGTGTGTGTTGGGAGTTTGAAGAGAGACAAGTGAAAGCAGAAACTAAAACTACAGTCAGGGTTTGTCAGTTAAGCCGGGTGTACACTGTGCGACTTTTTCACTTTTTTGAGCCGATTTTCTCCTCGTGCGAGAATGTACGAGATCGGGGCGAGTTTGCGCTGAGCGTCGTGTAGTATACAGGGGGTTGCGAGAGGCGATTAGCACCACATGACCAGCTACCGATCAGCAAGCGTAAGCTCGCACGGATTTTTGGCGTGTTTGATATTTTGCTCGTCCCTCGTGAGAGTATCGCACTGTTGAAGTGGCGCTGCGAGCGTCTGCGACCCAAAAAGTACCAGAACCGCACACGGCGCAAACACAGAAGCAGTAGCGTAAATAAAGGAAGTGGAAGCAATAACAAACCAAATAGCTAACCCACTTTCAAAATAAAAGCATCATTGCTTTGTTCTGATGAAAAATAAACTTTTTTTATTCATTTACCAGCGGGAAATGCTGATAATTTATCGATTTTGATCAAAAGTGGATCAAATATAATACAAATAATAATGTTTTCGTTGTTGTTTTGTTATTTAAGGAACAAACCAGACTTTTATTTTTGTGTCAGATTGATTTTTTAACCGTAGCAACAAGCAGCGCTTGCCATGAAGCAACAGAGTACGTTTCTATTGCAAATGCTGTCCTCGTCCTCCCGTACTCAGACCAACGTGTTGCATCATATCTACTTTTTTTTAGCTGCGACGAGTTCATGCCAGACGTACAGGGTGAGCAGTCAGGTCGCATCCGAGAACTGGGTCGTACAGTGTGAGTACATGACTCGTGAGATTTGCTCTGCGAGGAACTCGTACAGTTTGAGCTGAAGCTGAACGCTACGAGTGAAAAAGTCGCACAGCGTACGCCCGGCTTAAGTCTCCACTCAAGCCTTATATGACATTAATTAATGGAACTTTTAACAAAAAGCCCTGAGCCCAGTTTTCTATTACACAGTGTTTTACAGGGCAGTATCGCGTATCGCTTACATTATATCACACTACATGATAAGACAATCACTTTTACGGATTTCTGAAAAATCATACATAATTCCTGAAAGGGGAAAACTCTGGATTGCTGCTTTAATACAAAAATATTCTTAAAACGTCTCATAACTGTGATGCAAACATCGACGGTTACTGAGATAGCCGCTCCCTCGTCATCTACCTTCCATTTGTTTGGCGTCCTAATTAAGCAGTTAATGTCTGGCACTTCAGCTGTTGGCTGTTTGTCTTAGAGTGGCCGTGGCAGTGCTGTGTTGGACTGTTTGCAGGCAGAGAGCATTGTGCTGAATAATGCATGGCCCATCACAGCGTCAGACAGTGTTGCCATTTGAATTATGAACACACTGGGGGTGAGACGCTAACTCGCTCTGACTAGCCCGAGGTAAAAAGAGAGAAGAAAGGCTGAGAAATGAGTCTCATCCTGAGCTTCTGCTGCTTTACATTCATTGGATGTGATGGATGAGAGGAACACAGGACATTTCTGATACTTTGATGTGTCTTGTTAAAAACCCTGTGAAATCTGAAGGGCAGGAACGTGACGCCGTCGCCACGACTCATTAAACGCAGAAATATTTCCAATTTGTAGGTGAATTTTACATTTGTCCATTGATGTTTACGTGCATGCAAGTTAAAATTATTTTAGAATGATTTTGCATGCTCTTCTTTTCACGTCGTCCTGCCAGTTATCAGTTTAATTTATTTATCTTGGTAACTGTGAGATAATCCAACAAAATGTTCAGCTAATTAATAAAAATGCAAGAGGAACCTTCACTCTGGTTTTGGTTTGATTTGAGGCTAATTGTGGTTTTATTTAGAGGTAAAACTTTAACTTTGGCACAGTCGCTCCAAATACAGTGGAGACAAACTATGTTCCTTAAGTCAGTGATTTCCTGGGCAGCAAATGTCGGCAACAAACTGCAAAACATATTTATGTGGGAGCTTTCTGAATGTCTCAAATTAAAGGGACACTATGCAACTTTTTCCATATTTTAAAATAATTTTCTTGAGCCAGTATGTGATAAAATGACCCTTTACAGGGTTAATGAAAACACCCTGAGCCTCCACTGTCCCCTGTGGCCAAAATACCGCACTTGCAACTTCACAGTATCTGGTCCGCTCCCCTGAAGTCACCTATCTTGCGTGAAGCACTAACCAGCTCCGGTGGCCTAGTGGTAGAGTGTCCGCCCCGGGACTGGGAGATCAGGGTTCGATTCCCGGTCGGGTCATACCAAAGACTTCGAAAAAAATGGGACCCAATGCCTCCTCGCTTGACACTCAGCACTAAGGGGTTGGATTGGGGGGTTAAACCACCAAATAGTTCCCGAGCGCGGCCACAGCTGCAGCTCACCGCTCCCCACCATGGGGATGGGTCAAATGCGGAGATGTAATTTCACCAGTGTGTGATGATGACTTGGGACTTTAACTTTATCTTTCTTTTTGCACCAAGTACCGCAGCAATTTCCTAATGTTGTGATTTCTCACACATCTGGCAATAAAACCCTTCTGATTCTGATTCTGATATCACGATATATTGCGATACATTCAGCCAGATGATATTAGCGATTTTTTTCAGACTGAATTTATCTGATGAAGCTAAGAAAATAAAAAGAAGGTCCGACCACAACAGGAGTCCAACAAGATTCAACATCAGGAGTTTTCTGAGAGCTCAGAGACAAATAAGGATGCCGACTTAATGACCATCCTATTGCGCTTGTAAGTAAAACGTTAATACGTTTTGTTTGTGCATGTCTTAGTAATCCTTTCTAAATATGTGCATCAGGTGGTAGTGATCACGTCCGTTGTGTCACCGATCATACACTCACCCTAAAACCGACATAAGCTCTGTCCTTACCTAGCAAACGCTCAGTCTTTGATGCTTTCTCGAATCCTCAGCGTGCCGCCGCGTGGACCCTGGCTGCTGCTGAGTAGCGCTGCCAGCCAGCCGGCCGGCGCTCTCGTCTGCGGTCCTGTCGGCTAGCTGCTTGTAGCTTGTAGAGTAACTTGCCCAGCGCTCTGAATCCACATTTGGGTTTGCCTGGTCCAGGAGGGCCGGTATCAAGCATGTTATAGTGTTAACTCTGCTTCAACACACCTGATTTCAATCAGCAGGTGATTAACAGGCTTCTGCAGAGCCTGATGAGCTGCTGCACAGGTGATTCAGCCACTGAATCAAGTGTGTTGGAGTAGAAAAACAAGGAAAACATGTTAGATACTGGCTCTCGAGGAGCACGAGTGAGTACCACTTCTATACAGCCTTTCCCTCTGGTCACATGATTCCTCCTCTCAGGATCTTGGTCATTTTATTTACCAGGAACTCTTTTAGTCAATAGTAAAGTGGCTAGCCGCCATGCTAGCGCTGCGTCTGCTTCCAGCATGTTTCCAGCATGTTTCCTGCATGTTTTAGATCATGAACACAGCTGATTTGTTTGATTTAGTGATGAACCGCTCCTGTAGACACTAATGAAGGCTGAGGAGACATTTCAGCAGGTAGATCAAGGTGTTAAAAAGACGAACGCAGAGTGAGGAGGGAGTTTTCAGTTTTGTATTTACAACAGTAAATTAATAACGTACTCTAGGGGGCGCTAAAAGCAATCCTTGCACGAGTAGCAGGGTCTCACTGTCGTGTTGCTTTTATTTAGAAGAAAACATTTGCACAACATGTTTTCTACTAAAATAGTCACCGAGTTACTCCTGAAATGTGAGAACTTTAGCAGGTCAGCAATGGAGATCGAGAGCTGAGAGTCACCACATCAATCCAAAACGCCTGATCTGATCTCACTGGATGAAGAAATGCATGTATCCCTTTAGTCACATCAGACACCACAGAGAAAGCAGGTTTGTCTCTAAATATCTCTTCATGTTTGACAGTTACATCTGCACAGACACCTTTACATCCATACGTTTTAATTTACCCAGCTCCTTATGGCAGGCTGTAAAGATATCTGCCTCGTTCGTGCTTCTTTGGTAAAGCTTATCGAGATGAGACGGCGTTTGATCTGTGGAGAAAGTGGGTTCTTTGTACTGAAGACAGTCGGAGTGAGGCACTGGGGTGTGTTTTAGGGGCAAATTGGGTTCAAGCACAGCATACAACAGTCTGTCACCTTGAAGAGAGGCAGGATGTGTAGCTCAGATCTGCAGGGAACTGATCTGTCATGAAAACAACCTGGGCATCGTTCCCCTGGGAGGCAGCGAGGAGACGAGAGGGGCCGTGGGTGAGAGACAAGTAAGAATGGTGCCGAGTTAAAAAAAGGAAACCGCAATAATGAGAGGATGTGTCTGTGCCAAACTCCAGAAGCACCTCTGACAGCTTATTAGCACTTTAAAGTAGAAAAAAGGGAGAACAACAGCAAAACAAGGACTCGCCGAAGCTGCTTTGGCTTTTATGGACATTTGTGCCCTTTTTAATCGTAGCGAGGAACATTCTGAGCCATGCAAATCAGGCTCTATTTGCATACCTAGAAAAAGCAGCTTTATTAATATTAACAGCAACAGAAAAAAGCCTGACTGGGGGTTATTTTACCTCTCCCAGCGGGTTGTCTGCAAATTAACAAAAAAGAAAATTGAATGCAACATTTGCCGCCTCCGTTACTTCTTTATTTTTCATCTCTTTTCCCACATGAGAACACTACATCCTCTAAATTAATTAGCTCTGGATGTGTTTTAATGATATTTATACTTTCTAGTGTAATCGTCTAAGTGGGCTTTCCTAAAGAAACACATACTGTGGGTTTTAGAAAGCAAGCTTGTTGCAACAGGAAGTGGAGAGAGAGAGATTCGTAGCTTATTAAGGTTTTTTTATGATGTTCAGCACATCATTAAGTCTGCTCCCATTGTGCTTGTGCCTAACCAGCCTCCTCTCTCCTGCACAGCCTTGTTTCTCAGGGGGTGAGCTCTGCACCAGGCTGTTGGTCAATTAGCCAGTGTGTGTAATTCAGAGGATGAGAAAAGACCAAAGGGAAATGCAGATTATGTGTTTTCTGCTCTGTGTTTGTGTGAAAGAGTAGTGATGGTAAAGGGCAGGAAGTAAAATAAGATTAGGCTTAATAGATGTTTAGCCTTGGGGTAATACGTGTGGACTTTGTCCCATGTTAAAGCAGCTCTCTGGAGTATTTCTTTTATCTGATGGCACCATCTAGTGGCTGACAAGCGTATCACACCAAGAGTCTGACGATCCGGTTATTTAAGATGGCGACTGCACGTTTCTTGTTTATGAATGTGCTTCTGTAGCCGACAAACAGAGCTAAAACATGTTGTTTTACAAGTATTATTCTCATGTCATGTTGTGTTTTCATATATTTATATTTTAAAGACTTGCTTGTCTGTGAAAAGTTCATCAACGCTGCATCAGCCGAGGTACTTCCTTAAATTTGAAGCACGTAAGCGGTAGTCTAACGCTATTGGTTAAGCCTAATTTATACGTCTCCGTCAGCTTGAATGTGGAGTCACGCACACGCATTGACGGGGGTGTTTTCCTATCAGACTTCTCCGTCACCTGGGGAGAGTTGCACAGCAATTCCCCGCCAGGACAACAGAGGGCGTAGCGCTTTTCTGGGGTATCAAGCCACCATTTCAATTACGTATTTGGTCCACGATAGTGTATTTACTGTGTTTACATTGTTTTAATGTATTTTAGATTTAGCACGGACGAATTTGTCCCTCATTCTCCTCCACCTCTTCATGCGGTCGACACCTCTACACCCACGTTTCTCGTCATTTCCGTCCACGAATAAAACGCTCGCTCTGTATCTTTGTGCTCCTTCAGTCACGGATGAATAAACTTCAATATTTTCGAAGTGTTCTTCAATCTGCTCCGTGTCTGCCGCTAGATATCTTCAGTTGTCTTTATTTGTTGAGTCGGCAATGGCGGTGCTGTTGACGTATTTCATGGAAGCGGCGTCCTGACCAATCACAGGCTTGCGTTCTCCATCGCTCTCGACAGACAGTTAAAAAAGGGAGCATGTCTCCGTCACCCTCTGCGAGCCCGTCCGAGAGCCCTTGTGCCGATGCTCAGTTTCCTGTTGCACGCAGCTCTACGGGGCAGGGGGCGGGCTTAGCAAAAGACAAAGAGACGTATTGCTTACATTATATCACACTACATGATAAAACAATCACCTTTACGAATTTCTGAAAAATCATACATAATTCCTGAAAGGGGAAATCTCCGGATTGCTGCTTTAACATGTTCCCTAAGAGCCCTGCACGCTGATTATTACTACATTTTAGACACAGACGTTCTAAGTGTGTAACCTTAGAATTCAAATAGCAGAATAAACAGAACGCCTGTTGTTGATGTTATGGAAATGATGACACGTTGGCTGTTTTGGTTTAGTTTGGATTAAAGAAAACATTGCTGAGGCAAACCTGAAGTTGCATTTTGAACAAAATTACCAACGGTCCCAGGAGCTTCCCTTCTGAGAAATCAAATGATTTCTACAAATTGTGGCTGCCTGTTTCCCCGCAATCCTGAGTCTTGCACAGATTAGGCAAATTAGTGTGCCGACGACTGAAAGAACACGCTGTTTTCTGTCTGGAGGTCTGAAGCCGGGCTCACGCTGAGTCCCTGAAAGTGACACCTTCTTAATTTGTGCTTCGGATTGTGCTGCATTTGTACTTCTAGCAGGGCAACCCCCCTCCAGCGTATGTTCAGTTCTGTCCAACTTTACTTTGCAGCGAGCGGTGCTCATGAGCTGTTTTGTTGTGGTTACTCTGATACGGTGCACAGTGTGACAGAAAAAGTAGGACAGTCACACTAGATGTGTGGCTGGTTACTTTGCATGTCGATACATTTTTATGAAACAGACATTCATTTGTAAATGAACCAGCTGAAGGGTACAGTTTTAGTACGTTAGTGGAGGAGTGGTCACTTTCACTGAAGTTGGAATAAGAGTCGTTTTTATGTTGAGTTCTATACTAATTGACCTCGTTTTGCAACTTTGACCTCATTAAGCTATCAGAATGCTACGAACCACCAATGTGTTACTTCATTTTTATAATTACGGCTCAGAAAGGCAGACAAAATGTGTTTTTCTTTATGTAAGTAAATGTTTGTCTTAAAGCAGCAATCCGGAGTTTTCCCCTTTCAGGAATTATGTAGTGTGATATAATGTAAGTGATACGTCTTTTTTTTTTGCTAAGCCCGCCCCCTGCCCGTAAATCTGTGCAATAGGAAACTGAGCGCCGACCAGAACTAACCAATAGCGTTAGACTACCAGGGACTGATGCAGAGTTGATGAACTTTTCACAGACAAGTAAGTCTTTATAATATAAATATATGAAAACACAACATGACATGAGAATAATACTTGTAAAACAACGTGTTTTAGCTGTTTGTCGGCTACAGAAGCACATTCATAAACAAGACACATGCAGTCGCCATCTTAAATTAGAGTCGACCCGATAAAAGAAACACTCCGGAGAGCTACTTTAACAAATAAACTCACAGAAAATAATCATTTCATACATTTACAACTGAATCACTTTAGGAATGAACTCTATTTTAGACCCTAACACGGCTTATTAATATAAGTAAACACACAGGATAACTAAAACATAGTGAAGTTTACAGATAATGACCTAAAACTTGGTGTCAGTAGCTGAGAGTCGTTCATACCACCTACCTGCATCACGTATTGCAACATTGCATGTGATTAAGTATTTAGGCTTTGTTCACATTTTAGCATTCATGCAAACAAAACATTTGGTGGATTTGGATGCTTAAAGAGCGAGTAACACCTAAATCAACTTTTTTTTTGTTGATAACCTGTATAGACGCGTGTCTAATAGTGCTGTAGACATGTGAAGTCATAGTGCATCTTTCTTGAACTGTAATATTTCAGCCTCAAATTCTATCCTCAGGTTAAAACTCTGCTCAGCACTGATTTAGAATCAGCCACAGCTGATGGCTGTAGAGCTGCAGGGTGACATCTTTACTGTACTACGTGTCTGCACTGCACTGCACTGGACTCCCGATATGACACGTTACAGCTAGGAGCCGCTCGCCTCCTTAAAAAACGTCCTCCTCCCCCCTTTCTTCTCGTGATCGCGGTGGACAGGAAATCCTCCAGCCTGCTGCAGATTCTGTGTTTGCTCTTCTCCTGAGCGGTGAGTCTGCTGTGTGTGTATGTGTTGTGCGCGCTTGTTAACGACTCATTTTTCCGACTGAGAAACTCCGACAGCGCACACGGGGTTGAGGGGGTGCTGTCAATCACTGCCTCAGTGCTGCTCTCTCTTTCCGCCAGGCGACGCCTCCTTTAGAAGCATTTTTCTAACAGGAAGTGTTGGTGAAATTAGACTCCACCTATGATGTGGCTCACCAAGTTCACTTTTTATTTTTCACATCTGCAGTGGTCTCTAGTATAAATGAATGCCCTGTGAGTCGATCTCTGTGGGGAAAAAAGCTCTGGCGCTCCTGTTTCAGGAACTAGACGCGAGCCAGAGCCGAGGTGAGCTGCGGACGGCAGGATCTGGAGTTATTATTACTGATATGTGGACATCTCTCCTCTGATTGGCTAACAGCAGCACGGCTCTACCACTGACTTGTTGATGTTTTATCTCCACTAATAACACACGCCTGGAGGAGTTCTGCTGTGTGGTGGAGTTGCTAATGCTAACGGTTAGCTTCTACTAGCCGAGACGTTCTCTGCTGTTTCCTGGACGCTAAACCAACAACAGCCTTCCCCGTCGTGAGTCCAGATGGGTGACTCCATGAATGCTGATTTTCAGCGTGTTGTAGACCTGACCGGCTTTTCTAATCTGGGCATTTCCCCGTCTATCAACGGCTAATTCAGGAAATAGGGGTAGAAGGCTATTTTCCCCCTTATCCTGCATGTCAAACCCAGAGTGACCGGTTTTTGCACACCTCAAATCATTAAACCCATCATTGTTGTTCCAACAACAACCATGGTGCAGGTAGGAGACCCTCCTGTTGCTGTAGGGTGTGTTGCTGCCTGAAACCAGGATCTCCACACGTGGACAACATCCTCTCTGGTCTAATTAGACATCCATTTGTTATCTGGACGGATCCGTTTGTCTGCTGCAGCATCCAGGCTGACGTCCTCAGGTTCAGAAAGTAAGTGTGTAAAAAACGGATTCATGATTCACTTTGCATCCTTCTTCTCTGGCTTTTGTTGGTGTTTGAAGACTCTCGTGTGATCTGATCCCTGTGTTATATGTTCTGCCTCTGGCCTGCTCGGGGATTTGCTGCAGCAGGCTCATGAAAGTCATGAAAAGTTCGGTCTCAGTTCAAAGATGGCAGCTTCTTCAATACGGCGCCCTGCGCTCGTTCTCAACCAAAGGAAATCCTGCTTTTACTCGCAGCGTTCACCTTTTTCGTTTTATCTCTGCACCACAGATTAATATTGCAAATCCTATAGCTGCTAGCCTCCTCTCCTCCCCTCTTCCTCTTGTTGTCTCAGTATCCCTCCCAATGCTTTCTCTATTCCTCTCTGCTTGTGGATATTGCTTTTCTTCCCTTTACTCGTCTCCCTCGTTTCTCCGCCGCTCCAGCTCAATCAAGGATGCCGCAAGTTTGATGAATTCTTAAAAACAATTCTTGGACGATCCAGACAGGGAACAAGGCGAGACGATGTCCGTTTGAACAGATGAAGGGAAGGCAGAAGAAGGAAGAGCAAAACGAAGGGTGTTGCTTTACTCCAGAATTTTAATGAGTACCAGAGGGAATCTGTTTTTCCTTCTGGGACGCTCTCATCTTTTACCTGTAAAACTAAAACATCACCTTGCCTCGGCCTGGACAGAGCCTGGCAGAGAATGAAGCTGTCAGATGTTCTCCCACTCACCAGAGCCTGATGAATATCATCAGACGCTCCCTGACTTTGTGCATCTTTTCTGCCCCCCCGTGTAACCTTTTGGTTCTTCACACCACCCAAGCTCCCTCTTTTGTTCCCGTCTTCCTCGTGGGAAGAGTTTATTATGCTTTGCTTCGACAGCAAAGTACACAGATAAAAGATAATTGCCTGGCTTGACTCCTCCATTGATATGAAAATAGGATTTAAATTATTCACAGTGGTTTAAAGGTTAGTTGAAGGTTATTACCGGCAGATTGGAGTGGATAGGAGGAGGCCGAGGCAAGAGAGAAAGGGAGAAGCGAGAGCGAGGGAGGGGGAAAGCGTCTGGGTTGCAAGCTGTGGCCGGAAGGTGAGGTCGTTTTCTGAAAGGCTAATTTGCCGTGCAGGCAGCGGAGACATCTTGTGAACAAACCACAAAGCCTCTCAGGGGGATTTGAACACGGCGGTGGAAGTCAGTTATTAAGCAGCAAATTAAGGGTGGCTCCTCCACTCAGAGACGCTGGCTGTAAATAAGGCAACATCCGATCCTCGCAGATCCATTCGTTTGGTTTCCTGTCTATGAAATCTACTTCTTTATGCAACGTTAACGGCGCGGGGTTGGTAATAAACGGTGGCTTCCTTCAAACGGTTGAAGCGTTGGGTTTAAACGAGGGTTTGTTTAGAGCTGGACACGATGGACCGCAGAAAGAGGTTGAGTTGTTGCAGGACTCTTCTCTCCCCGAGGACATGTTCGGCGATCACAGCAGGGTTTTCTGGGAAGAATAAAAGGAAGAGAGGTTATGAGGAGTCCTCTCGTCTCTTCTCTTGTATTACGTTGGATTGTGTGTCTGAAGAGCTTTGTTATCCCTGCAGACCGGCTTCAGGAAGCTTCCCTCGGGTCATCTGTAAACAAAACAAGGCTGCACTCGCCCACGTTTTGATGCAGCAGACATCTACTTTTGGCTTCCAGCTATTAGACGATCTTCATATTTGATTTTAATTTGAAAGAATAGCTAAACAGCTGTTCTGATGTGCTGAATTCTGATAAGCTTAATCACTGTAATTAGCTTGTTTTAATGGCCTTCACGGCTTTCTGCCAAAGGCAACCTTCAGACTTAATGAATTAAGACGTTTTTACAATAGAGATTGTAGGCTTTAATGTGTTTAATTGTCACTTTTCTCCTCTCATCTTAACGTTTATACAGCAAACAGCTTTCCTTTCACACATCCATCAGACATAGAGCCTCATAAATATTATTTTAAGGGTATTATCCACTGAGCTTAGCTCAGTTTTGGTCTCCTGAGAGGAAACGTAGACCAGCTAGATGGGGACTGCTTCACCAGTGTGCTGTGGTGGGAATCTGTGAGCTTATGATCAGAACTATACCTTCTAACGGAACAGAACAGTTGGAGCCACAAACAAAAGTTTTTTCAGACTGACTCAAGTTGTCACAAAGTTTGCTGCTTCAGTGGTTTTAGATCTTTTTCTGGAGGTCTCGGTGGTTCTGAAGTGGAATTACAAGCATCTCGTGAGCTTTAAAGCCTTTCATTGACAATTTATTATGTTGATGCAAATAGTCGTTGTTCTTTCTTCTCTAAGACCTCTTGCATCTAATCCTGACAGGCCAGTCGCCTTCTGACTGGTTTTCTGATGGACGGGTGCTCATTATTGCATAATGGATGCTTTAAGTTTGTCAAAATTAGTTTTTATAGCCCCATGAGTAACCAACGATTCTTGGTGGGATTAAGATTTTTTTGTACATGGACCAAACCTGGTATATTTTTATTCCTTGAATCACTCAGTCTCATGGCGCGATGCGCCGTCAAGCTGGAAAAGTCTATGTTCATCACCAAACTGTTCTCGGTTGGGAGGAGTTCCTCTGGGAGGATGTTTAGGTACCCTCTTATTCATGTAGGTGTTCTGAGGTAAAACTGGTTTTGGCTGAGAAGCAGCTCCACACATAAATGATCTCAGGATGCTCTTTTGTATTATCTTTTAGAAAAATAATCAATCAGAAAATCTTGTTTTTCATGGTTTTGAGTTCTTCTTTGATACATTTTCTTGCATAACGCTTAAAAGTCTAATGCATAAAACATATTTTTGGTCAATGTAAATATTACTTTTTTATGACTAATAATTAAACACTTTATGTGATTAATTAATACAACAATACAACAACAATGAAGAACTGATGAAACTGGCACTTGTAGTGCCTAAATTTACCATCAGAGGGCAGAGCAGATCTAATTAATTAGATAAAGCAGTAGGGCTGTAACAATATTGGTAATATCGCGACATCGTCGTAGTAAAATGGCCACAATATCGTCGTGGTCTTGTCACGATATCGTACAGTACGTCTTGAGGTAAAAATAACACTTTTCAGTCCGCTCCACCTGAGCATAGCAAAGTAAACTACATAGACCATGATCCTCTGCTTCTGTGTCATCGGCCAGTTTGTCAATGGGAGTGCGTGCAGCCCACACAGCAAAGACAAACAAACATGGAGGATGGAGGCTACAGCGGTGAACGCAGCACAGAGGATTCCAGTCAAAGTATTTTATGTTGTGAGTCATATTATTGTGAGCATAGCCACAATATCGCAATAAATATTGGATTGTGAGGTTCGTATCGTGACAATATCGTATCGTGAGATTTGGATATTGTTACACCCCTATAAAGCAGACTTTTTGGAAAAGAACTAATCCTGTTAAAGAGGTAGAACATGTAGTAACTGGATAAACTGGAGGTTAAAACTGATTTATTAAAGGAAAAACATTACATTTTATTTCACATGATTTTTTTTCTGTAAGCATTTAAGTAAATTATTAATTTTAACCCTTTGATGACCAAACCAAGGCAGAAAAAGCTATGATGAAACATTTTGATTTTTATAGGTTATAAAATATAAGGAGGTGATTCAAACCTTCTCATATTTAGTTGTATTAGTTTCCTGTTGTGTTTTAGTGTAGATCAGAACACGCTTCAACAACAAATACAGACTATAATGAGCTTTAACAGGCAGTTAAACTAAGATCCAGCAGAAGGGTGTTTGGGAGTGAATAAGCACTGGTAGCTTTTATGTTTTATAGAGTTGAACTTCTAATTAATATTAGTATTTAGAGCACATTTTAAAAATACCAAGAAAAATCAGATATTATCCACCTCAGCTGTAAACAATAACTTGGAACCATTTGTTACTCATTTAAACGTTTGATTGGTCCATCATTTGTCACAATTAAAAACAAATCCTATTTCCACTCAAATAAACTTGATACTTCTGTTATTTTGCCGCGTTTGTATTTAAAACTCAAAAGTGACCCCCCCCCCCCCCCCCCCCCCCCCCCCCCCCCACCCCGCTCTAGGAACTTATTGATCACTTGGAGCCGAACCCTTGACAACACCGCCAGGCTGCTTTTTCCTCTCCTCTTCTTTAATTAGTGATCCAGCCCGTGGACACTAATCTATGCGTCCCCCTCTCTGATATTTCTCAGATGTGCGCCGCTTTGATTTCTCTGACCCAACAAGGAGCGTTAGGACGGTTGCGCTGCTGGAATGCTAATGCGCGCTTGGAAAGCCGAAGCTGTCAGCCTGTTGGCAGACAAGAGGAGATCAAGCAAGACTTTCTTCTCTCCATCTTCACACCTGTACACATCATTCCTTTCAAATAAATTTCAGTGTATTGCCATCCTTGAAAAATGTTGCTTGTAATGCCCGAATTTGGCAGAGGAAGAGACGACAAAGAGGCTGAGTCCAAATCCGCGTCCTTGAAAGTCCTTTTGGAATATTTTAACAGGATGAGATAAAAATGAGTCATGCCAAACAAGCTGCATGAATTTGGACAATGTTATTCATTTGTTTCATGTTCTTGTGGTTTCCCATGATGCACGCCAGCCAGAGTAAATCAAGAATTTCTCAGTGGCTCGCTCTTGGTAGCTGCACCAATGAAATTTTGCATTTTGCTCAAAGGTATCAGGTTTGTTTCATTAAGCTATGGATAAATATCCTTCTTTACTCAGATTTCTTCCATCTGCATGGCCGTATGATTATGCAGCCTTGTTGGGCACTTCAGAGTGAGGAGCAGCTCCTGACTAAATCAGTCAGTGATGTATGACTAAAGCGAAGGTTAGGCTGCCCAGATCATCTTTGATGAGGCTGAAATTGCGCATCAGTCGTAAGCCAGTGCTAAACTAGAACTTCAAACAGGCTTAGTGCTAAGCCATTTAGCATAACTTTGCATGGAGTTGATTTAGATGTAACATGGGGCAGACTGAGCTTAATTGCATAACTGACTATTTGTAATTTCTAGCATCACCTAGCTAAGAAACAACAGGTTTAATATTTGGTTGCTGTCATCTGTGCTCTGACTGAAAATCTGCTACCAGTCTTATTATGAATGCTGACACAGACACAGATGATGTTCAGGATCATTTAGATCTCTAGAATAATTATAGGTTTTGTCTACAGATCATGTCATTCATTACCATCAAGTAATCTAAAAATTTAAAGGTGTGGAACAATGAAAAAACATTTTTTAATGATTATTTCTGATTCTAATGGGTCACTCTGAGGTTTTCATGCAGCCTGAACATGAAAATAGTCTCCTCCGTCCATCTCCTGCATTAGCTTCTGATAGAAAATAGACTCTAGGTGAAACTCTAGGATTAGAAAATCCTGACAGATCTACGTCACACTGTCACTGAACATTCATGGACTCACCCATCTTGACTCACGACGGGGAAGGCTGTTGTTGGTTTAGCGTCCAGGAAACAGCAGAGAACGTCTGGGCTAGTAGAAGCTAACCGTTAGCATTAGCAACTCCACCACACAGCAGAACTCCTCCAGGCTTGTGTTATTTGTGGAGATAAAACATCAACGTTGCAGAGCAAACAGAGTCAGTGGTAGAGTCGTGTTGCTGTTAGCCAATCAGAGGAGAGATGTCCACATATCAGGAAGTAAGACTCCAGATCCTGTCGTCTGAATCTCAACTCTGATCTGGCTCACTTCTAGTTCCTGAAACAGTTGCACCAGGGCATTTTGTACCCAGAGTACAACTTACAAGTAGAGGTTGACCGATATTGATTTATCTACTGTTGATACAGATGCAGATATGTGGGTGACATAGTCAGCCGATGGCCGATATCTAGACGTTTTCCACCTTATTTTCATGCTAAAATGTCACTAATAACATCAGTTGATGCACAAAATTTCTTAAGCTGAATCAGTTTTTGAACTCTGAATTTAACTAACTGTTAAATCTTAACTTTGTGCATTTCTCAGTGTTAAAGTCAGACACCTAAATAAAGTTACTTTAGAGTATTTATTATGCAGACGTTATTAGTGAATGTAAAAATACATTTAAATTAAATTCTGCAACAGCACCGGGCTGCCCGAGGATGTGCCTGACTTTAAATCGGCTTTACTAAGGACAAATATTGGCCCGATGTATCGGCCAACAGATATATAGGTCTCCCCCTACTCACAAGGCATTCATTCCTACTAGACACCACTGCAAATGTATTGATTAAATGAGTGAACCACACCTTTAATTATTATTTAGGCTGTTTTTAAATAATTGCAAAGTTTTGATAATGTGTTTGTTTTTTGTAATCTATCTTAGAATTCTTTAACAGACTTGATCCATCAGGATGCCTTCTATCTTAATTATGGTGCACACTTGGATTACATTTGTCGTGAAAAACACTAAGAAGGGAGTTTCCTGGATGGCTTAAAACCATTCTTGGGGTTCTTTATTTCTCTCATGTTGCTGAAGTTTTGAGCATTTTTAAAAGTTCCTCCTAGTCAGAGTTGTGGGCATCTGGAACCTCTCCATGAGTCCAAATGTGAAACAACTTTAGGAGGGATTAGTGATCAAATTCAAGCAAAATTATGGTAAAGTGCAAAATTAAGACCATTTGTACATATACATGTATATTTGTTTATTCAACCCAGAGGATTTTGTAATTTTTGAAAACTGATAAACAATCAACTAAATTTTATCAATTAATCTTTATTTTTTAAATGAACACCATAGGATGTGGTAAACACCTTGCAGATCTGCTGTGACTGCAAAAGTAACAGCTAGAAATGGGTTTGGACGGGTGCATATATGTGTTTGAATGTGTGAATACGTTTTCTGGGTGCAGCGAGTGCAGCCCAGGCTCAGATCTGAGAAGGCCTGCAGGAATGTTCGCTGCCTTTGAAGAGTCTGCTGTCTGCGCTCAACAAATATCGGTTCCAGAATGAAGGGAATGCAGCTTCACAAGGTTTCATCCAGCCCTGTTTTATTAAGGGATCTCGTTGGTTTTTTCATCCTGCTGCCTCTGTTGTTGCAGGGGATGAAGAAGGTACATACATACTGATGAGGTGAGCTGGTCTCCAGGCTGCAACTCAAAGAGAGTTCTGGCTGAGTCCAGGATGAAGGGATCACAGCGAAGCTTGGGTCAATGAGTGGAATGCATCTTTTCTCTTTGGAAAATTGACTAGTTTTGTTAGCAGAACGTCATCTAAAATATAAGAAAACATGCAGTACAAACAGGCCTAAGGTTCACTATGAGTAGTTTAATAGCCTACTTTAAAACCCAAATGGAGCAATGAGATTCTGATAAGCATCCAGGTTGGTTTGTTCCAGAAGAAAACGTATCAGAAGATCTTTTCAGACATTCATTGATTTACTTTAATCTTTTATGAGATGTTGGCCTGTTTAGTCCATTGCACCATATTTACCTGCTTCACCAACCAGTTTACCGTTACGCTACTTTTCTTTATTTGCCTCAGTTAAACGAAGATCCATATTTATTTTTTTCTGTTTTAATGACAGATAATTGTTACTGTGATCTCCATATTTGTTTTAAAAAAGTAATATTCTGGTTATTTTAGACTCATTTGGGTTCATTTTCATGTATTTTGCTAGCCTGGCAAGCCATATGTGAATATATAGTCTGGCCACGACCCCATAGAGAGAGCTCAGTCGTACTGTGGGGGTCTCCACATGTATTGGACAACGAACAACGTGACGTACTCATCCCTAGGGATATCAGTCAACAGGGCCTTCTTACACTATCAAAGAAGAGGCAAATACATCCTTTTACTAAATAAACTTAAGTACCGCTTTCTGCTCTTGACTCTAAGAAAAGCCCAAGTCTAAATTGTCTAAAGTTGATGCCAAAGTTGTTTCAAACAAGCCACCACCATCTTTGTTGTTCCGCTCTATCGCATCATCCCGCCCACCAAACCGGTAGAGCTCTGTGATTGGCCCAACAAACCGATAGTGATGTGATTGGCCCAACAAACCGATAGAGCTCTGTGATTGGCCGAACAAACCGACAGAGCTCTGTGATTGGCCGAACAAACCGATAGAGCGCTGTGATTGGCCCAACAAACCGACAGAGCTCTGTGATTGGCCGAACAAACCGATAGAGCTCTGTGATTGGCTCAACAAACCGATAGAGCTCTGTGATTGGCCCAACAAACCGATAGAGCTCTGTGATTGGCCCAACAAACCGATAGAGCTCTGTGATTGGCCGAACAAACCGATAGAGCGCTGTGATTGGCCCAACAAACCGATAGAGCGCTGTGATTGGCTGAACAAACCGACAGAGCGCTGTGATTGGCCGAACAAACCGATAGAGCGCTGTGATTGGCCCAACAAACCGATAGAGCTCTGTGAACAGTTTCTTTCAAATGAAATTCAAATGTCAGGGTTGGGTCAAACCAAACTCCCAGATTTTTGAGCCTGTCAGCATTATTTAAAATGCAGTCTTCAAATTTTACTGTGATGGCTTGTGTTTGAGGCAAAAGTTTTTTTGGAGCAACACACATCGTCTCTGTTTTGTCCACATTTAAAAACAGGAAATTGTCCAAAAGCCAGCGTTTTACAGCCATAAGACAAGCCTGCAGATTGCTAATTCCTGCACAGCTCTGGCCCGTAATAGGGATATACAGTTGCAATTTGTCTGCATAACAGTGGAAAGAAACCCCGAACGATCGTAAACGGTCGCCGAGTGGTGTCAAATAAAATGAAAACAGTAGTGGTCCCAGGACAGACCCCTGAGGGACACCATGTTTCATGACCCGGGCATCAGAAAGGCAGCCTTTAAAGTTCACTTTCTGGGTTCTCCCACACAAGTATGACTGCAGCCATGAAAGAGCATGCTGTGTTATACCAGCTAGGTTCTCCAGCCTGGCTAATGAAATATATTGGTCTACAGTATCAATTTGATTTGATGGTAGAAACTGTAGCCTGCCTTTCCCTTACGCCCTAAGAAACTACAGAAAACAACCAAATCAGAAATAAAGGTTATGAAAATTAGACGTCAACATGTGGTACGGTTGGTTAGCATAGTTACCTTGAGAAGATGGTTGCAGTTTTAGGACTTGACAGGGGCCTGTCTATGTGGAGATGGATGTTCTCCTTATTTATGTGTGAGATTTCTCCATCTATCCAAAAACATGGGTGGTTGGATAACTGATGATTCATCATTGGTTCTAAGTGCATGAACTGTCTGCCCCCCCCCCTCCCCTCATGACCTTTAACAGGATCAAGCTGATATAAATGGAAACTTTCTGAAGTTGAAGCTTGTGCTTCCACCACGTGATCAGAAATAAAACATTTACCACATCAAACTTAGGTAGGATTTTACACCAAAACCTTGTTATTGCTGGGTCTCAAGAGCCACCATCCTGCACATTTTAGATGTTTCCCTGCTCCGACACACAATGGTTAAATTACCTGCGTGTTCTGCAGAACCCTGTTAATCACCCACTGGTCTAACCAGGTGTGCTGACACAGAGAAACACCTAAAACATGCTAAACTGTTTAAAGATCTTAATAATAAGATTCCAGGCAGAAATTGGAGACGTCCACACCTACCTGTAACGTTTTTGACCTGGAAACTCTGCCGACCTTCAGATGGAGGGAGCTACTCTTCACCTCTCCTCTCCTCCATCTTTTCCCCCAGCTCTGCATTACTTACTCTTGACTCCTGACTCAGCGTCTCACCAGCCCAGACGCTGATATTGAGCGCTTTTTTATCATAGCCGCACTTTTTCCTCATTTGAAACAATATATCCTGACTGTAGCTATTGATTTTAGTGGATTGTGCTCTGGTAAGCACTCATCCTAGCCCCTGCTGCTATATTAAGCAATCATTTCCCACAACAGATGACACTCTTTCTCTGCTCCTTGGTTGGCTCTAATGGGCCCGACATTCCTCCAACACCACATTGATTGCACGGTGGAGGATTATAAAAGGAGTGGTCAAGGTTTCCATCAGTGTGGTTGTGGCAAATTAGCCCATTTTTAGAAATCTGCCAAAAATGTTTTCCTGTGAACTTGTTCAGCCTGACATTTGAAGGTAGACGTTCCATTAAATGATATTCAAAGATGTGGTGATGTAGGCGTGAGGGATGTGCAAAGTGACTCAAGAGGCCCACTTTGAAGTATCCTGGATTCTAAATGAAACCTTGAAACAGAGACGTGCCTGGGTCGGCTCCGTTGTCCCGCCATTCATTTGCATTTCTTTGGTTCTAATGTGATGTGACCACATTTTCTGCTAGGCTTCAAGGCCCTCTAAAGTACGTCTCCTTAAATCACCGGGACCTCGGGAGTGCAACTGCGAATGATTTCAGATGCTGGGCTGCTTTTCACATCAGTTGTGGTGCATTGGATTCCTGCTACGCTATCTTCTATCTGCTCCCCATGTCACTGAGCGTCAATAAATCAGTACACTCTGCAGGCACACCAGGGAACATGTGGGGAGAATAACATGCCCCGTAGTCACGCATATTTAAATATACAAGGGCTCTGTGTTGCTGGTGATTGGGCCACACGTCACAGCCTGGCAGAACCAAGACGGTGGAAAGAAATGGCTCCCGTTTGGGAACACTTAAGCGGTGAAGCCATCGAGCATGTGACTCGCCAGTGTAATCTCTGGTTTGTGTGTGTTTTTCTTACAGCAGTGTGTGTGAGGCTTCAAAAATGAAAAGTAATTGCCGTGTGTTTTTGAGATTGTGTGGAAAATGCAGCCCAAGTACAAAGTAAGCATCAATCATTTCATCACAGTGTGTGTGTGTGTGTGTGTGTGTGTCTTGTTTCCTATGATAAGCTAACCCTAACCTGAGTACGTCAGCAATGTCTGTTTGCTTTTATTTGGCTTAAAAGCTGCTCTTGATACTTTCAGTTGTCCTTTTTGGTTCAGCCCACTATGCAAAATAGAAAAAAAATAGAATTTTACTATTGAGGGAAAAAAACTTTACAGTAGTGATGTGACGTTCACGAATGAATCATTTCTTTTGAACGTCTCTTCAACGTGAACGTCGAGAGCCAAGTCGTTGTAGATAACCATTTATCTTGTCTTCTAGTAACGCACCCGCATCTCACGGACATCGGTGGAACGCTAACTCCACCGTTATTATGGACATCAGCAGAACGCATCGCCCCGCCCCCTCACCAAAGCTGGATACATCGCTCAGATACAACCTCCAGAGTTCACTCTGCTTCGTTCGAACAGCTCTTTGAGGTAAACGGCTCTAAAATGAGCGACTCTCTTCAAAGAATCAGAAGTCCCATCACTACTTTGAATACTTAAAAGTGGAATATGGAACATTTTAATAAAAAGCTATATTTAAAAAAAAACGTCACAGGGTGTTTAGAGGTGTGCAGAATGAATGTACAGTCTTTCCTTTAAAAACTACATCTAAAAAACATAATAATCCAAATTTTATTTTGACGGGCACGACACTGGGTTTATGTTTACATCTACCAGCCACTAGAGGGCAACGTTGTGGTAAAAAGTCCGCTTGGCAAGGCGAGGCTGGGACTGTGTAACATGGTGGACTAGACAAGTCAATCAGCTGACTCTGAGCCCAGAAGATGTTCTAACTAGGGATGTTCCGATCACATGTTTTTGCTCCCGATCCGAGTCATTTGATTTTGAGTATCTGCCGATACCGAGTCCCGATCCGATACTTCAGCAAAGCATTAAAAAAGAAGAAATGACGGGAAAACACGTCCAAATTTTCCTTTAATTTTTTTATTATTATTTATGAATAACATTAAAAGTAGCTGAGATGCTCATATTTCAAATTGTTTACGTCCTCATTATGCGGCTGTAGAGTGATGTGCGTTTTCGTGACCGGGAGGCACGTGTGTTAACAACACGTTTTCGTGTTGTTTGCTGGTTGAAATCACGCAAATTTTTCACGTGTAAAGTATGTTTTGTTGACGCGTTGATTGCTCGTTAAAAACGTGTACTTTTCGTGTGAGAATCGCACGTAATGTTGCGCATTTGTGGCACACTTTGGGTTCCATAGCCACGGTGCCACAGCAGGCTTTCCCTGCAGCACCATGAAGCTACCAGCGTGTTCAGCTCAGGTGCTGCAGAACGAGAAACTCAGACGTTTTGTTGTCGGCAATTTCTCTATTTATTATCGTAACTTTCACTGTTGGCTGGCTCCGTGTTTTTGTTAGAGATGCCGCTGTGAACTGGGACTTCGCTGTGGCGACGCCTGAAGGGAAAAAAGCCGAAGGAGAAAGTATTTCGTTCTGAAGGCTGCTTATCATGCAGCTGTCTTTTCCAGCATGTTGAATGCCCAGTATGCACACATTACAAGTGGCTGTTTTAGGTTTTGGAGTATATGGGCTGTGTATTACTTTTGTTTACTACTACATTACATTTGACCTAAATATAATTGAATTGATGAACACTAGCTACGGTTACATGGGCACAAGTAATCTGAATGAATGCCCTACCAGATCAAAAATTCTCTATGTAAACACGTCAATCGGAATATTCTGATCCGATACGGCCCGATCGGAATGAAATTTCATTCCAATTGAGAGAGGTGGTTTTGTCCGATCATCATTCTGATTGACGTCCATGTACACACCCATTTGGATTGTTGGAGTAAAATAACGCCCACTGCGCATGTGTGCAACTTCAGCGTGACGTCTTTTACCTTTGCAGACGCTCAGGACAAGTGGAAAACATGGCGGGAGGTAAACAGAAGTGGTCTGTTGCCGACACCATTTTTTTACTGGAAACACTACGGGAGCTCAATGTTACTGAACGTCTCGATGGCCGAAAGGCTAGAAATGCCGAGTTATCCACTCAAGTGCATCTAAAGATGCTGGAAGCAGGAATTCACCGAACGTTTGAAATTGACGTTTTACAAAAACGAAAAATGGCAAAAAGTATTTACTATTTTTTCCGGTAAAGAGAACATGTACAGTCTCAACCTATTTAATGTGACTGAATGCTTGGTGCACGTATGCTCACGGCATGATCGGATCATTCCAGTTAGTGTCCATGTAAACAGAGATTTGGGATTTCCGATCAACCAAGATTTGAATCGGACCGGGGAAATTTGGCGCATGTAAACTAATGTGGCGTTTTCATGTGTTTGTTGAGGTTGATTTGTTTTGGCGACTATATTCAATTAGTTTGCTTGCAACAGTTAATCATTTATAGATTTATATGTATTTACTGGTTAGTTTCTATAAGATTCATTTAAATGAATCGAGTAACTTATGATGCATTTTGCTCATAGACAGTTGGGCTGGTGCTGAGTCTGTATCACAGTATCAGTTTTGAGTGAACCTTCTGACTGCATTGGTGTGGTGCAGACAGAAGACTTCCACCAGGATGGGGGTGGGTGGTGTGAATATTACAGTCTGGACCATGTGGCATGCATCCATGTAAAAGGCAATGGCAGCCCACCCAGCTGTCTGTCAGCTTCTCTGAGGGGACAACTGTCAGATTAAGAGCCCTGGCTTAATGTCAGTAGATCGCAATCTGCCTCCTGGCCTCAATTATATTGCCTCTCGTCCTCCAACGTCCCCCTGGTGTGGAGAGAAGTATTAGTTTTGAAGCTCATCATGTATTCAGAGCTGTAATGGCTTCTCTGTGCCTGCACTGCATAGATTAGCACCGAGGGCCGAAGGGAAGCTACATGTTGGCAAAGGCTTTATGAACATTGCCGTGATGGATGTCGGGCCCGAGTGTCATTAGTGCTGTTGTGCTGTGAATTCAGCAGTAGATTGCCAGAAAATCCTCTCAGCATGGCTTGATATCCTGTTAGTGTCGCCATGGTTTGGGACATGTGCACATGTGCAATGAGAACTCATTTAGTTTGGAAAATTACTGAATATTTTAGTGACTTACCGCAGATTTTTGTAATTTCTTTTTTTCTTCCTACCCCACCAACAATCTGGGGTGTAATCCAGAATTCTGGTGTTGTGAGGATTTGGAGTGGATTCACTTATGAGGAATAAATTTACATTCCGTTTTTTTTTTCATTTATTGCTTTTACTCCCCCTCTCTTTCACACATGGCCAGTCCCTCTGGGCTCACCTCTGCCGGCCAACGTTTATTATCTATTTGACAGAAGGGCTGGCGGAAAGCATTTGAACAGCCCATAAATTGTCATGCAGGCTGCAGTGCGATACCTACCAGTTTCATTTCCTCAGCAGCCTGGCACATAACCTCGGTGCCAGCCCATCACAGATCCAAGTTGAAACACTACAGAGCAATTAACGGCATAGATCATTTACATAGTGGCAGAGCTCATATTCATAATGATTCCTTTATTATCTGAGGAAGAAATTAACCCAGGAATATATTTACATACCAGCCACCAATGGTAACAGCTTGCTAATTGCCTGTTAGGCGATTAATACGCTTACAGCAGATGCTAATGAACTGAGCACTCATTGTTTTCAAGGTGTGTGTGTGTGTGTGTGTGTGTGTGCAGCATAATTACAATCATAATTATGTTACTTGTTGCATCTGTTTTGAAGCAAACACAATCAAATAAGGAGACTGATGTATACAATGATATCTGTGCTAATGGGTGACTGGCTGTGGTGTTCTGTTGTCGCTCGTCAGAGTGATAAAATAAAGACACGTCCTCTGACATCACTGCTCATTAAGGTCTCCTAAGACATGCAATTTTAATAGAGATTAATACAAGATTGTTGTTGTTTCAACACATCAATAATTAAGTGAATTAAAAATGATAAACTGCATTTTAGCCTTAAATTTATTGTATTTTTGAGTCTTATTCTATATATTGTGTGCTGGTCAATTTGTAGTTATATTTAGAATTAAACAGATCCAGCATGTTTTAGTTGTTTCCTGCTCCAACGCACTTGATTCACCTGTTCAGCAGCTCATTGAGCTCTGCAGAAGCCTGTTAATCACCTGCTGATAAAGGCAGCAATCCGGAGTTTTCCCCGATCAGGAATTATGTTTGATTTTTCAGAAATCCGTAAAAGTGATTGTCTTATCATGTAGTGTGATATAATGTAAGCGATATGGGTTTTTTTTTTGCTAAGCCCGCCCCCTGCCCCGTAAAATCCGTGCAATAGGAAACTGAGCGCCGGTCAGAACTAACCAATAGCGTTAGACTACCGCTTACGTGCTTCAAATTTAAGGAAGTACCTCGGCTGATGCAGAGTTGATGAACTTTTCACAGACAAGTAAGTCTTTAAAATATAAATATATGAAAACACAACATGACATGAGAATAATACTTTTAAAACAACGTGTTTTAGCTCTGTTTGTCAGCTACAGAAGCACATTCATAAACAAGAAACGTGCAGTCGCCATCTTAAAAAAACCGAACCAAACGACTCTTGGTGTGATACGCTTGTCAGCCACTAGATGGTGCCGTCAGATAAAAGAAATACTCCGGAGAGCTACTTTAAAGGTTGAATATGGAACACGGACACTATAGCAACATCTGGTGTTTAGAGGTGGTATTGCAACAACAGAACATATTTTCCAGCATGTCCAGTGATGAATCGTACAGGGTAAGGACTAATTTCTACTAATAAGTTTATTCTACAACAGTATTTACCGTTAGAACATCTTCTGGGCTCAGAATCAGCTGCCTGACTTGTCCGCCATTTTACACAGTCTGCTCTGGCTCACTTCTAGTTCCTGAAACAGGAGCGCCTCATAAGGCTTTCATTTATACTAGAGCCTACTGCAAATGTCTTGAAAAAATGAGTGAACTTGATCTTTATAGGATAAGCTTTGCATTATGAAAACATGATTTGCTTGATGCAATGCTAAACAAAACATATCGCCTGTTTTGCATCAGTTACATTACAGTTATTCCTCCTGTTATTTTTTGTTTTGGTCTTTGACTCTGAGAATAACCCGTTCAAGAGGAATGCACAATCTCTTTGCTGTTTTACAATAAAGGAGGTTATATGGACGATATATCCCTGATCTCTCCCAGCTCTACTTCACAGTTAAACAAATGGTTGTGATTTAATCGTTCCACGCTGCTCTGAGTGCAGGGAGTGATTAGCACAACAATGTCTCCTAAAACCCGTGCTGCTGTTTATTTAATTGTCCCTACGATGCTGCAGCCATGCTCTATTTATTTTGCTGCTTAACTAAAACAAAAAGGCAAGGTTCAACTTTAGTGGAGACTCATGCAATATTGAGCAGAGTGGAAGACTGCACTGCACTCCAGAGATGAGTTTCCCAAACACTGTGCAATAAGGCAAAGCGAGTGTGTTCTGTTTGCGTGCCTGAGAGTGTTGAGCAGAGTTCGCTCTGTGTTTTTGCCAAGACTGTGAATAACACAACTTTGGATCTATGAATAATTTCCTGTGTTTATGCTTTCTTTGCCCCATAAGTCGCTGATTTTTTTCCCTCCTGGCTTCCTTGCATTCCCTATGCAGATTTACTGCCTCCGTTTCCAACAGTTGCCACATATTTTCCACCATAATCATTCGTAATTATTGCAGCAACATCTAATAGATGTATATGTATATGTTTATTTCAAAATATGTTTTGCAGCCTGCCATAACAACATTCCTACGTTGGAACACAAAAACATATTATTTTCTGTGGGGTAGTTTAAAAACAGCTGAGAAAAGCCCTTAGCTGGTGTCGTTTAAATGAGGAGCAAACATTTCAAGACAGAAACTGTGTGATCATTAATTAAGATTACGGTAAGATAATGTAATCTGATCATAAATGCAAATTTAGCTAAACAGTAGTTACATACGTAAAAGTCCAAATGCACATTTGTTTTTGTTTGTGTTCATTTCTGAAATCGAACATAACAGCTGCAGAGTTTTAGTTTCAAGAATAGACTTAAAAAAATAGATGTAGGAATGTAACAAGGAAGCTAAAACCAGAACAATGCACCCCCTAGTGGCTGGCTGCAGTGTGAGCTTTAAGCCCCTCCCCCTCCATGCAAACAAACAGGACTCTGCCCTGACTAAAAAGTTAAATCAAACCTCAGAAGTTAATTTGCATCTGTTCAAGTAGGTTTAAAGGAGTCATCACTTGAAATGTTCACTTTTCCACTTGAACAAATGTCTATAATGGCTTCCTAATGATTTTTCACTGGCCGAGAAGCTGATATTTAGCATTGACGCGTTTGTTTACTCTTGCCTTCTTCAACCAGCTCACATGCACCCCACGAGCACGCGCACTCCAAAACCAGAACTTGAGCTCTGGCCTATATGTCGTCACAAAGGCCAGATATAACCAAATATGAACCAGCAGCGAACAAACCAGCACAACAAAGCTCATTTCATAACGTGAAACGCATAAATGATGTCTTACCGTTGCTGATCCGTGTTACGGGGAAAAAAAGTCCACTGGGTTTGTGTGTTCGATCTTCACAACAGCATGATGAGCCGATGCCAGGCTATTTAGCTTGCTTTGTCCCATCCAGACTGTTTACAGATCTCCAATGCCACGTCCCATCATTTTCCATTTTACAGTGCTTCGCTGAAAAAAAACTCAACAACAAGCGAGGAAGCCATTACGCACGAGGTGAGGCTCGGGCTCGTACTGTTGGATCCCGTAGGTCACTGCCAGGTCGGGTTCAGTTATAACTTTTGTTATTTTGGAGCAAGATGCTGAAGCTGCTTCTTGCTTCCTTCCACCAACCAACGCGCCCCTCAGTCCTGCGCGCGTCCGACACAGCCGAAATATCGCGTGTGATCTCACGAGAAAATATGCCCTTTACAAAAAAGGATCAGAAAAGCACATTTTTTATTTATTTGTCCAATACAATTTATTTTAATGGCCTAAAAGACTATAATAGGACGTAGATATCCACGGTGTTATAGGTGATGACTCCTTTAATTCTTTACTCTTCCTTCACACTTAGCTGTAATTAGTAATTTGATGCTTTAAACAACCTCCAGTCAGACTCACATCCTGTCAGGTGAATTTTCTAATGTTGTGCATAACATTGTTTTACATAAAGATTGGCAGGTTTTCCCCCTAATTCATGCAAAAAGCCTCATTTAAATGTGGGTAAACTGCACCAGCACTGTTTGGCTTGCAGCACAGAAGTTCTTCAGACAGACACTAAACTCAGCACAACACTTGCAAAACACAAGCAATGGGTTGGTGAAATAAGGCCATAGCGTACAGTCTGGTGCAGATCACATGTAAATGGAATATTATGACTTCACTTTGGAACAGAAATCAGTGGAGACTCGTTGTCTACCTGTTATTTGAGTGAATGGTTACAACATGTAAGTACAAGGTCTTTGCGTTTTCTTTGCTCTGTAAATGTCTCATTTTCAGGATGTTTCGTCAAACTCCTCAATGTGATGTGAGCTGTAACATGTATTTGTCTGAATCTACCATTAAGTGGTTTTATGAAACATTGGGCACACAGCTTCCCTGTTTGTTACTGTAGCTCTATTGTTTATGTGCCTATAAAGCAGGAAGTAACATCTGATCAAAACATATGGAGACAGAAACTGGCACACTTTAGTCATCGGGTTCATTTACATCTTTTCCCCAAATTTCAACAGGTTAAGGCTAACTTCAGTGAGTTTTTAAGGTTATTATGCTCATTAGTCATTGTGGGATTAGGATTTTCAGCGTGACTGGACAAAACAACCAAATCAAAACCAAAAATAAAGGAAACCTTTGTTAGCAGAACAGATGAAGCTTCACTGTAACATTTGGGGCCTCATGGTGGAGTATCATGGTGTCGCTTCACTGCTAAAAAATAAAATCTGTTCTGTTAGGAGTTCACATGTTGTCCTCAGAGTCCAAGACAAACCAGTTCATATGAGAGGAACCGGACCTCAGAGGTGGACGTGTGACTGGTTGTTGGTCTGGTGACCAACTGGTGCCGAAACATCTTTAAAGAGCAAATTGCAAGTTAGAGACTCCCATGAACCAATGTTTAGAGAAACATAATAGAAACTCGTTCTAAATGAAAATTTACACATAAATTTTTTAGGCTTTTAGAGTCGTTTTTGTAAGAAAAATGTTTTTTTCTGCCAAATCAAGTGACGTAAGCGAAGGGAATCCTGCTAGCTTAATCCAGAGACAAATATGGATTCTAATGCGGCTCTGACACAGAGGAAACTTTAAACGTTTATAATTATACTTATGATGGACCACAACCATACAGTTATGAGTCTGGTGCACGTCTCAGAGAGCAGACAAGCCAGAGGGAGAAACGATCGGCCAAAGCAGAGATTGAGCTGTGATGTGAGGAAGAGCAGCGGGGAGCAGCAGGTGTCTTGGTGACCTCTCTGAGCTTCCGACGCTGATGTGGTCTGAAGCCTTCAGAAACAATAGTTTATCAAAATGAACACAATCCAAAACTAGTGAACACACACACTGACCTGATAACACGACCTCTCTAACCTAAACCATCACTCTCCACACTGAGCTGAGTCAGAGGTTAAGATTTAGACAAAAGAGCGTTTTTAGAAGCTTTGCTGAAAAAGGACACTTTTGACTCAAAAATCTGTGCCGTTATGTATTTTAAAACGAAATACCTACAATAAACGTTTAAAATAGTAGTTTTTGGACAGCAGATAAAAAAGATGAACCTGCAATTTGCTCTTTAAGGATTATGATTTGCTAATTTGGTATTTTTAAATTAATATTTTATTACTAAGTACGTCTACTTTCCAAATTTAAATATACTGTCCTTCAGAATTTTTTTTAATGAGAGCATTGGTTTGTATTATTTTAGTTTTGCAACTTATGTAACCTCTATCAACATGAACCAACCTGTCCCATCTCTGTGTGTTTGGTCACACTTTTCCCTGCATGCATGTCTGGTCTGAAGTTGATAACTGCCACGTGATGTTTCAGAAGTCACTCCAGACTACTTTATTGTTACCAGAAGTGCTGATGAGAGCAGCATGGACTGAGGCACACCTCCACCTTCTGACTCTCACTTATTATTGATCAAAGTTTCCCTGAAACGGCCAAAGACAGACGATGAAAAACCTGAAACACGGGGCTGCAGAAAATCACAATAATGACTTACATTTTAAACTTCTATTGATCACAGTGAAGTGTTGAAAAGTGCTATAATGATGCCTTACAACGAGCCAGTAAAACTCTCCACGATTCCTGAAAATAATAGTAATAACAGAAAACACTTGTTCGGCTGCAGTTTATTTGAATGTTTATTGAGAATCAGGCTGGAAAACGCTCCACAAAACCAACCCCCAGAGTTTTAAAGTAAGAAAATAAATCTACGAACAAAAAAAAGAACTTTTGCTCTTTGTTGAAAACATTTAATAGGATTGTCTTTAGAAACACGTATGTACACAGAAGTAGAAAGTTTACATGAGTAAGACTTTCCATTTGCTGAACTGTAAAGCTGTGAATCAAAATAAACGACATCGATTGTAACAAATGTCATTTATTTTTGGGTGCAGAGGTTGTAGATGTCTGCTGAAAGAATCAGACTGAAAACAGACTTGATCTTAAATGACTCAGGTCGGTTTCAGGGACATTCATTTATTCTGCTCCTGGAGTTACCAAGAGGTCAGGCTGACAGTAAACATAATATTAATCCTGCTGTCGCTCATGAAGAACAAACCTGGCCTTTTTAGCTAAAAACTCACTAGAATTTACAAATTTTCCATTCATTTTTCATTTAAAGGGATTTAAAATTGGGTTTCTGTGTAAAAACTATAAATAGTTATCCATCTCCTCTGTTGTAGACGGTTTCCTGAATGGCTAGCTCATATAAAGGCCTGATGTGCCAGCCACGACCTAACCCCGGCTTTCCACCGCAAGTGAAAGCGTCGCGAAACGGCCGCGAAACGTACAACGCAGCAATCAGCCGCTGTTATATTGGACAGCGTCCTTTCCACCGGCAGCTATGTGTAACGTTCTGGACGCATCCCAGAAGCGACGGGACGCTATCATTACGTCTCGAGTCTATTTTTTACGCGCTACGCTTCTGAAACACGTCAAACTCCGCAGTTTAGATCAGGACAAACAGGAAGTCAAACACGAAGGCAGTGTGAAACATCCGGAAACTTCCAAAATAAAAGGCATGTGCAGTACGTCATTTCCTGTGAAACCCCCGTAACCGATGTAACAGAACAGAAAATAAACCACAGACCTTTTTGGCTACATGCAGCTGACTTTCTCCTTGCTTGTCATTGTGTGGACTTCTGAAATCACGCATGGTGTTGCAATTCTCCCGTGATTTTGTGACCTCACGGAATCAGCTGTGTGGAATCGCGTCACAATCGCTGCTGGTTGGGAATGAGCTCGCGGGTCAAACAGCGCTATTTCGTTACACGCCGCTTTCACGTCCTGTGGAAAGCCGGGGTAACAGCTAGAAGCCAGTCAAATCTAAAACGTAACGCTGAAAAAGCTCCAAGCTCTACACATTCATAGCAGTTCATGCAAAGTTCATTTCTGACCCTTTACACTGCAGTTGGTTTGCCATTGTACCTTAGAGCAAGCATGAAAGATCAACAGCAGCAGGACAACGTTAGCCTGGCAAGCCATCCTATATATGTGAATATATAGTCTGGCCACGAACCATTGACGGCTCTCAGTCGTGAGGCGGGATCTACGGTTGTCTTTCAAAATGTCAGCACGCAATTGGATAGCGCTAGGACCAATCAGAGTAACGAACAACGTGACGTAATCACAGCGATGGAAAAGCGGGACCCACTAATGGCGTCAATGATTTCTGTCGTTTTTGTATAAAAACATGTGAATATCAGGTGTACTGGGACATTGCACTACTTTGTTTGATAAAAATAAGAAGCCGCTAAGTATATCAGACAGACTTACGCACGTTGGAGTCTAAATAATCCAATGTTGATGACAAAGCCATTTCAAACCAACGTGGTTCCTGCGCTGCTGCCATGTTGCTTGTGTTTGTGGTCGTAGCTCTGACGTCATTGGCTACTCCCGCTCTGTGATTGGCTCAACCAAAACTATAGCAAGCTGTGATTGGACAGCCACAGCAGTGGATCGGTCTGCAAGGGTTCCAATGAAGCGTGCCTAGACCAAACTTTGCAAGGCAAGAATTTGGTCTAGTTCACTAGGTACTAGTTCACTTCCTGTGCATCCCAGGGTCAAATTTGGCAGGAACATTTAAAAAATTAACCTTTAGGCTATCATTATTTTCACATTACCTGGTTTCTATAGGCAGAAATATTGAGATGTCCCTGTCGGACTTAAGCCTGGATACACCGTGTAACATTTTGCTGTTGCTGATGGAATTACACTTCTACAGTTATGAATTTACTGGAGATGTTTGCAGCCTCACACTTCCACGTCACTTCCTTGTTTTCACCAGAAAGGATGCGCTAATGCTTTATTACCGTAATGCACCATGTACGCGCGAAGCAAACTTTAGCTAAGCTCCGGCGTCGGCTGGCTTGATCGTGTATTTACAAGTGTCGGCTCAATTGACCGCGGCCATCTTTGTCAAAAACTGTCATGTCTCGTAGTTTTCGCTGAATATTAATACAGAATTGGTTCATCATTCACATGAATGCCAGACGCCATCTTTGACTACAGCTAAAAAACTACAGCATCGCGCAATACAGTCGTCATTTCTGCCTTTTTTCTGATTGGTTATTTTTGAGCTGGCTAGTCCCGCCCCTCATGGTGCTCGCTGCCTCTGAGTATCCAGACCCGTCCTCTGTGTAGAACAGACAGAGGGAGAGTCTGGCAGGCCAGGCTAGTGCCTTCATGGAAAACACAAACATTTCCAGGTGATCCTAAACTAAAGTAGAATTCCACTCAGACTACCCGTTAGCTTGTCAGTCTCAGGATGTAAACACTATTTCTCTAAACAGAGGCTGGAAGCGGTCTGCATCAGCTGAGATAGTAATTATTTACAGAAACCTTTAAAAAGGCTAAAAAAATCTTTATAGGACAAATTAAACATTTGTTCAGAAACAGGAAATAATAAAAACACACAGACTGAAGCAAAGCTGAGATAAAACAATGCAAACACAACAAACAGGTCATATTTAGGAAACACGCTGCATACGCTGTGATTGCTAGCAAGGGATTGTGTGTGCCCAAATCTCAGCTCATTAATTTCCAAAAGTTGGCCAGAGTCTGTGAAACCTGGCTCATAAAATATTAATATGAACAAATCTTTAAGGGATGAGTAAAAAGATATCATAAAGGGACCAATTAGGCAGAGAGCCGGAAGAGTTTTACAGTTTTATTCAGCGGCGCTGTGCAGTCAGGTTTATTTATACTTACATGTCTAACACATCCAGAGGGGATGGGAGTTTGTGGATCAACACACTTGACTGAAGACATGAATTCTATTAGAAATGCTAATTCCTGATTAAACTTAATGTCTCTAGTTAGTAATATAATATTAACACGATCACGAAGCATCACAGTGAGCGGATTCTGATCAACGCGTTCATCCAAGCAGCTACTCACGTTCTCGACTTCGATTATAAAAGCTCAAAATATAAATGAATGCTGACTGACCATATTTTAGGAATAAAGATAACCGACATGTTTATTATTGGTCGTTTTGATCAAGAGGAGATAACGATTCCTCCATCAGAGCGTGCAAACCTGAGAACACCTGTTCAGTCTCAGCTTCAGTCCTAAGGAAGACCACCTAAGACGACCTTAATCAGTTCAATCTTTTTTCCAGAGACCTCCCAGTCAGGCTGCAAGTGTGATTTTATTTGTTGTTTAAATAATGCAGCATTCTCTGTACAACAACAACACCTTTCCCTGGCATTTTAAAGATATTTTCTATGTCTAAACTGCTGTAATCACAGAAAAATGACAGCAAGTGTTGCTAATTTGTTTTTGCACCAGTTTAGACCTGCAGCCGCGTACACCCACACAGGTGTTTTCAGTTAGTCAGACTGATTACTTCGCTGCTCAGATTAAAATTGGGTTGATGTGTGACGGGACTCGAATGAGTCACTGACCTCTGTGTTCAAACGCGTGGATTTTCCTGGAAGTTCGTATAACCTGCATCAAAACACCTCTTTATTGACTCATTAACTCTTGCAATTCATGTCGTTTTATCTTTTGAAGTATTTTTTCACTTGTCACAGCAGAAAAAGTTGTCAATGAGTCAGTTCTATAAAAACGAAATCATATCTGTGATTTATTTATATCTGTACAACAGATCAAATGTTTAAAAACAGTTTAAGTGATAAGTTAAAGAGGAGCTAGAATGCAGTTAATCAACAATCTAAAACAGCTTTGAGCCTCTAAAAAGCATCAGAAATGTTCTTTAGGCTTTCATCTGTCCCAGGAGCCCTGATACAGGCCATTCTAAACCCCCTAAACCAGCCTTGCTGTGAAAAGAGCTGTTAGCCCCTCCCACTGGGCCAGGACATGAATATGATAATGAGCTGCTTGCTGATTGGTTGGTTTTCCCAGAAGGCCTCAGACACTGGAGACATGCAGGTTTGAGGAGGCGTGGCTCCCCCTAGTGACGTGTTAAGGAAGGTTTTCTCAGATCAGAAGTTTTTCTCTTGACTTTTTCAACTTTCTAATTTACATAAAAAGTAGGTCACACACAGCTTTGACTTTTTGGCATGCTGCTGTTGACCACCCAAGCTGTCTTTATTCAACAACAACAAGGAACATGTTGGTTTATATTCTAGGTCTTCTTTAAATGTCTAGATTCTATGAAGGACTGGAAATCCTTTCATCTTGCCCAATCTGTTAACAGAGTATACGTAAGTGAACAACTGGTTACCGTACCTCACCAAATTTAAGTCAATAAGTGTGGAATTTAATGAGTTATTATGATTTTAATTCATTATTATTTTCTGACACTTTAAAATGGCCTGTATTAGTATAGCACCTTCTTAGGGTTCTACAACCCCCCAAGGCGCTTCACAGCACAATCAGCCATTCACCCATTCACACACACACACATTCACTACATCGTAGCTACAGCTGCCCTGGGGCGCACTGACAGAGGCCTGACCACCACCAGCAGGTAAGGCGGGTTAAGTGTCTTGCCCAAGGACACAACGACAGCAACAGACTGAGCGGGTCACGAACCTGCGACCTTCTGATTGCAAGGCGGCCACTTAACTCCTCTGCCACCATCGCACCATTTAAAGCAGCAATCCAGAGTGTTCCCCCTTTCAGGAATTATGTATGATTTTTTAAGAAATCCGTAAAAGTGATATGATGTAGGAAGAAATATGTAATTTTCTTTTTTCTACTAAGCCCCCTCTCCGTCACGTAGAGCCCCATGCAATTTGAGCTGACCTCCGTTCAGCATTAGCCAATAGCGTTAAACATCTGCTTACATACAGCTGTCAATCACAGAGCGTGTGCGAGCGTTTGAGGACGTACCTAGATTCATGCAGGGTTGGCGACATTTCTCGAGGACAAGTACGTCTTTAAAAAAATACAATTATGAAAAAACAACTTAATATGAGAATAATAATTGTAAAACAATGTGTTTTTGCTCTGTTTGCCGGCTAGAGGTGCACATTCACAAATGAGAAGCGTTGCTTTCAGCCGTAAATACGGAAATGATAAGAACGGCTTAAGGTGTGTTACATTTGTCAGCCTCTAGATGGTGCTGATTAGCTGAGAAGCTCTGATATCCTGGAGGGGCTCGGAGCAGAGCTGCTGCTCCTTCAGGTGAGAGGTGGTTCTATTCTACTTTCCCCGTTTGTGACATCACAGACGGGGACTTTATGAAACAGCTTGTTTTAGGCACATGATTCCTAAAACAAAACACTGACAGAAAACAGATGGGTGAATTATTTTCACATTTAGAGTGTTTATCGAGGCAGTAGAGACCCACATGGCAGCACTAAAGGATGTAAAAGGTGAGTTTTGCATAATATGTCTCCAAAAAAATGCAGGGATGTGATTCTTCCGGTTTTTACCGGATTTACGGAATTTTCAAGCGGTTTGGAGCACCCCTGAGATTGATGCAAATTCGATGAGAAATGTTTTCATATATATATGGGGGGTGGCTTTGTTCGAGGCTCGAATGTCGCAATTTATTTTCACCCACAATCGATTCAAAACAAGATTGGCTGCGTGTTCCCTGACCGTTTGCTAGCAAGCAACATCATAGGGACGGGTGCGATGAAAAAAAAAAACTCTGCCATAAACAAATTTTAGATGTACCACCAGTGCAACGTCTTTTCAACTTCCCCCAAAACTTTATTGAGCAAATGTATTTGTTTTTGTGTAAGGAAGATTTAGAGAAACCAGCAAAGACACAAAGGCAGAAACGGTCCAAAGTTTGGGATCAAAACGCGCAGCTACGGGCAGATTGGCTAATGCTAATGCTAGCACACTCGCGATCTAGTGGGTTTCCAAAAAAACACAAGGATCGTAAAACTAAGAATGACTAAACTCTACAAGCAGAAGAAAAGTCCCAACCATCCTGTTTAGTAGCTGTCTACAGCGCTATGGAGCAGAGCCTCAGCCACAGCAGCTACCGGAGTAACGTTGTTGTTTTGTTTTTTTTGCATATGTTTTATTATACAACAGACAGGGCAAACAAACAATCAATATCCAAACGTGTTGAATCAGCTTTTACAAAAAAAACAAAACAAAAGAAAACATGAAAATCAGAAGAACTCGTGAGGGCCTCATTCTAGAAAGTCAAATGTTTCCAGCAAAGAAAATAGTTTCTGGGCATTTTTCATCTCCATGTAAAACAGACTTTTCTTGAATAGTTCCAGGTTCTTTTTCCATCCACCTATATGAGGCTTAACCTTGAGGAATTTACACCTGTGAATAAAATGTTTTCCAAGCAAAATCAAAACATTTACCAAAAAATCTCAATTTTTGTCCTTCAAAAAAACTCCAAATTTTATAGCAGACCAGTTTAATGGGTTCACCGTTATATTTTTAGACAACAACCAAGTGTGAACAGAAAACCAGAAATCTTTAACAGAATCACATTAATTGTTAATTGTTGATAAGGGTAATATTGAGTTGTTAAAATCTTTATTGGAGAATTCTTTACTGTTTAATCTAACTCCCTCTACAAGTATCGTCTGCTCAACACCGCTCCAGGGCTATGGCAAGCCACTGTAGTATGTAATTCACAAACGCTTCTGTCTGTGAACATAATTTAAACTGGATTATTGTCAACCCATAATAGACATGCTACCATTACAATGTTACCAGTAGAAATGAAATGTTATTAGCATTTCCAGTAGCTTACTACTCAGGTTTTTCCCCCCTAACCCAATCACATCCCTGGTAATGTTTAGCTCAGAGTACGGCCCTATTTCAATACTCGCACTACGCCCTACACCCTTCTGTGAAGTGCGCTTAGAGGAAGTGCGCAGTAAGGCTTCGAGTGCGTAGTACACAAGTGTGCAAATAATTGCCGAATTGGGACACTGAGCATTACGTCATCGATCGTGACGCATGCTGGGATGCCGGTCGCTGTTTGTGCTTTTTTAAAAATCTTTATTAACAGCTTTCAAACAAACAAATAAACACTTATTTGATTAAATTTAAATTAATTGCTGTCCACATTTATAAACATTCAGAGCATGTATAAATATCATTAACCGTCTTAAAATGAACTTCTATCACCTGAAAATACATGTTTTCAGAAAAGGCACTTGACCCTATTGCTCCACCTCCTTCTCAAAATTCCCACGTAGCAATGAATTGTGGGTAATACCCTTCACCCAAGTCCGCATCGCTGCAGGCTTGGGTGAAGTGCGGATTAAGGGTGCAAAAGGGGCGTGGTCAACTTCCGCACTTGAGAATTGGGACACCCTACGCACTCGCACCCCTGGCCGGGAACGCACAATTGAAGGGCACAAGGGTGCAAGTGCGAGTATTGGGATTGGGCCTATGTGTTGGCAATTCCTCTCAGCTACAAAGTCGTGTTTTAAAAAACCTGACTGAGTTATGGTCATTTTTACACCAAAATTGATTTAAGTTGGCAATTTGGAATTGACTCCAAAGTTGAGTCAGTTGTTGTCGTGAAATGATTACCTTGTAAGAGTTTCGTTAAAATCTGTCCAGAGGTTTGTGGGATATTTAGCTGAATAAACAGACAGGCACAGACAAAAGTAATGTCTCACACCTGACAGGCAATAAAGATCTGCTACGAACTGAATGGATTGGAGCAATTAGATAAGTGCTTGTGTCATTATTTGCTCTTGTGAGTAAAAAATGTGCAGAGAAAATGTTTCAGATAAATGCCAAAAATGTACAAAGCTGCTTTATCTATGACTCAGCAGCTAGACAGATTCATCTGAACCTTCAAATGTTGTAAATTCATATAAATCCTCATTTTAAATACCAGCGTTTATTATTGGTTGATACTTTTGGGTCATTTAGTGATGTGAACAGTTAGAGTGACCACGAAGCTAGTTTGTTAAACACAACATCTTTCTAACAGGCTTCTCCACATCTAATTTCCTGGCTCATGACTGCTAATGACGACATTTCACATAAATTATCCTCCTAATCACAAACATCTGCCGCTGGAGCGTGTCGAGTGATACTAAGTGGTAAAATCTATAAAACAAACAGAAGTGGCTGATAAAACTATTTTGTCAGCCGAGTAAAAGGCGCTGAGGCTGGAGAGCCGTAATGTCTTCAGCTGTGTGTCTTCGGTCTAACCTCTGACTCAGACGTTTGTCTGCTGGAGTCTTAATTACCTACAGAAAGCTCGGAGATGACTCTCCACCGGTACGACGTCCTAATTATAGATACTGCTTTCTCAACATCCTTCATTTATCCAACCTCCTCTCTGCTTCATCAGGTCTGGTCAGGACTTATAGGAGGAGTCTGATCAGACTTGTAGGTTTTAATAATTGCACATTTGTTTTTTTATTCGTTTTTATGACTTTCTGTGATCTAAATTCCACAAATCCTTTCTTTTCTCTGTTTCAGACCTTTTTCTGTGAACTATGGCTGCTTCCTTTGGCAGAGATTTTCAAAATGGAGATAATATAACTTTTACTCAATGCTGTGAAGTAGCGTGTCTGGGCATTCATTGTGTTACCCCGGCTTTCCACAGCAAGTACGAAACGTACTACGCGCCAATCAGCCGCTGTTAAAGTGGACAGGGTCCTTTCCACGCGTTCTGAACGCGTCCCAGAAGCGACGGGACGATATCGTCACGTCTCCAGTCTATTTTTTACACTCTACGCTTCTGAAACACGTCAAACTCCCCAGTTTTGAGCTCGCAGACAAAACGCCACTATTTCGTTACACACCACTTTCGCAGCTAGTGGAAAGCCGGGGTCAGGGATACATTAGCATTAGCATACATTACAATAGCATGATGTCATCAAGGAAAGGAGAAGATTTTGAAATCTGAGCGGCTATAGCTCGCACTCCTATTCTGGAAAGAGCTAAAAGCCACGCCTCATACGCAAACACAACTAGCGCTATAGTGCTAATGGAAGGCCACTGTGGCTGCATGTTTTTGACATGTTCCTGCTCAGACACACCTGATTCTAACTGCTGAATTATCTCCTCAGCTGATAAACACTCATTTTAATCCCATTTGCTTAAAGGAAAAGTTCGCTTTTTTAGACATTAAGTTTTATGTGTTCCTTCACCCACCCAGTGCTCTGTAAACTTTGACCCATTTCACACACACACCCCTGCTCAGAGATTTTCAGGGGAGAAGTGATTCAGAAAGGTAGTTCTGGCTAGTTTCGGGGGCGCTTTATCTGCGCCGTTTAGCCTCACAAAAGGATTAGCCTCTAAAAGCATGGCTAATTTACATCTCACAAACAAAGAGAAAAAATTTACAACGTCACCTTACAACGGGACTATTTTTTGTCATTCGTATCCCTGCGCCGGTCCCCGCGGATATTAAACAGCGCTTCGTATGTCAGCTGTTTCACTGCCGAATGCCGAAAACATGTCAGACTCCGTCTCATCTGATGACGAATTTCATTTTAACACTATATCAGATGAAGAAGAAACTTATTTTACTACTAGGATATCTTTATGAGCCAGAGTACACGGATGAAGAACTGCATTTGCTACACAAAACACACACATCAACACAGATTGTTGACAAAGCTACTGCAGTCTATGATCAACCATCGGTGTAAAGATGATTGCATAAATAATGCGCTAAAATGCGAAGATGATTGCATGAATACGGCAGACATAGCGGAATAAATCATTTTTTAAAAACAAAACTTACCCAGATTTCTGGTACGGCCGAACTCTTCAAAAACAGTCTTTCACTTTTCCTGAACTTTTTCCTGATGTAATCATCCTCTTTGAAGTGTGCACTGCACAAACGAAAGGTTTTGACTCGTTCCAGCCGAGTATCCTTGGAGTAGCCGATTGCTAAAAGCCACTGATGCCTTAGAGAAACGTCCTTAGCAGGAAAAGTGTCAAACCGAAAAGGTGATCCTGTAACATCCTTATTGTTACAACCCGGGAACCTGCAGGTACGCACCATGGCTCGATATATTTAAGAAAAACTACTTTTAAGGGACTTTAGAAGTTGTTGTTTCACTCATACAGCCAGGATTAGCAGCCAGACACGAGCCCGTTCTAGCTGCTGCGGTGACCGGCGCAGGGATACGAATGACAAAAAATAGTCCCGTTGTAATGTGACGTTGTAAATTTTTTCTCTTTGTTTGTGAGATGCAAATTAGCCATGCTTTCAGAGGCTAATCCTTTTGTGAGGCTAAACGGCGCAGATAAAGTGCCCCCGAAACTAGCCAGAACTACCTTTATGAATCACTTCTCCCCTGAAAATCTTTGAGCAGGGGGGTGTGTGTGAAATGGGTCAAAGTTTACAGAGCACTGGGTGGGTGAAGGAACACATAAAACTTAATGTCTAAAAAAGCGAACTTTTCCTTTAAGCAGCTAACATCTACTCAGTTTGCACGGGGTTCTACGGGACGGAGGATAAAGTTTAACGACTCGTGATGACACCAAATGATTTTGGGATATTTTAGGGTTTTAGACTGGATTATTTATCGTGACTTAATTATGTTCTAGCTGTGTTGACGGACTGGTGATATAACTAGCTGACAGTAAAAATGAAAAACGGTTTTCTTCTCCTTTAGCAACTCAATTCAAAAAAGGTCTTAAGACATTTTTGTTTAATGAGGCTTTTTAGAGTAATTTTTATGATCTATTTGTGTTACACTTTTTTATATAGCTTGTAATTTGCTGTTTTTATGGATTTTTAGATGATTTTTTGTTGTGATTGTTTTTAACCCATACTCTGTAGCACTTTGAGATTTCCTTGAAATGTAAAGTGCATTATAAATAAAATGTATTATTATTATTATTATCAACTCTCAAAAGTTGAATCACATTTCATGAAAACATTGTTCTGAACCTTTACCATCAGTTTAACGTTACACATCATTTAACACAGTTAGCAGTGGAGCCGGTAACAGAAGTATTAACACTTTGTTTTCTAAAAATAAATGAATCAATGTGAAAAATGTCAATGTTTATTAAATAACATTTGCATGAACTGATAAATATTAAAGCAGGGGTAGGGAACCCTGGTCCTGGAGAGCTGCTATCAAGCATGTTTTAGAGGTCTCCCTGCTTCAACACAGTTGACTCACCTGTTCAGCAGCTCATCAGCCTCTGCAGTAGCCTGTTAATCACCTGCTGATTAATATCAGGTGTGTTGAAGCAGGGAAACCTCTATAACGTGCTGGATAGCGGCTCTCCAGGACCAGGGTTCCCTACCCCTGTATTAAAGATATGAGTTGTTTCAGCATGTAACCCCATTCAGGTTAGCTTATCAGAAATTATGTTATTGTTAATAGTTCTGTAATATTAAAGGTTGAATGTGGAACACCGACTCTGGCGACACCTAGTGTTCAGAGGTGGTATTGCAACAACAGAACTAAATTTCCAGCCGTCGGGGTGTTGGTTCACTGATACGTGAAGTGAGCAGCCAGCACCATGTCCAGTGAAGAATCGTACAGGGTAAGGACTCATTTCTACTAATAAGTTTATTTTACAACACACAATCCCAGCCTCGCCTTGCTGCGCGGACTTTTTACCACAATGGTGCCCTCTAGTGGCTGGTAGATGTAAACATAACCCCAGTGTTGTACCGTCAAAATAAAATTTTGATTTTTTTTTTTAAATATAGCTTTTAAAGGAAAAACTGTACATTCATTCTGCACACCTTTAAACGCCACATGGAGGTATTATTTTGTAAAAATATAGCTTTTTAATAAAATGTTCCATATTCAACCTTTAACTTTAACTACAGTGTAATCTTGCTTTGGGTGGGTTAGGGTTAGGTAGTCCTGATTTGCATCAGAAGCACCCTTTTCATTTGCTGAAAAATGGACTCTGAGATTTTTATTTTGTTGTTGGAAAAGGTTTTCAAGGAAAATAGGCTTGAAATAAAACTTTTTTTTTTAGAGAAACAACCTGTTTCAAGTTGATGTGTTAAAAAAGTCTTTGGGAACCAACTTCTTCTTAGTCACATTCATTGCTTCAATTTCCATTTACATCTTAGTTCCATCAGAAACAAACGAGAACGAAGCCATGGAGACTTTAGTTTAGAACATGAACGGTGATGAACTTCAAGGTCTCTGGTTTTGTCGGTGTGCTATTTTAGTAGCTCAGAAATCCCACAGCTGCCACTTCTGGAAGTTATGTCACTCGTCTCCATCAGCTCCTGGTGAAAAGACGAAGGTGTGAAGAAGTTCTTCCCACAACCTGGAGGAGGAGGCAGAAGATGGGTGGGTGTTTAAGCTAGTGCCCTGAAAGTAATTGTGAAACTAATACCACAACTATCATCTTCCAACCACAGCACTACTGTGCTGATTTCTATCAGACTTGTTAGAAATGTGACTCTAAGCTTTTTACAAGAACTGCTTGTTCCTAAAGTTTGAGTCTGAACTGTGTGGTTGGGGTTAGGGGTGTCAAATTATTGCATTAATTGAGATTAATTAATCACAGCCACATTTAGTGCAATATTTTTTTATCGCGTTAATCTCATTTTTAATCTATAACTTTACTGGGACTTTTCTAGCCTACCTGTTGGGATTTTTTATTTAAAGCAACATTCCGCAACTTTTACACCTTAAAATTATGCTTTTTTGTAAAGTTTTTGCGTCATAGTATCATCTATTATGTTCATTTTCATACCTGTGATACTGTTGGGGGGTCCCATGTCTGTTTACTGCGCTATACAGTTTTTGTGCTTTGGGTAGCACCGGAAGTACTAACTGGGTGTTGTTTTACGGCAGAATATGGCAAGCCAAAGGGATAAAAAAGCATGCGTTCTAAACGCGCGTTATGTCTGTCAAAATGCACGTCTTGAACGCGCGTTTTGATGCCAAAGGGGGCAAAAACTCACGTGTTCTAAAGCGAGCATTATGTCCGCCAAAATGCGCGTCTTGAACGAGCGTTTTGACGAACATAATGCGAGTTTAGAATGCGCATTTTTGTTTATCCCTTTGGCTTGCCATAGTTGTATAATGTAGACTCGCTGTAGCAGTGGCAGATTCACCAAAGAAAGCTAGAAATCCCGTATCAGAGGAATATAGGAAAAGAAAAGAAGAACGTGATAGAGCAAGAGCAAAGACCAGAGTTATTATTGGGCTACGGACTCTGACCTAGCCGTGCTGCTAATGGCTAGGTAAGTAATAAATGATTTCACCAGGGTTATTGTGTTTTGGTCGGGCATAAAGTTGTTATACAGTCCTGATAAAACTATTTATTCAATGTGTGGAGGTGGAAAAGTTTGTTTTTGTGTTTTGCCTGACATTAGGAATGTAAACATGCCTCTTATGCCCCAGAGAGAGATTTAATGTTACGACAGTGACGTTACGCAGCAAGCCTATAGAGGGCGATAGAGACCATATAACTGCAAAGTTGCGGAATGCTGCTTTAAATGTTTTTTTATTTTTATTTTATGTAATTATATTTATATTTAACTATCATGCCATACCACATGTCAGAAGTGAGAGAGTGAGTGCTGAATGCTTTTTCAGCATTTTATTTTTTTTGATAAACTGTCAGTTTTGATATGCTAACTTACAGCTCTGTAATTTACAGGTCTATTTTAATTTCAGATAAATGTTTTAGTAACACGTTCTGTGTTAACTTAGATTATTCTATATGGACCCGATGTTTTATTTTTAATTTCTAATTATTTGAGACTGACAAAAGAGCACAGTATTATTCTGCCTTGGTGATGTAAAAGGAAAGTTTAGAAGTCTGTTAAACAATAAATGACTTTATAAAGCCAGTTTTTTTGTTATATATTAATCTTTTAGTCTGCCACAATAATGTAATGAACTTAAATAAAAATACATCAAAATGAGGGCTTTTCTCAGCCATCAGTAGGTGAGATTAAAAACGAGATTAATTAGATTAATTAATCACAGGTCATAATTAATTAATCTAAAAAAAATAATCTCATGACAGAATTAGTTGTAATATGCTTAGCTTAACTTCTAGACCAGTGTTTCTGAACTCAAGTTTAACTCAAAAACAAACCAAAGAACTCTGGAAATGACATCACTACTTTGAGTTCAGTATAATAAAATCATCCTGGCTCTCGTTACTACCACATGTTTGTCTGTTGAAATCTGTGTTAAGGCAACAGTTCAAGTGAGAAAATTCAGTCAAACTCATGTTTTCATTAAAGCTGTCACCGGCAGCCAGGATGAAGTCACTTTATGAGATCTTCTGCAACTCCTCGGAAGTGCATTTTTTCCCCGTTACATCATGGACCCCGTTTGGGATCTTGTGAAACTTTGGGCAGAAACACTGTTTCAGATTTAACATCTCTGTAACTGATTATCCTAATTTTATAAAGATTACAACCCTCTCCATTTTGAGCTGTTTCACTGATCTCTTCCAAACTTTTAACCTCTTTCAGACACGCACTTCCCTTGTTTTTGCCCCACAGTCTCAGACATCTCATTCACGTTTCTGATCCAATGCAATCATCTGTAAACTACTGCTCAGTTGACTTCAAATTTGCAAACTTTCATCACTCTTGTGGCCTGCAGAGTCGTAAACAGAGTTGTGTCACTTCTGCAGCTAGTACACTTTAGCAGATGTCAGATGTGCACGCTGTCCCCATTAAGCAGCAGATGGGAGGACAATTATATCAGCTATCCAGCAGAGGACACCAGCTGCAGCTGTACACCCATTACTTTGATTTGCTCTCGGAAGAAGCGAGGTAAAGGGGCAGACTGAGGTTACATTAGATGCTTATCAGAGTGTCAAAAAGTCAGGTGGCAACTTTTGGCTCTCCTACAAATGTGTGTGTGTTGGTCGGTACAGTTGGCTTCCCTCCAGGTCCTTCTGCCCTTGGCCGATGTCAGACCTTAGTGGGTGGGAAGGTAATAGCTTTCTAGTGCCTGCTTATTCATCCAAAATCCTTCACTTAAAGGACGGAGAAGATTAAGTGTCGCTCAGGTGTCCTACTTCCACTAAACCTGCTGACCTTTGCTGATTGACTCGTCAATGCTGAGCCAACTGGCTGCATTAAGTGTTAAACCTGCTCATCAGAGCAGGCTTGCTCACCTATGACAAATGAAGACAAATGCATTTTTGGAAGACAGCTTTTTGGAAATAAGCGCTCCTGTGAAAACTTGAACCACCTCTAATTTCTTTAAACGTTGCTTCCAAGGAGCTGACCTTTGTGAACCTTTAAAGTGGTTTTAATCAATACTTAAAGCTTTCTGCAGGAAGGTCTTTCAAAATTTCTTTTTGACTTTGGCTGCTTTGCAACTCATTTCCTGGCCAGTCTTTGCACCTGACTGTGACATTGTGTGCTGAAAATGTAGACAGCAAAAGAAAATCATGTCTTTAAGCTCTTGTGGATCACTGTTGCTAGTCTGCATCTAGGCCCTTCTAGCCTTAAAGCATCCACATGTAGTAAGTATGTTATATAAGTATGTGTGTATAAGTATTTTCCATATCTAGTCCTTTACATGTCTATTGCCCTCTGGTGGAGGATCGACAAGTGGTAAGGGACAATTTTATTTCTCTATTACTGTAATATTTTCATATAACTAAATAATAAAATTAATATTATATACTTTAACACTTAGCCTAGAAATCTAGAGCAACTGTAGCAGCAGCAAAAGATCTTGCTCTGCAGGTCGGTCTAGCCGTGCTCCATTGTAGCCTCAGCAGGTCTACCACTGGCCTGGAAACAGTTTTAGGTCGAGCCAATCACAGCACTCTATAGGCGCTTACACATCTGGGTCAGTACGGTCGGGGCTCGGCCGCATCAGTTCTGGCTAGAGCGGGCGGTTTTTGTTCATATGTGTAAGTCGGACTTCACACGGACTTCACAGGAATGCGGAAATCCTCGAACACGTTGGCGATGCAAAAGACGAGCGGAAAAGTTCGTGGTGTCCACCTTAATAAGATAAACAAAGGCGGGCGTGAGCTGTGTTGCTTTTGGAGACTCTGAACCACATTATTTTATTAATTTGCTCTCATGTGGCTCTCCTCCTTTGCCCTCTTTTCCGACTGTCTGCCACGGCGCCTAGCAGGAGACAGGAGCTCCGTGCTTGATGTGGACTTGACAGCAACCAGAATGAAAATGAATCGCGCATGCGGGAAGCCCTACCTGACTGAACCGACTTGCCAATTGGAGGCGGTAGGTGTGAATTTCAGCCGGCTAATCAGTCCATAGTGTCACCTTGGTTTCAGCCGGGCCTCCAAGGGAAGAGGTCTGAAAAAAAGAGTCACCTCAGAACGGAAAACGCACATATGACCCAGATGTGAAACCAAATTCTGGTCCTGAACCGGTCTATACTGACCCAGATGTGTAAGCGCCATTAGTTTGTAGAGAGGCATTAAGCAGGCTTGGCACAAGAGCTATGACAGAGAAAAACTACAAAGATGGCGTCGGCTCAGGAACGGTGCTCATGTGAAACGGCTTTAGCATCAACTTTGAACAATGTAGACTTGGGTTTTTCTTTGAGTCAAGAGCAGATAGAGGTACTGAAGTCCTTTACTTCAGAAAATTCTGAATTTTCTTCTTCTTCTACGGTGTTTGGCAGACTGCCCTGCTGACCAATTTCCGATGGATACGTCACATTTTTTCACTGCACACTAGAGGCTGACAATTTTTTGGGATCCCAGTGGGTCACGTGAGTCCTGCGGGATTCCCGTGAAATGGGAGTCAAGTAATTTATAATCACGTTACTGGGACAAAACAGGAAAAATAATCAACGGGAGTGGGCAAGAGTGGGAATTGAAATAAATTTGTCCTATTGTTTTAAATCACTCCAATATGTTTTAATGATTATTGTTTACAAAAATATTGAAACAGATCATGCTAATTTTGTAATGTAAACTTGCATGATTTCATTTTGTTACTGTATTAATACTAATGATAGAGGATGGAGTGGTGTTGTATATATACAAAAACTGCAGATTTAAGTATTTGTTCATTTATCGCAAGTAATATCGATATCGCAATATTAAGCACTGTTATCGTATATCGCAGGTTTTCCTAATATCGTGCAGCCCGATTAGTGAGGACAGCATAGTAAAAGGATGACCACTCAACGTGGGATTTAAGAAGAGTGAAGGACTGTCAGTCTTCATTACATGTCACCATGGAGGTCACAGGCACCTCAGCACAAGCTCTAATAGAAAACCGACCTGAAGGCTTTCAAGATGATATGAATCAGGCTCTGTTTCTTCCTGCCGCAGTTCAAAAAGGTCACGCTCTACACGCTCATCAACAAGTTTGAGAAAGCTACGATGCAGCCAGAGCTCGAGCCAAAGCAGAGGCGGCAAAAACCAGACTAGCCTTCACTGGAAAAGAAGGTGAACTGAGAGTTGAGAAAGCCAAATTAGAAGCCAAAACTGATTATATTAATCATCATCATCATCTTCACCTTTATTTATAGAGCCCTTACAGGCATGATGCATGCCACCAAAGTGCTGCACAGTAACAAAGTAAAACTAATAAAATCAACAAAGACAATTAAAACCAACAAGTTAAAAACAGCGTAAAATTGTATAAAAGGTCAACATCATCTAACCCAGAGAGTTAAAAGCCAAACCATAAAAGTGGGTCTTCAACCTTGTTTTAAAAACAGTTACTGATGGAGAGAGCCTTACAGACAGGGGAAGTGCGTTCCACAATTTTGGTCCTGCTATGGAGGACGCCCTATCCCCTCTCGTCTTTAGCCGAGCTCTAGGAGCCACCAGCAGCAACCGGCTCTCGGAGCGGAGCATTCTAGCAGAGACATATGGCTGCACCAAGTCCGTCAAATAAGATGGAGCCAGTCCATTCAAAGCCTTAAAAACCATTAAAAGGAGTTTAAAACTAATTCTAAAATCCACAGGCAGCCAGTGAAGACCAGCCAGAACAGGTGTGATGTGATCAAACTTTCTTTTGCCAACCAAGAATCTCGCTGCAGCATTCTGAACGAGCTGCAGACGAGCTACTGTACCCTGACTTACCCCAAATAAGACAGAATTACAGTAATCTAGACGTGAGGTTATAAAAGCATGAACCACAGTCTCAAGATCCTGTCTAGATAAAAATGGCTTCACTTTAGCCAAACGTCTCAGGTGATAAAAAGATGAGGACACCACAGTACCAACGTGGGCATCAAAACACAGGGCATTGTCCATCTTTACTCCAAGATTTACCACTGAGGCACTTAGGCAGGATTTCAGGTCACCACAGTCCACCTTGGAAGAGTCCAGATAACCATTTGGTCCAAACAACGCCTCTGTTTTGCTGTCATTTAGACACAGAAAGTTCGCTGCCATCCATGCCTTGACTTCAGCCAAACAGTCCATGAGTCCACTGATCGGGCTGGCTCCAGCGCCACCCAGAGGCAGGTATAATTGGCAGTCATCTGCATAAAAATGGAAGCCAATTGCATACTTCCGCAGGATGTCACCCAGTGGCAGCATGTAAATTAAGAACAGCAGTGGTCCCAGAATTGAACCTTGTGGGATCCCGAAGGGCAGATGTGAGAAGGCAGAAGAAAAACCACCCATCCTCACGCAGACCCTCTTGTCCTTGAGATATGATTTGAGCCAGCTCAAGGCCACACCAGAAATCCCTACATAGTGTTCTAGACGATTGGCTTTGTCTCCTCCACTAACCTGGCTAAGTCAGCCAGAGAAACTGGTTGAAAAGAATCCAGCCATCCCGCCAGCGATGGACAAGAGGTTTGCATGTTAGCTGTAGGCAGGTGTGCTCGCAACATTGCCACTTTGTCAATGAAAAATTTAAGAAAACTGTTACACACAGAGTTGGATGCCTGTGCAGGAGAATAATCATCCACATTCAACACAGAGTTAACTGTAGCATTCAGAACTCGTGGATTTTTGGCGTTCGCTGACAGCAGTTTGGAATAATAGTCAGTCTTTGCGGATTTAACAATTTCCTGATAGGATTTCCAACTCTCCCTCAGGGCAGTTAGGGACACTTGCAGCTTGTCCCTCTTCCATCTCCTCTCACACCTCCTGCATTCCCTTCTTGCAGCTCGAGTGTGGTCCGTTGACCACAAAACAGCAGCCTGATTCCCATTCGTCTGTCGAAGAGGCGCAATGGCGTCCAGAATGTTCACACGTCTCATTAAAATAACTTAGGAGTCCATCCAAAGAAGACCAGTCACCCTAGTAAGGCTCAGCGTTACTAAATAACGAGAAGAATCAGAATCAGAATCAGAAAGGTTTTATTGCCAGATGTGTGAGAAATCACAACATTAGGAAATTGCTGCGGTACTTGGTGCAAAAAGAAAGATAAAAAATAGGAGATAAGCAAATATAGGAAGTAATAATATACTCATGATAAAATAATTATTATAAAAAGTGGCATCTATCAGCTCCAACCATTCTGACCATTCTCCTCTGACCTCTGGCATCAACAAGGCATTTTGGCCCACAGAACTGCTGCTCACTGAATGTTTTCCCTTTTTCAGACCATTCTCTGTAAACCCTAGAGATGGTTGTGATCCCAGAAGATCAGCAGTTTTTGAAATACTCAGACCAGCCCATCTGTCACCAACGCCACGTTCAAAGTCACTTAAATCACCTTTCTTCCCCATTCTGAAGCTTGGTTTGAACTGCAGAGGATCGTCTTGACCATGTAAACATGCCTAAATGCATTGAGTTGCCACCATGTGATTGGCTGATTAGTCGATCGTGTCACTGAGCAGTTGGACAGGTGTACCCAAAAAAGTGGCCAGTGAGTGTAACCAGTAATTGACTTTCAAATTTGTGTTGTTGTCCTTTCTAGGCAGGTGTGACGATGTCAGGAAGACAAATTGCAAATTAAAATCTGAGTTGAAAGAAAACTCCCAGTTCAGGGATTGGCTAGGAGAAATGTCTGGAGATGTGCATAGAGTCTCAGCGCTCAGGAGTCATGCATGGGCACAAGGCCAGCCCTAGTTGGGATAACTTGACTTGTACTGTAGCAGCTGAAAAAGTCTCAAGAAAGTCCTGGAAAATCATTTCAAGAAATAGTGGGAACCCTGATAAAGATACATTGTTTCCCTCAATAAATCCTGCCAAATACAAGTGGCCTGTTCCTTGGAGGCTGAAGTGCTGGGAAACAAATATTGTTAAGCTAGCTGTATAGCTGAAATTACGTTGCCTGCAACAAACTTTAGTGAGGACAGCATAAACGCAGTCACTGAAACTCGTCATATCACGGACAACACCTTTAGCTCCCCCGTAATTTGAACCCTGCAAGAGGGTCTATATACAGTAAAAACAGGAAGGGACCCAAGACAGAGCTTTGGGGTACCCCACAGAACAATCAATCAATCAATCAAATTTTATTTGTATAGCGCCTTTCACTGCCTTTACAGAAGCCCAAGGCGCTGAACAAAACATAAAACAACAAAAGAGCAAAAAGACAGTAGGACAGATTAAAACTGCATAAAAAGTGACTAAAATAACAAAACAGATACGATAAAATAGAAAATAAAACAGTAAAATTATAAAAATCCATATTACATAAAAGCCAAACGATAAAAGTGAGTCTTCAAACGACTCTCAAAGACCTGCAGTGATGGCAGAACAGATTGTTAGAATCTGACATGATTTGGTTTATATAGACCAGGGGTGCCCAATCCTGGTCCAGCATGTTTTAGTGGTTTCTCTGCTCAAACACACTTGATTCACCTGTGCAGCTGCTCATCAGGCTCTGCAGAAGCCTGTTAATCACCTGCTGATTGAAATCAGGTGTGTTGAAACAGGGATAAAACTAAAACATGCTGGATACCGGCCCTCCAGGACCAGGATTCAGTCACACAATTTTCAGCATTGCCTTCCCTCCGTGACATTTTACATGAAAATCCAGCACTGGTTTTACTTTTCTGAATTTAGTTTTTATGATTCAGTAGCTCACTTTTTAACACCTTGCACTATCTTTCACTGCCATTTCAAATGGTTTTTATCACTCGCTGCATTATTTTTATTTTTTTTACTTTCGATAGTGCTGTTACCTTTTACTTGTTCTCTTATGAGTGTCCGCCCCGGGACTGGGAGAGCGGGGTTCAAATCCCGGTCGGGTCATACCAAAGACTTTGAAAAAATGGGACCCAATGCCTCCTCGCTTGACACTCAGCATTAAGGTGATGGATTGGGGGGTTAAACCACCAAATAGTTCCCGAGCACAGCCACAGCTGCAGCTCACCGCTCCCCACCACGGGGATGGGTCAAATGCGGAAATGTAATTTCACCAGTGTGTGATGATGACTTTAACTTTAATTTTATTTTGTTAGTTTTTAGTAGGAATTTTTATCCTTGATTTTTTATGCTATGTTTTTGTGTATTACCTGATTTCCATGCTTTCATTATGTTTTTGTTGATATGTTAGAGCATTTGGCTTTTTTATGTACAGCACTTTGGTTAGCTGCCATGCTATTTTTAAATGGTGCTTTATATATAAATTGGTATGCTATGGTAGGGTATGGTATGGAATGGATTGGATTGGGCACCCCTGATATAGACCCTGAAACTTCTGTTAGAAAGGTCCGATCTGAGCCAGATCTGAACCATTCTAGAACAGTTCCCCAGAGATCCCCACTTGGTTCCAAACAGTACAAGTTACTTTAAGGCACTTTACAAAGTAAACATTCCAATTGAACACCAATATTTAAACAGTTCATTGAGTTCAGTTCAAGTTTTTTCCAGTTGGTTAAAAGTTTCTTATGTAAGGAAACCCAGCAGATTACATCGAGTCACTGACTTGTTGTGTCAGAGACTTTACAGCAATCCTCATACTAAGCAAGCATGTAGCGACAGTGGAGAGGAAAACTCCCCTTTAACAGGAAGAAACCACCAACAGAACCTGGCTCAGTACGAGCAGCCATCTGTCATGACTGACTGACGGGGGGGGGGGGACTTAGCCAGCCTTACAAAGGGGTGCAAGTAGAATTTCGGGGGGTGGGTGCTAAGAACTTTTCGGGTGTCACATCCCACCAAATCCCTAAAATGCATACAAAACTATGCTATCATCATTACAGTTCTTCTATCCATATATCTATATTTTCCTTTGATCCATTCCTGATACTACCCTCTGCATTTTCCCGGGCTTGGGACCGGCACAAATGGGACACTGGCTTATTCCCTATTGTGGCTGCATTAATTTATTTTTTTATCCATTCATCCATCCATTCATTCATTCATTCATTCATTCATTCATTCATTCATTCATTCATTCATCCATCCCATCTATTTTATCCTATCCTTTAATTTTGTAATTTTTTAAATCTTTTTTTATTTCTATTTTATTTATCTTATATAGCTACCTTATCTAATTTATCTATCTTATCTGTCTATCCTTTCATTTTTATATGTATATTTTTTTATTTATTTTTTTTGTTTATTTTTTAGTTTATTTATATATTTTTTATTTATTTTTTGTGATTTTTTGTTTTTATTTCTTTATGCTTTTTATCAGTCATTACAGCATCAGTCGTCGGCTTTTCTGTGCAAAAGTCCTAACGAAGCCGTCCAAATCTGTGCCTGTTGTTATGTCCTCGTGAGCCAGAATGACTACATTTCTTTTTCTCTCATGTAGCGTAGCACGGCGGAACGGGGTAAGAACACCAGGCAAAGTGGAGAAAGCTCTCGCATGATGCAGCTGATATTCCAATCACAAGGGACCAGAGCGGTGGGTTGGGACGGTGCTCTGCTGTTCAAGCCAGTGTCTCCCACAGCGGCAGCTGGGCTGGTAGCGACGGGGACGACAGGGGCTGCGGTGCTTGTGTAACTGGTTGTTCCGGTGCTGCCCTGGACACGCGGCGTTGTGGCGAGTTGAGAAGCAGCACCCGACGAGCCGGCTTCTGCTGCTATTGCCTTAGCGCTATTGCTAGGTTTAGCAACCAGAAATCTGCTAAATTACGGGTAATAATCCATGGTGGTCAGATTAGTTTTAGTTTAGTGGTCAGATTAGTTTTTTTGACTGCCTGATGAAGGCTGCAGTGCTGAAGCGTTGGAGTCTTTTAGAAAATGTGACCTAGCCATTACAACAAAGGCTTTTTAACGTTTTCTATGTGAGCGTGCCTTGGAGCTTCTTTTTGTAACTTTGGTCAGAGTAGTCGTCTCTTGTCGGGGTGTTACTCGTCAGATTTTCTACTTTTGTATTTACGCCGACGTTTTGGAGTTAAACACTTCTTAAACCGTCTCCACCTGGAGATTTTTTCCTGATTCTTGCTGTCGGTTTCTTGAAGGTCTCCTTGGGACCCACAGTCGTCCTCTGCTGAGGACTCGTTAGACTTCATGTCCGTATTTTCTAACTCGGTCTTGAGATTATTGACCCTGTGGAGCTCGGACTGCAGATGGATCCTCAGCTGTTGCTCTTCATTAAACTGGTCTTCTAGTTTTTCAAAGAGACTCGTTTTTAACTCGAGTCTCTCTTGAAGCTGAAGGCCGAGGGTTTGACTGCTGGAGAATTTTTCTTTGAATTCTTCACAAACTGAGGTTTCCTGTTTCAGCTGCTCAGAAAACTTCCTCTCCGTTTCAGCCTTGTCCCTGTTCTGCTGGTCCATCATCAGGCAGAGGTCTGAGTTTCTCTGCTTCAGCTGGTCCATTTCCTGCCTCAGATGAGAAACCTCAGAGAGGTTAGCTTCACAGCTCAGCCTCTGCTGTTTCTCCTCACTGAGGCAGCTTTCAAGTGTTTTACAAACTGAATCTTTGTCTTTAAGCTGCTGCTTGAAGCTATCCAGCTCCTCGGCAACTTTCCTGGCTGATTCAGTTTTGTCGGCCTTCTCCTTGTCCATCAGCAGGGTGAGATCAGAGTTCTTCTGTTTTAACCCTCTGATTTGCTTCTTGAGCTGAGAATTCTCAGAGATTATAATCCTTTTTTCATCCAGCACTGCCTCATCGATCATTCTCAGCCGTTTCTCTTCACCGAGACAGTTTTGGAGCTCTTCACAGACTGAATCTTTTTCTTTCAGCTGTCGTCGAGCGGCTCCGAGCTCCTGAACCAGCTTTCTGTTCGACTCGGCCTTTTTGGAGTTCTGTTTCTCCATTGTCAAATTTCGCTGTTTCAGTTTTTCTATTTCCTTCTGTAGGTGAGAATTTTCTTGGATACTCACCCTTGTTTCAGCCAGCTCCGCTTCACAGCCGAGTCGCACCCGTTGTTCTTCCAGAAGAACTTTTTTAAGGTGTTCGCAGACTGAAGCTTGTTCTTTCAGCTGCGTTTTAACGTTCTCCTGCTCCACAATAAACTTCCTTTCTAATTCAGCTTTCTCAGAGCTGTTCTTGTCCATCGTGAGGCGGAGAGCAGCGTTTCTCTGCTTTAATTCGCTAATTTCTTTCTTCAGGTTCGAATTCTCCCCGATTCGAACGCTGTTTCCGTCCAGCTCCGCCTCATAACGCAGTCTCACTCTTTTCTCTTCAACGAGACAGCTTTTGAGCTTTTCACAAACTGATGTTTTTCTACTCAGCTGTGTTTTAAAACTCTCCAGCTCCTCAGAAAGCTTCCTTTCTGACTCAGCTGTGCTGCAGCTCTGTTGGTCCATCGTGGAGCAGAGATCGGAGTTTCTCTGGTGTAACTGGCTGATTTCTTGTTTCAGCTGAGAAATCTCACAGAGTTTAGCTCTGTTTTCAGCCTCACTGTCAACTCTCAGCTGTTTTTCTTCGGTCAGACTGGTTTGAAGCTGTTCACAGACGAAGGATTTCTGTTGGAGCTTTTCTTGACAGATCTCCAGCTCCGTGTCGTCTGCCTCGTCGTCTCCAGTCTTGACGTTAACCAGTTTGTCGCTGAGCTCCTGGTTTGTCTTCTTTAGACAATTTATTTCCTTCTTCAGGTTTCCGCTCAGGACGCTAATCTGGTCTCTGGTTTTCTTTAGCTCCCCTTCTCGGACCAGACGGAGCTGCTTCTCTGTGTTTAAACTCTTCTCCAGATTTTCACAGATTAGCTTTTTGTTACTCAGCTGTTGTTTGAAACTCCTTTGTTCTTCCAGACGTTTTGTCTCAGCGAGTTTCTGGTCCGTCTTAACTTTTTCCAGCCTGTCACACAAGTCAGTGTTTGTTCTTTTAAGGTCCTTATTGTCCTTCTTGAGATTTTCGCTGACCGTGACTCTGTGCTGCGAGTTTCTCTGCTCCTGTTCGTAGCTGAGTCGGAGCTGGCGTTCCTGGTCCAAACAGCTTTGCAGGTTTCTGCAGGACAGATCTTTCTCTTCAAGCTGCTGTTTAAAAATTACCTGCTTGTCTTGAAGTCTGTCCTGTGCCTTCATTCTGTCTGAGTTTTCAGTTCTCAGCTCCAGTTCGAGATCCAAAATTCTCATCTCTAAATCTTTTCTTGGGACCCCAGAAAATCTCGTGTCCTCTTCTGTGTCCCCTTTAAGATCGGAGCAGATCTGATTTAAATCCTGGTTTCTGTTCCTCTGCTCCTGGAGTTTGATCTCAAACGTTTCCAACATGTTTTGCTGGCAATAAATTCCTTTTTCCAATTCGTCAATTTTTGCTTTGAAAGACGTGCAGTTAGCTTCTAAAGCTATCCTTTGGTCTTTCTCCTGTTTCAGACAGTTAGTCTTGTTTTGCAATTTCCGTTTAAGATCATCCACCTGTCTCAAAAGTTCTTCGTTTTGTTTGCATCTGCGGTCCAGAGATTCCTGCTGGACCGTCTCCACAGAGAAATACAGCTCTGGTTGGGGAGTCTCGGGCTGAGAAATCTCTGCCTCAGCAGAAAAAGTAGACTTTTGTTCTGTGTCGTTGAATTCATGAGTCCCCGTTTCTTGTGGAAGGGACAGCGATGGTTCGCTTACCGAATCAAAGTCGATTATTAAATCATAATCGACTTCGACTTGTTGCAGAACCATCTCGTACCAGGAGAGCTCAAAATTCCTTGAATTCTTGCAGGTAGACATCGTTGGGTATTCAATTGGAAAGTCACTCGTGCCTAGGGTGACCAGATCCCAACTCGCCAAATGTGGGACAGAGACTACTCAATGTGGGACAACGTAAAATTCCAATTTAACAAGATAAAGTTAAAAAGTAAAAAAAAAAAAAAAAAAAAAAAACTTATTTTCTGCCTTTTAGCTCCAACATCACTGGTAAATATACATAGTTATTATAATTATTATCATCATATATTTCATGTACTATATATTCTATTTGAATTCAACTAGAACAAGCAAAAGTTTTCAGACTATTTCACAGCTCCTCTCATTACCACAGCTTAACTCAGGCTCTTTGGACCTTCTAGTGGTTCTGATTAGCTTTAGCTAAAAGGATTTTAAACCCATCAACTCATTTTAATAATATAGAAAGGCCCACAGTAAAAAATATGCAGGTTTTAGCAGCTTTTCAGAGTTTTCATTGAATATTTTCCACAACAGAATGACAGTAAAAGTACCAGTAACAATTTTAGATCTATTTAAGTTTGTTTTTAATACATTTTCCAATAAAATCAACAAATATTCATACTTTTTTGCTATTTTTTTCTTAATTCAGAAACAAAATGGTGGGGTTTTTTTTCAAAATGACAACACATCTTTTCTAGTAAATATTTAGGGGAGAGAGAAAAAACATCACTGACTTAAATCTGAAGAAATTCAGATCTAATCTAACAGGGTTCCTTAGAATGACTTTTTTCCTCAAATTTCTGAGAAAAATAATGAAGGCTTACATTTAATTCTCTCTTTAATGTGCTTTAAAAGAGTTTAGCTTGTATGTATTTGAAATAAAAATAACTCCAGCACCTTGTGTGTGTTAGAAACTCGTTTGGGACCTGTCTACTTACTGGGAACCCTGCTTCAGTTCAGACCAACATATTTTTTTGTGACTCTTGGATTCTCTGCTCTGTTTCATATCAGACTCCGCGCCGTGACACAAAAAAAGACTCTGAGAAACAACACAAAGACCCTGACAGAGTCTCAATGAACACGTTCAACCCACGAGTTTATTCTAACAGCATTTTCGCCACGGTGTTCATCTTTCCTCCGTTCTCGCTGACGCTTCTGTTTTGGTGGTTCGGGTGCGCGCCCCAAGCGCTCCGGACCGGCGTTAAAGTCCCGCCTCCTGGTTCGACTGACAGCAACAGGCGGCTTTCTCCACACCGTTTATGCAAGATTGAAATTCGGAACGGGAGACTGTCAATGCGGGACATTGTCTCAATTTGCGGGACGTGTGAAAAGTGATGAAAATGCGGGACTGTCCCGCACAAAGCGGGACATCTGGTCACCCTACTCGTGCCTCGGAGTGCCGTTGTAAAGCAGTGTGCTGTCAGCTGACGCCTGTCACGAATGACTGAGGTGCTACTGTTCACTAGCAGGTCTAGCTGAGAAGTGACTTGATGATGACATCAGCATGACATCATCAAATGATTCCGTCAGCTAGACATTTTGTGCTGTAGTACCATGTTTGTCCTGTTGCCTAGCAACCATGGCAGTGCCAAAAAGAGGTAAACAGTAATCTCAGCAGCTACCGAACGAGCCCGCTCTGCCTCTAGAGGATATTTTCTACAGCTGGAGACATTCCTAGCTAGCAGATCTGTCCTGTCAGCAGACAGTGTGGACACATTTATGTTCCTAGCAAAGAACAAGAAGGTTGAAAGAACCTGAACAAGGCTACCTCCTGCTGCATTTAACAAAATACAGAAAGTTCATTGTGTAAAAAAATAAAATTCTATTTTTCAACAGTTTAGCGCGTTTTTTCAGCTGAGAAAGACAAAATATTTAAACTGTAAAATAATATAAATGCATTTATTTATTCATGTATATGTATTTATTAATTATTCTTTTTTTTCTTATTTTTTATTTATTTATTTATTTCTGAATTTATTTATTTATGAATTTGTGAGAGTAAATCTGGTTTTTGGCACCTAGAACACTCTTCTGGTTGCTTTACTGCCAGACAGGACACATAGGAAAAAAATATGATATTTTTATTTAATTGTATATACATGTTTATGTTACGTGAGATTATTTTATTGGAGAATTTACTGAAAGTAGTAAAAGTCTGGCCAGGGAACACCTTAGGATTTCCCTGGAAGGGCTGGTCCAGGATGGATGGATGGATGGATGGGTGGATGAATTCTTAGAGCTTTTATTTATTATTTGTCTTGGTTGTAGGTGATATTTAGCTAATCTTTTGGTGTTTTTAGTAAAATATGCTTTAATTATTATCAACTCCAACAGAGTGCACGCTAGGGCTGCACAATATATCGAAAATTTATCGTTATCGCAATATCAGCATGCGCAATAGGCATATCACAAAGAACAGAAAATGTCGCAATTAATGGTCATCTCAGATTTTTGCTACACATAATGCATTTTGTCAATCAAACGGAAGCATGAAGTTTTTGACAAATCAAACAGAGCCCTTCACCCATTTGGCCAATCGGTTGGGTTCTTATAGGTTAGATGTCTTGGTTCCTAGGTGGACGGCACTTCATTTGGATGGCTAGCAAACACCTGAGTTAGCTTAGAGAGCATCACAATGATTGAGGGTAAGACGTGTGTGGAAGATGTTAGTGAGAAAGAACTCATAATTCAAACAGCATGACTATTATTTCTAAGTACTTGTGTTCAACAAACACAAGTACTTTGCAAGACATTCCAAACACTTGTGGCAACCACGAGGGGAAACACGACAAATATCTGTTGTCACCTCCAACGCAACCATAAAGATCTATATACTGGGCTCTAGGAAGCTAGCGTTAGCAAACCCAAAGTCTCTGACATTAAGACAAGTAAGAGCACAACAGCCCAGCAGATGCCCATGGGTGGAACTCCTTATGAGACAAACAAAACAGTCTTCAAACTGGTCAGACACTGGACAGAAAATCAATCAAAACCATTTGAAGGCCTTTAGAAAACCTAAAGAATAATTTATCAAAAATCACACAGAGGCCTGGCTGCTCGGAAGCAAAATACGCAGAAACGAGGGATGATTTAAGACACAGTACTGATATTTTTTCCTACTGTTAATCAATCTGGCAAACTAAGATTTCACTTTTTATGTGAATACTGAGTGGGACGTGGGAGCAAATGTGCTGTGGCAACAGCTTTTTAGAGAGGGAAATGGAGAGAGTGTCTTAATGTGGGTTTGACAAAGTGTAAAAGTCACTGGAGTTTGTGTTTGTTGGCTTACTGGTGCAGCAGACATGCAGGCTGTGATTGACTGACTGTGTGCAGCAGGATGTTTGTGTTTGAGTCTCATAAACCAAAGCAGGGAAGCAGAAGACAAAGTAATGACATGCATAATGGGCTTTATCCTCAAATGGCACAAAAATTGTTGTCATTTTTAGAAACCACATGTCTTTTTTTGATTTATTTCTGTTTATTTTTATTTGTTTTATGTGAAACACACACACACACACATGGTTGACTGTGATAATATCTTGTCCTTGGGAGCCCGTGAGTACAGCGAACAATGTTGGACCTGTGCTCTCTCTGCAGTCCCCTGACAGCAGCTGAACCACACAAGTCATCTGCAAGACACCAAAGGAAAGAGACATCCTCATTGCAAAGTCTGGGCACAAGCAAACAAGGAAATAGCTTGGCGGTGGTCAAACCTGAAAATAATGGAAAAGGCGCACTTTCAATTTAGCCATTCCTGAGGTTTTTTTTTCCGTTTTCAGGGGTGCAGAGGGAGCCGTATTTCTGGCTCGAGGCAAGGTGGATAGCTTGGAAAGCGACTGACAAAATACCACAGAAATGGAATCAAGCTATAAATAAACAAGCAGCAATATCCTGTGTTATGAATATATAATTCTCGTCTTTAATAAGTATGAAGGCCTGAGGGATAAGTCTACAAACGGCTCAGCGAGCACTGATATTGTGATTGCAAATAAAACCTGTGTTAAATTATTTAGGTACCTGGAGACGGGTTTCCCTTTGCTCAGGTGATCTCAGCTCTGCTGTCTAAAGACACCTGCCCTGCAGCCTGGGGTCGTATTTACATCCCAGAGTGTGCTCATGGTGTAGCATGGATAAACAGAAGCAGACGGTCCAGCTGCAGCAAATCTGTAGAAACACTTTAGAGAAACTACACCATTTAAAGGAAATACTTCCAAATAGGACTTATTTAAAGGCCAAGTTCACTGAGAACCCTGTTTTCTTGTTATTTTTGAAATATGATCGATCACTCTGAGTTTAACATGAAGGCTACACATGAAATAGTCTTCTACCACTATTTCCTGCATTAGCATCTGATTGAAAATAGATGAAAAAATGCTCGGATAAGAAAAGCCCATCACGTTAGCATGTCATGTCAAATTAGCGTTAATGGACTCATCCGTCTTTTTATTTCTTTATTCTTTATTTAACCAGGAAGGTCCCATTGAGATTAAAAACCTCATTTTCAAGGGAGTCTTGGCTCGCGACATGTAACGCTGTTGTTGGTTTAGCGTCCAGGACACAGCAGTGCACATCTCAACTAGCAGAAGCTAACCGTTAGCATTAGCAACTCCACCACACAGCAGAACTCCTCCAGGCTTGTGTTATTAGTGGAGATAAAACATCAACGCTGCAGAGCAAACAGAGTCAGTGGTAGAGTCGTGTTGCTGTTAGCCAATCAGAGGAGAGATGTCCACACATCAGGAAATAAGACTCCAAAACCTGTCATCAGCACAGACATAAATACGTAGACGACCCGTGGACTGGCGCTGCCTAATGGAGCTGCCGTAGTGGCCAGTCGCCATCTTGGATGGGTCTGTTCGCCCCCAGTGCATTCATTTCTACTGAGGAAGGTGCTTACCCAACTAAAAAAACACATTTTATTATGCTTTTTCACAAAATCAGACACATGGTTTGGCATGATAATTAAAATATAAACATAAATAAATAAAATTTATTTAAATATAAAATCCCAACAGGTAGGCTAGAAAAGTCCCAGAAAAGTTCCACGTGATTTGTTTTCAATAGTGCGGCCATAGTTGTTTACCTTGCATTGACTCCAGTTGGGTTTGGGGCGTGAGGAGAGCCATCCAATATGGCGGCGACGCTGTTGCGCTCTCCAGCGCCCAATGGGGCGTCTACGTATTCATGTCTATGATCGTCAGAAGCTCAACTCTGATCTGGCTCTCTTCTAGTTCCTGAAACAGGAGCGTGAGATCAACTCACAAGGCATTCATTTATACTAGAGAACACAGCACGTGTGTTACAGAAACAAGTGAACTTGGTCTTTAAATAACTGCAAACACATAACAGCTGAATTAATTTCTCATTGTCATTATTATTATTATTATTATTATTATTATTATTATTATTATTGTTGTTGTTATTATTATTTAAAAGTGTGTCTGACATCTTTAATGTTTACAGTTCCACTGATGAATAAATGATTTCACTTTTGAACACTTTAAGACTAAAGAGAACCAACAATTACTGACATAAAATGAGTCACTCGGGTTTTTTACGTACTGTAACCACTTATTAACGGCTGCAAAGCATTTTACAGCTTATATCATAATTAACAGCTTTTAATTGCTACATAAATCTAGTCTGGTAACAAATGAATTATTAAAAAAGACTAATCAAAAAAGCGCTTTTGTATTTTCGTTAAAGAGCAGCACTTTTGATTAACGCCACTGTTCATGAAAACGCTAGGATTCACAACACGATCAGACTCTGGGATGCTTCGGTGTTGCTTTGTCTGAGAGCAGGTGCGGGTTCTCAGATGCGTGTCTGCTCATCTTGTTACCAGGAAATGTTTCTGTGCAGCTTATCAATGAAATCATGTCTGGTGTTTCCTTTAAGGTAACAGCCCAACAGCGAGCTGTTCGTGTGCGTCTTTTCCACTTCCTGCCTCGGCCTCGTGGTCATTAATGTAAGAGGTGTTGTTCTAGGCTGTGTTAACACAGAGAACTCATCCCTGACTTAATGAAACGGTCTGTAAAAGGTCGTCTTTAAGGTAAAAAGTTATTGAAACTTTTTATTTTAACACGGGCACCAGTGACTCTGAATCTGCCAACAATAACATCCTGTTGTGGCAGCCGTGGAGTAAAAGTGAAAGTGTTTATTCAGATTATTTCCACTCGACGCTTCATTTCCTTTTTTTTTCTTGTGGCAGCAGTCGGCTCCAGTCGAGCAGCAAAGCTCAGAGTTCCTCCCAGCAGACTAACCCCATCAGGAACCCTAACCCCATCAGGAACCCTAACCCCATCAGGAACCCTAACCCCATCAGGAACCCTAACCCCATCAGGAACCCTAACCCCATCAGGAACCCTAACCCCATCAGGAACCCTAACCCCATCAGGAACAGCCTTTTCCTCATTCGACGTGTAAAACGTGATAAAACAGAACTAAAGTCTTGGCTAAATGTGTTGGTAACCTACTAATAACTGATAACTTCCTGCAAATGTGCAGAAATATTACTTTAACTTTTAATTCATAGACTGTTGTGACTTGACTGACAGCGTTAGGGGATCCTGATTGGAGGCAGCAGCCGTAGAGACTCAGCGGAGCGGCCTATTGATCCTCTCTGCTGCTTTATTGATCCACAATGTTTTCCCTGCTCTGCAGAGTGCTAATTACAGGCCTATTAGGGAAATATGCTCAGGTGGGATCATTAATGCTGCAAAGTCGGGGCATAAATGGGAAGTTCAAATGCGACAAGGGATCATTACCAGTTTTATCAGATTAAACCTTTGGTTTGCTGTGCATCAGTGGGAAGATAACAGGAAGTGATGCACTCGGCAATCGCTGAGTGGGCCAGTTCGTCGGCCAGGACACCGGGAAATGTCCCGGTGCTCCAGATGGCCAGTTCACCGCTGGCGCGCGTGTTGCCAAAGCTGCTATCTTTATCTTCGTAGCCCTTGATGCTTGGTTGGGGATCTAGGGTCAAACGGGTGGAGGCGGGGTTTCATTGAATCCAAGGTTGATAAAATGTCTCAAGAAAATAACTTCAGAACAAATCCAATATGGATGATATATGGGTCCACCATTGCTCTGAAAGGTTTAAAGTAGCATAATATAGATCCTGTAATTAAATTACTTTGTCACATTCCACATTGTAAGTATGCTCTGATGTACGCACTCTGAAGGCTAAACTCTCATGTATCTTGTGGTTTTTTTGCAAATTCAGTTAATCATGGACTCACCCATCTTGGCTTGTGACGGGGAAGGCCAAGTTCACTGAAAAACCGTTTTTTTAACTTATTTTTGAAATATGATCTATCACTCGGAGTTTAACATGGAGGCTACACATGAAAATAGTCTTCTACCACTATTTCCTGCATTAGTTTCAATTGAAAAATTCTCAGATCAGAAAAGCCCGTCTTGTTAGCATGTCATGTCAAATTAGCATTCATGGACTCACCCATCTAGACTCACGACGGGGAAGGCTGTTGCTGGTTTAGCGTCCAGGAGAGAGCAGAGAACGTCTCGGCTAGTAGAAGCTAACCGTTAGCATTAGCAACTCCACCACACAGCAGAACTCCTCCAGGCTTGTGTTATTTGTGGAGATAAAACATCAACGTTGCAGAGCAAACAGTCAGTGGTAGAGTCGTGTTGCTGTTAGCCAATCAGAGGAGAGATGTCCACATATCAGGAAGTACGACTCCAGATCCTGCCGTGTTCAGCTCCCCACTCTTCTGACTCACTTCTACTTCCTGAAACAGGAGGACCAGAGCTTTTTTCCCACAGAGATCGACTCACAAGGGATTCATTTATACTAGAGACCACTGCACATGTGTTGAAATAACAAGTGAACTTGGTCTTTAAAGGATTTTACCGATGGCTTATAGCCATGCAGTCACCTCAGCAGACCTTCAGAGGTTTATTACAGCCCATGGATCAGTGGGTCAGGGATGTTGGGATGAGCAAACCTCAAGTTTTAATGATTTGTTGTAAATTTTAGTCAATTATTTTGATTTAAAACCATTAAAAGAATTCCAGATTAAACCTAGATGCTAAATCCTTCAAATGCAGAGTAAGAATGTTATTCTTTGGAATTCATTATCTTCTAATGTATATACTGTATATTCATATGATAACTACCTGCTAAAATAGAATATTGCTAGCTGGTGGCACATTAACGACATAATAAGTTGGGAAAATTAGTGAGAAAATGCCATGATCCAGGACATGTGTGCAAATTATTTGAAAGTGAGCTGCAAAAAATAAAAATGAACAGAAAATTGAGAATTGATAAAACCAAAATACTCATCTATAAATAAAAGCCCACGTTGTTTAATTTATAGAACAGAACACACGACACGTTCAGGAAGAAAGAACAACGCTTAAATACAACAGGAAACCCCGTTAAGTTACAAGCACCATTAACAAACATGCTGCTTCCGTTCACACTGGGTCATTCCTTTTAATGAACTGCCAAATATTTCTTGTCCAATAGAAAATGATAATGACGAAGACAAAGGAACGATTCGAGTGTCGCCCTGCAGCCAACATCGGTGCGTTTTTGGATCCCTGGTAAACAGATGCACATCCCTAGCTTATAATCAGGCGTTTACGCCATAAAGAACGCCAGAACTGACTTGGGATTTGCCTAACAATGTCTCATTACTAGTGTATGAGCTTCCCTTTTTTACCTTGAGCTAATGCAATTCGTCAAGGGGAGCAGATGAGGGAGGGTGTGAGGGTGCGGGAGGATGAGGGGCTGGGGGTGGAGCATGGGGAGGAGGACAAAAACACTTATTAATTTGCACGAAATGGAATTAGCAGCGGGGAGTTCGAAGCGGCAGTTTCTAATTTTACCCTTGCCCCCTCGTGCTGATGGTAAATGGAGATTTGTCACACTCCACTTGGCTAGGAACCCAGCTTGATGAGCTGTCTCTCTTGCAGGAGCCCGGCTCAATCTCCAGCGTTAGCCGCTATGCCAGCGCTCACATCCCTGCCACAAGCCCACAGAGCTGTCAGGGAGTGGGTGGAAGTGTCATCAGATGCCACGTTGCACTGTTGACACTGAATAAAGAGGAAGATGTAAGAGGCAAGACGTGTGAGTTTTTATGCTTCTGATCTTTCTTTCAATTAGTTGAGTTGGATAGATGGGTGGATAGAGGATACGCTGAAATACATTCAAACAGCCTGTGACATCAAAAACAGATTTATATCCGAGTGTTTCTGTCACAGCTCTCGGCGGAAAGAGCTGAAAACACGATATTGTTTGGATATCAAAGCTTTGGCAGTCAGAGACGACTTTACCTTTGGCGGACGGCACAGGTGACAACAGGTTTTAGACATGAGACACAGTGATTTGGGTGGGACTCGATTAAAATTTTTATCTAATTAATTAGAGGCTTTGTAATTAATTAATCTTGATTAATCACATTTTAATCGTTCAAGAAAATTTGCACCGAAAGCTATTTTTTAAATAAAAAATAATGAGACAGAGAATCAAACAATAGACATGAACATTATTATTGTAAATACAAGCTCTTTTAATAAAAAAAAAATTAAAAATGTATTTCAATTCAAAACAGGAGAAAAAAACAAACCAAAAAAACGATATATATATATATATATATATACCCCCAGGCTTAAAGGGTTAAATGCGTACATTTTCTTTAACACGTTATTTGTTTCTAATTTCTTAATCATATTTAATGCGTTAAATTTCCACCCCTGTTACAGAGTAAAACATTAATTACTGCACATCTTCACATCCCAGCCAGCACACATAGGTGGGCCCCATATAGGATCTATATGGGAAAGCCTTATGGGTCCCAACAGGGTTTGTCTGTGGTTTACATGGTGGCCCCACAGGGGTTTTGCCAGTGTTTGAGTCAAACCCTCTGAAAACCCATGTAGGGCCCGTTAAAATCTATGTAGGCAAAAATCTTTCCGGGCAAACCCCCATGGGGCCACTGTAGAAACCGCGGACAAACCCTGTTGGGCCCCATATGGCTTGCCCATATGGGGCCCACCTATGTGTGCTGGCTGGGGTCGTTAGTATTTTGAATCTTTTGGGTATTTCTGTTATGTTTTTTGTTGTTTACTCTTTCGTTCTCATTTTTTACTCTTGTTACTCCTGCAATGAATGAAATTGCTGCTGTGGTTCCAAAATGTACCCACGGAGGGACAATAAAGGATATTCTATTCTATTCCTGCTAAATGCTAGTGGTAGATAATAACCTGCTGACCTCTCACCCATCCAGCAGCCCTTTCTTGTTGAGCGTTACATGACTGGAGCATCCAGAGTTCTGGTTCTGGTTCTACGAACAAAAGATAACAAGAACCCAAGTATCAGAGCTTTGCTAAGATCAAGAACATCGCCTAGTGTGCGCACACACACACACACACACACACACACACACACACACACACACACTCTTACATACAATACTTAAGTGAGTTTTGGACGGTTATTACGTTCCAGATGCCTCCTTCCTGTAAATTCTGTGTAAAATGTGTTGATTGATCTCGGTGGTAGCGGATACTCGGCTCTTTGTTGCTGCTCTCTCATTCATCTGTGTGAGCAGAGGGAGAGGACGAGCGTGAGGGGGAAACACGGTCAAACCGCGCTTTAATTGGAAGCATCAAAACACAAAGGGTTTATCTTCTGTGTTCCTCATTTTGCATGGATGAGGTTTGTTTATCTGTTTGCCAAAGTTCCTCGACGCTCGGGTCAGGTCGCTCTGGCTACAAGGCCGCAGACATCCCTCACTGATTAAAAGGAAACAACTGAGACGCGCACACACAAACATAAATGTGTGCCTGCAGCTCTCGCCTGGCGATAAGGATCCCGATGTGTCTGACAGCGAGGCTGACTACAGAGTGTGAGGGAATTAGAGGGATTAGGGGGTTATAGAGTAGCGTGATAGCCTCTGGGATGACGGAGGGATTAGCCCGATTATCTCACTCTCTTTCTCCCAGCCAGGCAGGCCTAGTCTGGAGCTGAAAGCTGCCAGATGTGGCACCTACAGATAGAGAGAGGAGGAAACAGCCAGAGGGGAGAGGGGGGAAGGGGAGCAAAAAGGAGGGGAAATGGAGAAAAGGAGGACAGGAGGGAAAGGTTATGAAAATATTCAGCATAAGGGAGGGGGGGTGCGAGGGAGGAAATTGCATGGGGAGTGACAGGCGAGGTAATGATAGTGGTGAAAAAGAGAAAAGAGGAGTTAGGAGGCAGAACTCCCTCTTGGCTTGGCTTCACTCTCATTCCCTCCGGCGCACGCCGACTCCCCGCTCGGTTTAATACGGGATTTCATCAAGGTGGTGCTTAGACCGGCTTTACATTTTAATTTGCAGATTTTGCTGGCAGTTACAGGAGACTGTGTACAGTATGTCATCCTCTCTGTTTGTGCATTTCTTATCTGCAGGAATGTGATTCTGGGCATCACTTTGTGCTCCCGTCAACTTTACCGGCCACTGGTTTGCAGATACTAATTGTTTGCCAACATGTTTGTGCAAAGCAGCTTAATCTACAGTAGCTACGTACATTATCAGCTGGATTTCACCCAAAAACAGTCAGGATATTAGTGGAACATCCGTAAAACAAATCAAAATCAAAGGTTTTAAGCCCACATGTGATAAAAAAGTGTTATATCTTTACATGTCCATGCTTCCTTTAATGAAAAAAGCCACAGATGAAACGTTTTCATCTTCACGCCGAGCGTGAATACGTGCCTTGTAGCAATGTTAGTGTGTGTTGTGTTCTTCAGTGTGTGTCGACGGGTTGAGTGTGAAAGCGTCGCATTGTTTAAAGATATGTGGCATGTCAGTCACAAGAGCTGAGCAGAAATAATTACAGACAGCTCTGCTTTCCCCGCCGTCTTCGGGGCAGCAATTAACTTCATGTGGAAGCGCATGTTAGAGTTATTAAAGCACTTTTTAGCCCAGCTTGATGCTTGGCTCTGAATAGGATGCCTGAAAGTTTGTAGGATGCTCGTGAAGGTGACCAGATTGATCATTGTGCAAAAGTAGGCACGGATAAATCTGATTTGTTGTGAATTTTGAGGAAGTGATGCGTCCATCCATTTTCTTCTGCTTAGGCCCTGACCTCCCTCTCCCCAGCCACTTGGGCCAGCTCTTCCGGGGGAATCCCAAGGTGTTCCCTGGCCAGCAGAGAGACATAGTCTCTCCAGCGTGTCCTGGGTCTTCCTTTGGGTCTCCTCCCGGTTGGACGTGCCCGGAAAACCTCACCAGGGAGGCGTCCAGGAGGCATCCTAACCAGATGCCAGAGCCACCTCAACTGGCTCCTCTCGATTTGGAGGAGCAGCAGATCTACTCTGAGCCCCTCCCAGATGACTGAGCTTCTCACCCTATCTCTAAGGGAGAGCCCAGACACCCTGCAGAGAAAACTCATTTCGGCCGCTTGTATCAGCGATCTCGTTCTTTCGGTCACTACCCAAAGCTCGTGACCATAGGTGAGGGTAGGAACGTAGATCGACCGGTAAATCGAGAACTTTGCCGTCCAGCTCAGCTCTCTCTTCACCACGACAGACTGGTACAACGCCCCCATCACTGCAGACGCAGCACCAATCCGCCTGTCGATCTCACGCTCAACCCTTCCCTCACTCGTGAACAAGACCCCGAGATACTTAAACTCCTCCACTTGAGGCAGGACCTCGTCCCTGACCTGGAGAAGGCATTCTACCCTTTTCCGACTCAAGACCATGGTCTCGGATTTAGTGATGCATAATATTTGTAAAAAAATGCATATTGCATATTTGTAAAAGATGCATAATAGTTGTAAAAGTGAGCAGAAATTAGAGTCAGGTGTTTCTAATCTCAGGGATGACCTTCTGTAAAGAGCAGCCATCCATCAAAATCCGTGGCAGGAAAAGGATGAAAGAAGTTACAGAAGTACTCTGAAGAATCCACAAATTACGCACAAATGGAAGAAATTTGGATCCATTTTACCCCCACCAGGAGGTTGGGGGGCTGATTGACTGAGCAGATGTTTCATCACGTCGCAGCTTGATGACTTTAAGCTCCATGGCAGTAATCGTTAGTTTACTACAACATCTGTAGTCATGGTGAGAACACAGTGAGTCCTGCTGAACCCTCGGATGATAAACTATCTCCTCACAAGACGAGTTAGAGGAATAAATCGTCTCCAGGAAGCCCTAAAAGAAGAGAGATGTCCACTTATTTAGTCAGAGACGTTTGAACATTGACATCTGACTGAAGCGTTGACACTATCTGCGAGTGCGAGCGCTTTGTTCACACTGACGCGTCGTCTCACACACAAGAGTTGCTAATTTATACAGTAGCAGCTAAACTGCTGTTAAGTCACTTTAAGAGACAGTTGGATTATTCACAGCAAAGTTAGTTTGGAGGCTAAACACCAACTACTGACACGAGAACAGTCTTAACACAAGCTGCTGTCTGAGTGGCTCAGAGTCTGCCCTAAACTTCAATGCTCTTGTTTTATTCATGTTTCCTTTACACAGTGGCGGATCTAGGAATGTTCTTAGTATGGGGCCATCCAGGGGCCCCAATATTTATAAAGGGGCCAAGTATTATTCCGCCACTCTAGACCAGGGGTTTCCAAAAGTTTTTCTTTGAGGACCCCCCTTGTCCGTGTCCAAGACAAGCCAGGACCCCAACCCCATCTCCTACACGCATGAACGCATTAAATGTGATGATTTACAAACTATACAGAGTTATAAATTTTATATGGAGTTCTGATTATACTGTATGGTATGTTATTGGGATTTTATAAATGTCATTTTTACAAATAAAATATTGCTAACCTCACAGCCTCAGCAAAGACAAAATTGTGGGGACCCCTTGGGGGCCCTGACCCCAATTTGGGAACCCCTGCTCTAGATATCCTATTTGGCTCATCAGCTCCACTAGAGTTTGGACTAAGGGGGAACCTCCGCCTGCCAAAAGTGACAAAAACTGCAGTTCCTCCCTCATCCACTAGGGGCTGGATCCAGAAAGCAACATGTTCCTATTGACTCCCGTGTTACAAATGCCAACTTCACGGCAGAAATAAACATTTACAGCCTGGTTAAAAAAACATTTTAGGTTTAATAGGTCACGTTTACGTCACATCATCTCTACGCTACAACATGGACGCCCTCAGAGCTGTGCTCATGTTATCACTCGTCCAAGCGCTTTTTGACGCTTGTTGACTTTATTCTCCAAAACTACATTTAAGAGCAACTCTGCCTCCTTATCGGTCCACACAAGCGAGCTAGGCGCCATGTTTCATGTTTTGTTGAAGTTGAGCAGGAAGATTAAAGTAGCTCTCCAGAGTATTTCTTTTATCTGATGGCACCATCTAGTGGCTGACAAGAGTATCACACCAATAGTCATGGACTCGGTTATTTAAGATGGCGACTGCACGTTTCTTGTTTATGAATGTTCTTCTGTAGCCGACAAACAGAGCTAAAACACGTTGTTTTACAATTATTATTCTCATGTCATGTTGTGTTTTCATATATTTATATTTTAAAGACTTACTTGTCCGTGAAAAGTTCATCAACTCTGCATCAGCCGAGGTACTTCCTTAAATATGAAGCACGTAAGCGGTAGTCTAACGCTATTGGTTAGTTCTGGTCGCCGCTCAGTTTCCTGCTGCAGGGATTTTACAGGAGAGGGGGCGGGCGTAGCAAAAAAAAAAGATGTATCGCTTACATTATATCACACTACATGATAGGATAATCACTTTTACGCATTTCTGAAAAATCATTCATAATTCCTGAAAGGGCAAAACTCTGGATTGCTGCTAATTAGGGCGTGTCCATTTGATTGACAGATAGCTGATGAGTCGTCAGCGCTAGTGCTAGCAACCTGCCTTCAAAATAAAAAGAAGTGCTGTACAAAAAACAGGTAAAAACAAAGACAAGGCATAAGATTAAGAACACACACATAAAGAAAAGAAAATTAAGAGGAGTCAACAAATCACAATTGGTCGAAGGCCAGAGAGTATTTTTTTTTCAGATGTACATTTTTGGGACATTCATTGAAATCTGTCATGAGTTTGATAAGATGGTAAATGGCCTGATATAGGCACAACCCCCCAAGGCACTTTACAACACATCCAGTCAATCACCCATTCACACGCTGGTGGTGATGAGCTACATTAGCCCTGGGGTGAACTAACCAGCAGGCAAGGAGGGTTAAGCGCCTTGCCCAAGAACACAACGGCTGCGACAGGTGGGGCTCAAACCTACAACCTCCAGGTTACAGGACAAGCACTTAACTCCTCTGCCTACGTCATCCCCAATTTGCAAACATTACAGACATAGACACGGGCCTTTCACCTGTTGTCAGGTATCAATAAACCAAGTCTGTCTGTCTCTGTTTTCTCTAACAGTGACCTTATAGGGGCGGCGGTGACTCTGTAATCGGTGGTTTAGCCTGCTGGTGGTGGTCGGAGGGTCGTGGCCTCGCTTCTGTTATCGTGCTCCAGGACAGCTGTGGCTACAGTGTAGCTCATCACCACCAGTGAGTGAATGTGTGTGTGAATAAGTGAATGACAGCCGTGTACAGAGCCTTGGAGTCCTCACACTCAGAAAAGTGCCTAACGAATGCATGTGCTGTTTATATTTCCATTAGCGTGGTACTGATGTGCATTCTCACTCTCTACACTTAAAGTTTGAGTTGTTCAAACGTGTTTTCTGTTTCATCAGAACAAAATGACAGCTGAGTATTCGTGAAGGCTGGTTTTTGTTCTCAGCGTGTCTCACAACCCTACTGGTGGCTTACATGGCCTAAATATGCTGACAAGGAAACTGAACCGTTATATCTTCTACAAAAGCCCACAAACCCAAAAACCACAAACAGCAGCCCTTCTTAACCCAATGCTCTCCTTCATCCTCCTCCTCCTCCTGCTCCTCTTCCTTCACCAGAACAGGTTACTCTGCATCTCCCGGAAAAATCTCACAGAGCAGCGTGCACGTTGCAGTTTCATCTGAGCAGCTTATGAGCAAATGGTAAACGTCCTTATCTTCTTTTTGTGTGTGTGTGTAGTTTCTCATTGCATTACAGAGCTTGTTTCAGTCCGGATATCTGACGTAGGAACTGTAACACCACATGCACTTGTGGGTTACTGTATTCTCCAGTGGCTCACATCTACACAGGATGTGCCGACAGAGCTGCTTGAAGGTTCTTTTGTGGTGAAGTGGATAGATTGTTTCCGTGCAGTGAGAGAGAGAGAGAGAGAGAGAGAGAGAGAGAGAGAGAGAGAGAGAGAGAGAGAGAGAGAGAGAGAGAGAGAGAGAGAGAGAGAGAGAGAGAGAGAGAGAGAGAGAGAGAGGAGAGAGAGAGAGAGAGAGAGAGAGAGAGAGAGAGAGAGAGAGAGAGAGAGAGTCTGTGCTCTGTAAACAAGATTTTCCTGTGCCCTCAAACCATGGTCGACAGAGCCCCTCAATGTGTCTGACTGCTACACACTACTTTTTTTTTCATGGGTTATTGGGTATGATGGGTTACCATGGCAACTGGTGAGACGTTGCTCACTGAGGTTCTTTTCCTCTTTCTTCTCAAAAAAGACAAAAGCACCCCATCTACCAGTCACACTAAAGCAGGTGAATGCTGGTGGAACTGGTCCAGGTGTGGAGAAGGTAGAATTCTCTAAACTCAACTAAATCTGTGCAGACACATCACAGAAATCAACTTGGCTCGGCATTGGGCATGGACGTTCAAAATCACACGTGATGCTGTTACTTTCTTTTTGTTTCAGTTGCACAAATGCATCTAAAATGAGCAAAGAAGTTGCATTTCTTCTTCCTTTCTTCTTGACATCCAAACACGTTTTTCAGACGTGCCATCTTTACGCTCACCCCCCTTTAACCTAACCTCTCCCTATCTTTTATCTGTACATGTGCAGTGCTGCGAGAGTTGTCGGGGTAATCTAGCTGATAAGTCAGAATGGAAGCAGATGACTTGTGCCTTATCTCCCCACAGCTAAGTGCTGCAGTTTGTGTCAGTGCAGTGTCAGAGCGCTTTCACACATAGACACATGCTTAGAAAAGCGTACAAATTAGTTCTCACACCACTTAAATCTGATACGTCTATCATGTAGGTGTGTGTGTGTGTGTGTGAAGGGATGTCTGCATGTGGTCACTGATGTGTGCTGACAGCAGACGAGCTTTTTTTGTCTGGCTGACGTGGGCGGAAGACGCTCTTGACCACAGAAAAGAGCTGCAAGAAAGAGCTACAAACCAACAGGCAGAATCACAATGATCGCTCAGAAACCGCTCACATGATCACATTAGTAATTATTAAAGTTCACTCGTTTTGTCAACACATGGTCTCTAGTATAAATGAATGCTTTGGGAGTTGATCTCTGTGGGAAAAAAGCTCTGGTCCTCCTGTTTCAGGAAGTAGAAGTGAGCCAGAGCAGAGGGGAGCTGCAGACGGCAGGATTTGGAGTCTTACTTCCTGATATGTGGACGTCTCTCCTCTGATTGGCTAACAGCAACACGACTCTACCACTGACTCTGTTTGCTCTGCAACGTTGATGTTTTATCTCCACTAATAACACAAGCCTGGAGGAGTTCTGCTCTGTGGTGGAGTTGCTAATGCTAACGGTTAGCTTCTACTAGCCCAGACGTTCTCTGCTGTTTCCTGGACGCTAAACCAACAACAGCCTTCCCCGTCGTGAGCCAAGATGGATGAGTCCATGAATGTTAATTTTTAATGTGACGTAGATCTGACTGGCTTTACTTTTCCGAGATCAGAAGCTAATGCAGGAAATAGGGGTAGGAGACTATTTTTACGTTTGGCCTGCATGTTAAACTCAGAGTGACTGATCCTATTGCAAAAATAACAAGCAGCTGAACTTGGCCTTTAACATTATCAGGATATAAAACAACAACAACTGATTTTTTCTACCAATTTTTAAGAAACTACATTTATTAAATTTACAAAACACAAACAGCAAATTGCATTTGGCCTCTTCAAACATAAACAGATTATTTTTTTATAAAAAATAACAAATATTCAAATCCTAATAACTTCTAAACATATTCACCATTTAGCCTAAAAACAGTGAAGATACATGAAAGCATTTTAACAATGAGTGGAACTCCAGTGAACGAGACGTTTACAGAAAATAGGCTACCCCTACACAATTGCATAACTGTGACCTATAATACAGCGCTACTAAGATGGAGAACAAAAGTGGGATGGAAACTGTGTATGTACTCACACACACACACACACACACACACACACACACACACACACCTGTGGGTGTAAATCGTGCATCAACGTGTAAGATGTATTTGAGATGTGTAAAATAGAACATAGGAGGTGAGTGTGTGTGTGCATGTGTGTGTGTGTGTGTGTGCGCACCTACAAGAGTTCGATGTATTGGTTTCCGTCTCTTTGCAAACGAAGCTTCATAGATTGCACAGATAGCACATTGTTGTTGCTGCACTGCTCGCCCACAAAGCCACAACGACAGTCTCATGGCTAAGCTGTCAGCACCGGCACGTTAGAGGGATTGTTCATCGTACTGTTTCCTGATGAAGACAGATTACTCTTCCTCAGCAGCTCGCACCACTTTTTTAGCTGGGAGATGTGAAGATCACATTGATGCATTTGATGAAATAGTGAAGTTGAGAGATTTTAGATTGAGATCTGGATGTTTTATTGAATTTCTCAGGAGTGGATCACATTACTGTTTTTGTGAATGCAGGCTGCGGGCTCTAGCTGTCTCATTTCTGCTGGTTGTGTCGTTTGTCTTGTAAAAGCAGAAAAACACTCACACGGTTTTTGTATCTATGAAGCACAAACATCCCCGGAGCCGGAATGCTCATCTGTTTCAAATTCCTGCAAGTATTTTATTTTTTTTTTACTTTTAGATTTCCCCTCTGAGCCTGTGGATCCTTTTCACGTACCTTTTTACTTCTGAGAGCATTTAGTCGCTGTGGCCCAGGGAAACGAGAGCAAATTGAGCCTTAAATCTAAACATGTGACATCAGAAGACAAAATAGCAGCACACAGGCTCTGGACCACCCACAGGCCCTGTGGCTTCCCCCTAACTTAATGTGGACTGAATTAGACGCTGCCTCAAACTGTTACCCCAAAGCTTTTATTAACCACACTGGAACCAAAGTGCATCTGCAGCCTGGTTTTACTTCTGGTTTTTTACCTGAAGCCTAATGCATCTCTAATACTGAAAAAGCTGAGTGTTAACTGAAAATCGAAGACAAAAATGAAGTGTGAAACTAAAACCACCAAGCTGAGTGACTCGTGCAGAATCACCAGACAAACGCTGCATTTGCACAACTTCCCATTACCAAGAGTGTGTGCATGTGTGATATTATTTTAAGAATAAATGTGTGTGTGTGCCATAAAAACAGGGCTAACTCACTCATGCGTTTGTGTAGAGACCATCTGCATGATATAAAGTCTCATTTCAAATCTGCTTCACATTTAAAATCACATTTGCCAGTAATTATTTGCAGTATGAATGTTTATCTGCAAATATGCGCGACAGATGTGTACGAGTGTCATAAAAGTAATTTGTTTACACAAGAGTTTTGTTCCTTGTGGGCTTGAGCGCATAGATCTTATACACACACAGACGGAGGTGTAGCGGAAAATTACTGGATTCTCACGCACGTGGAACCGTGGAGAGAGGGAATGGATTATTTGTGGTGTCCTGCTGACCAGACCAAAGGAGAGCAGATCAGAGCCGTGCTGAGGCCTGAAAGTGGACAGGATGTTGTTAAACTCTGGGCCGAAAACTGTGTGTGTGTGTGTGTGTGTGTGTGTGTGTGTGTGTGTGTGTGTGTGTGTGCGTGTGTGAGTACTTGTCTGTATATCAAGGTAAGGACCATGACAAGCTTTTCATCTGTAAAGTGAGGACCTTTAGTTGCAAAGTGAGGACAAGTTTTAGAGGTATGGTGTGAATTAAATTTTAGTTATGGTTAGGGTTAGGGTCAGGCATAATACAGTCACAAAAATGAATGGAAGTCAATGGATGGTCCTCACTAAGATAGAAAGATGAGAATGTGTGCGTGTGTGTGTATGTGTGTGTGTGTGTGTGTCTATACGCAGCAGGTGGTACATGTATACCTCAGTCTGGTTTTAGGGGCTGATATTTTTCTCCTATAGGAGCCATAATTAACCAAATACTTAAATGGACACTTTGCAACTTTTTAATATTTCTTGAGCCAGTATGTGCTAAAATGATCCTTTACAGGCCCCCTGTGGCCAGAATATTCCACTGGCAAGTTCATAGTTGCCGGTCCGGTCTGTTGGGACTTAGAAAAATTTGAGTTGACATGCCTGGTGCTGCAGTCTGCTTCCAGCATGTTTCCAGCATGTTTTAGATTATGAACACAGCTGATTTAGTGATGAACCGCTCCTGTAGACACTAATGAAGGCTGAGGAGACATTTCAGCAGTTAAATTAAGGTGTTAAAAAGATGAACGCACAGCGAGGAGATAAGTTTCACTTTCGGTTTCGCCAACGGACACTAGGGGGTGCTAAAAACAAGCCAAAACTGACTAGTGTCACTTTAAAGCTACAATGACAAATCTACAAAACAAAATAGCATAAAAAAATGTTTCATGCCTCTTAACAACGTTCTAACATAATATAGCTATAAATGTATTGTAGAGAATAAAAAAATACCCCAAAAATAATGAAATGGTTCTCTCACATTTATCTAAAAACCTTTGCCAATAACACGTTTCAGACTTAAATTAACTATTAGACCATCTGGTTTAATTTTTTGTGGTTCTTCTCAATACACAGAGCAAAAAGAGGTTGTCTTTACTAGGGGTGGGAATTGATAGGTTTTTATCAATATCAATGGCATTTTCGATTCTATCAATCCAATTCCTTATCAATTCCCGAGTAGTTCAATAGGTGGCAGAAAATTAATCACACCCAGTTTCCTGCATTATGACTGTCAGTTTATTTATGATAATCAATTGTACCTGGTATCGTTTGGAAAAATCATTCCAAATGTTCTCCTTTATGTTCCTTGTGAAGGCAGAGTCATCTTCTTGCTGTAGTTTTGCATGATGGGAAAAATCTCACCACAGGTCGGACTTTAGTTGCTGGAGTCTGCTAGTGTGGAGATGTGTATATAAGGTAGGGTGACCATATTTCCATTTCCAAAAATGAGGACAGGGGATCTGTGCCTACCGATGATGTCACACAAACCATGTTGGGACCCATTTTTTTCCCGGTGTTCTGTCAGAACACCTCGCTTAGAACTAAAATATCAGATTCTGCCAACAAAATGGCTCTAGAACCGAGGTGTTTTTGCAAACACTATAGTTAATACTCCTGGGGTAGGGTTTGAATTACACAGAGGATTCAGGGGCAGCCCAGTGACGGGGGGGTCTGTTTGCCTTGGCCCCCCAAATGCCTTGATATGGCCCTGGATGTGGGACTGAATTTTGAAGGTGATCTGAATTGTATCAACTATATAAATATTACATGCTTATGAATTATTGCTTTATGAAGGTAAAAAGATGTAGTGGGATAAATGTACCAACATTTTTATTTTCAAGAACTTTGTTTAGTTTTCTTGTTTTTATTACTGCAGCTTTTAAAAAAGTCCATGCAACTTAGAAAAACATGAAATGTGTGTCTCTGATGTTACTCGAATGAACCAATCATGCAGAATATTGACCTAGATGACTCTGTGAGGAACTCTAGTCAATGTAAATGACTCAAGAATTGTTAAAAGGCTTTTATTTTGAAATGATCTCTCTTTGTTTAGTAGTGTCAGTGTCTCTGGGGTAGCTGATGTTCTGTATGAGCTGCTGGAGCCATATTGTGTTTTTCTCACTAGAAATCTACATAAGTGTATTTTTTATGCATTTTCATAACAGAAGCAAGGAAACCTTGAATGTAAACTTTTCTTTTTCTTTGATGAGTGAGCACCAGCCTGCATCCACGCCGGCTGCAGGAACACTTGTGGGCATGTATACTTAATGTGTTGCAGCTGTGAGATAATTAACCTGGAATCGTAGTTACACGGCCCTTCCCGGTAAACGTTTGTGCCTCTTTGAGAAGCCAAGAGTCACGTTTGCAACAAGAAGGTGACAAAGGCAGAAAAACCTGTGGTGGCTGTTGAAACAATGTGCTGGCTGTGGAACCAAGTGGTGTCACGGATCCAAGAAGGATTTAATTAGTTTAGTTGAAGCAATTTCTCTGTCAAACTTGTAAAAGATTTGATGATGGAAGACAGATGGAAGAGCAGGTTTTGTTTCATTTGTTGTGGTGGAATGTAAATGTGGCCTTGTTTCTAGCTGAAGACTGATTACACGTTGTACTTTTTATCATTTAAAATCTGCTGGACCGGATTGGTTACAGGGCTGTGAGAAGAAAACTAAACTAGTATAATGCTGAAGCTATAAGGTAGTAGAGGTTACTGACCTCTAGTTCTGTTTTCAGCCACTTTGAAGTGTTTCTGTGTCAAACTGGTGAATTAATGATGCTTGTTAATAACCACTGGATTTATTTTAAATAACTGTTTAATATGAAACTAAATGTAAAAGTTTATAAAACACATTAATGACTTTTTTGCTGTTTTTGACAGCAGCGATAAACTTTGTGTTGCATGTTGTGGTGTGTGGGTTTAAGTCTGCACCCCCCCAGCAGGTGTGTTTTCTGTCAGAACCTGCAGAGTCTCACCTGCTGTCACTGTTTGTGGTAGCAGTAGTCAACACTGCTGCTCTGGAGTTCATCTCAGCCTAGTTTGTTGTGCTTATCTTTGACCTGGAGGACTGGTATCCAGCATGTTTTTGTTGTTTTCCTGCTCCATTACACCTCATTTCAATCAGCAGGTGATGAACAGGCTTCTTCAGAGCCTGATGAGCTGCTGAACAGGCGATTCAACCACTGAATCAGCTGTGTTGGAGCAGGGAAACAACTAAAACATGCTGAATGCTGGGGAAAAAAACATGCCGAAATCTGGACATGGGCCCTGGAGCATGGTCCTGACCAGTAGATCTGACCCCAAGCATCCGACCTGGGCCAAAACCAGGACCTGGGCCCTTTGGGTCAGGTCTCCAGGCACCCCTACTTCAACCTTTTCCCTCTTAATGAATTCCTGATCTTCTCCAAGATCCTCTCACTCTCCATTTGTATGATGAAGAGTTCTCCAGAAGTTAAAGTCCCAAGTCATCATCACACAATGGTGAAATTACATCTCCGCATTTGACCCATCCCCGTGTTGGGGAGCGCTCGGGAACTATTTGGTGGTTTAACCACCCAATCCAACCCCTTAGTGCTGAGTGTCAAGCGAGGAGGCATTGGGTCCCATTTTTTCAAAGTCTTTGGTATGACCCGACTGGGATTTGAACCCTGATCTCCCAGTCCCGGGGCGGACACGCTACCACTAGGCCACCGGAGCCAGGGATCTCCAGACTCTACCCCTACACCTGTGACCTTACCTGCTGGAATCACCTGTTCTCTTCTCCTAGCTCCTTGGTTGGCTCATTGGGTCTTCTGTCTTCTTCAAAACATGTAAGAAGATTCAGCAGGACGAAGTACTTCTTTAGAATATGTTTGACTCAAGTTTACTATAGAATAGAATAGACTAGACTATTGATCCCATAGTGAGGAAATTCACTCGTTAAGGCAGCAAAATAGAAAATTGAGTTTCCAGCATAAATGACACGGACATAAAAATGTACATCCGGGTATTGTACAGGTACTGAATCCAGCACTCATGTTAGCGTGTAACAGAATAATGCCAGGAACAGTTTAACAGTGGGAATGAATGACCTACGGCTATAGCTAGTGTAGTAATTATTTACAACTTTTACAAAGAAAAATGGCTGAAATATTTATTGCAATACACCTTTAAGAAGCATAAATATCAACTTGTCTCCTAAAAGGAAACATTCTCCAAATGCTCTGTTTTTTCTGGTCCCATAAACATTCCTGATAAACTAGACCTTGGCCTACTCTAAGTTATTTTCAGTTTATTCCAAATGTGCTGAAATTCAAAGCCAAATTTTGTTCTGAAAATACGGCCTCTAAATTATTTTTGCAATTGGAGCTGTTTCTCCTCCTCGTCCTCTCCCAACAAACGGACGTCAGCGACAGAAGCTACAGTAATCCTGAAGCAGTATTGATTTTAATCACGGCAACTGTTGGGCGTCTCGGCCTGTTTTTACGAGCAGCCATAAAACAGCCAGGAGATGGCCTGGATGCTTTCCATGTATTACAATCAGATTTTATAAATTGCCCCATTACACACCTTTCCAATGGTTACTCTTGGAACATTAGCAATTATTTTCACATGGATCAGACTCATAAAACCTATAATGGAGTGATTTGAAGCTTCGGTGTGGGAGCTGGGCCGCGGCGCTCTGAATCAGGAGGCGTTCTCTGTTGGACGGGCTTTACAAGGACAAAACGCTTCTGTGCTTTTCTGTGGGAGACGGGGAAAGAGCAGAGGTCATCTCAGTTCAAGTGTGGGTGTTGGATGGGGGATTGGAGTCATCCGTGATCCTGAAGGAACAAATCATTTAGTATTGTTGTTTTGTCATCTTGCCTTGCCTCCATTACTGCTATGACTCATGCTACAGTATTTGATTACAGCTTATTTTTAGATCTTGTTTATGTTTTCCTTCCCCTGTTTAGGCTGCGCTGAGCGTGCACTTTTACTAGAGCATTGTTTACGTCGATGGCTGTTGGTGCATGACTGCGACCTCCCGCTCCTCCTGTGCTTATGGAGATGGATGGATGCAGTGGGAGGCGAGAGATGCTGCTGCATGGCGGAGTCCTGCTGACTGCCACCCACCCTTTATCCCATTATATGTCTACTGGGAAGGAGAGGAATGCACTGGGATGAAAACAGATAAAAAAAACTGGATTAGGGGAAGAGATAAAAGTGATGGTTAGAGCTCTGTGTAGAGATACAGAGCAGGAGATGGACGCAACAAAAAAATAAGGAAGTGAAGAAACATCTAGTAGCCGTGTTTCCACTATGGGAGTTCTGGGTAATGGCTCAGTCCTCTCAACCGATGTGTCTCCATCCAACTTCAGTCCTTTCAGGAAGACGTCAGCATTACACGACCATTTAACCAGTGAGTGACGTCACAGACTTCCCTCTCCCCAAACACCTGGACCAGCTCCTCTGGGGGAATCCCAAGGCGTTCCCTGGCCAGCTAGGTCTCCCCCCAGTTGGACGTGCTCAGAAAACCTCACCAGGGAGGCATCCAGGAGGCATCCTAACCAGATGCCCGAGCCACCTCAACTGGCTCCTCTCGATGTGGAGGAGCAGCGGATCTACTCCGAGCCCCTCCCGGATGACTGAGCTCCTCACCCTAGAGAGTCCAGCCACCCTGTGGAGAAAACTCATTTCATCCGCTTGTATCCACAATCTCGTTCTTTCGGTCACTACCCAAAGCTCGTGACCATAGGTGAGGGTAGGAACGTAGATCGACCGGTAAATCGAGAGTTTCACCTTCCGGCTCAGCTCTCTCTTCACCACGACAGACCGGTACAACGCCTGCATCCCTGCAGACGCAGCATGAACAAGACCCAAAGATACTTAAACTCCTCCACTTGAGGCAGAACCTCGCCCTGACCTGGAGAAAGCATTCTGCCCTTTTCTGGTTCAAGCAGTAGCCGATCGGTGCTGCTTATTTGTTTCCATTCTATCTCGCTTCACCAGCAACTCTTCCAAAATTTATAAATGTCATTTGTTTGGTGACGTCTGCTGATGTCATTTCCTACTGAGTAGCAACCAATCAGCTTGAGTTAACCACAGGTCCCGCTCAGAAGTTCTACCAGGACTTTTCCGGGTACATTACCTTGTTCAGGTACTCAGTTGGTTCTTAAAATGACCCAGAAAACGGTCCGTTCAGGCCGGCCTGGTGAAATGGAGATGGGCGCACATGGCGATAGTCTGGAAAAAATTACCCGGAAGTTCCGATAGTGGAAACCATCCTAAAGATTTTATTATTTACATCCAAAATAAAACAGAAAACAAATGAGACAGAATCACACCTGAAACATTTTATTGCTTGGTTTTCTCACTGCCAGAAAGTTTTTGGTGTTAGCAGGAATGAGATAAAAGATAAAAAAAAACAATAAAAATGAGACTCAACAGCCTTTTCTTGGAAAGACGAGTGTTCTACTCTGTTTGTTTGTGTGGGTGTGTGTCTTTTTGATTATTATTTTGAAGCGTGATAAGTAAGTGTAATTATTCACATATTTTGTTGTGCCAATAATTTGCCAGTAAATTTTTAAACTTGCATTTAATTCTTCTTGTGGGCCAAAGTTGTCCCTTTTAACACAGAAGGTGACAGAAACGTGTCTGTTTCACCATCATTACATGTTTTCACTGGGTGAGTGCTCCTGTGGCGAATTTAAAGTGATTTTAATATCAAATTTGTACATTTCTTTACAAATAGACACAGCAGTCGCAGCCCAATGAGATACTACCTTAAAATGATTCTGATCAGCTCCATCTCTTGGGAAAATAATATAAAAGGTTTTACTCAATTAGGCAAGGCAGCTTTATTTATATAGCACATTTCGTACACCGAGGCGATTCAAAATGCTTCCCAGTAGAAAGAAAAGCACAATTAAAATACACAAATTAATTTCAAATTAAAAAATCTGAAAATAGCAGATACAGTGCAAGAGGCAGCATAAGAAACAGTCATTCAAAAGACTGATGAATACATGAACGTTTTCAATTTTGATTTAAAAGTTCTAGCTAAAAAGTTAGTAACTGTGTTATGTTTCTCAGCTGGCCAGGGAACACCTTGGGATTCCCCCAGAAAAGCTGGTCCAAGTTAGCCTGGCAAGCCATCCTATATATGTGTATATATAGTCTGGCCACGACCCATTGACGGCTCTCAGTCGTGAGGCGGGATCTACGGTTGTCTTTCAAAATGTCTGCACGCAATTGGATAGCGCTAGGACCAATCAGAGTAACGAACAACGTGACGTAATCACAGCGACGGAAAAGAGGGAGGCAGCAATGGCGTCTAACATCAATGATTTCTGTCGTTTTTGTATGAAAACATGTGAATATCAGGTGTACTGGGACATTGCACTACTTTGTTTGATAAAAATAAGAAGCTGCTAAGTATAGCCGACAGACTTACGCACGTTGGAGTCTAAATAATCCAATGTTGATGACAAAGCCGTTTCAAACGAACGTGGTTCCTGCGCCGCCGCCATGTTGTTTGTGGCTGCAGCTCTGACATCATTGGCTACTCCTGCTCTGTGATTGGCCCACAATATAGAGCGCTGTGATTGACCCAACCAAAACTATAGCGAGCTGTGATTGGACAGCCACAGCAGTGGATCAGGCTGTGAGGGTTCCAATGAAGCGTGCCTAGACCAAATTTTGCAAGGCAAGAATTTGGTCTAGTTCACTTGACTAGGTCCAAGCGGCTGGGGAGAGGGAAGTCTGGGCCTCTCCGCTTAGGCTGCTGCCCCCCCGACCCGACTCTGGATAAGTGGACGATAATGAATGAATGAATGGATGGATGGTTGAAAAGTTCAATTACAACCAAGAGGCAAACTATGTTGGCAACACAGAAGTGACTAAATTTGCAGTTCCCCTCCCATCCACTAGGGGTTGGCTGCAGAAAGGAGAAAGTTCCCATTGACTCCCATGTTAAAAATTCCAACTTCACAGCAGAAATAAACATGTTTACAGCCTGGTTCAAAAGCCTTTTAGATTTAATAGGTCATGTTTACAGTAAAGACAACTCAGAGGGGGGTGAATTACTTTTGTAACTCATTCGTTTAGATGTAATAAAAGCCTGAAATTATGAACTATTAGGGGCGTGTCCTTTTGATTGACAGGTAGCAGATGAGCTGTAGCACGAGCAGCTTGCCCCCCTGCTTGCTCCAGGGAAGGTCTCGGCCTCGGCCTCGTGTTAAAGTGTTACAGCCTAAAAAGCAGAGGGTAGCAGAGTTGCTCGACTACGCTTTTCTGCCTAAAAGTGCCTCCAACCTCTGTTAGCTTTGGTTAGCTCAGTTAGCTCAGAGTTTGATGGGTGTCAATCATCAGCCCTCATCCTCACAGCCCCACTCTCAGCTCCATTTTTGTATTTTCTGGGAGTGACGAGATGCGTGATGTGGCCAAGATGGCAGTGGTGGGAACCGCCCACTAGGCTTCACTTCAATTCCATCTTATTTAAACAATAATCGATTAAAATTAAGAATTTGCTAATTGATTTAAATGTTCAATTTGAAATGATCCTTAATAAACGTTGCACTGAAGAGCTTACTTTTAAAGTGCCGTGCCTCGGTCAGAGCACGCCTGGACACAGGTAATTATTCAAACACCTTGAACGCGTCGGAATGTGCTGACACTTGTTTCTTTCCAACACTGGAGCAGTGTTGACTGGCTCCAGTATCTGCCTTGACCTTTCAGCGTCCTCGCAGCAAATTACCGAACGACAGTGCTGAGTGATCCGGTGCACATTTTGACTAGACGAACACACATTAACACACTCGCCCTGCATCCGGAGGTCATTCTCCTGATATTTGCATCCATTTCACATGTATGTATGTACATGTATTTGTTTCCTATGTGTGAATTATGAATTTGTTCTATCATCGTTTCTACACCGAGGCTTGACATATTCTCATTTAAATTGACACTTTGCCCTGGGGGGCTACTGGTGCACCCTTGTTTTTATAAGGCGATGGAAGCAGCTGGGGGATGCTTCATGAATTTTCCTTGAACTACAACATAACCCAAATCCTCCACTCACTCAAGCCTGAAGAGAGTCAACTTTTGTTCTGGTTCATGAAAGACACGGGATTGATATTTAAAGATAACGCTTCTATGTTTGGAATTTAAAGCCACACTATGCAACTTTTTCATATTTTAAATCATGTTCTTGAGCCAGTATGTGCTAAAATGACCCTTTACAGGGTAAATGAAATGTTACTCAGACCCCCACCGCCCTCTCTGGCCAGAATACTGCACTTGCAACTTCAGAGTGCCGGTCCGGTCCCTATTGGACATTGGCCCAATCCCAATACTGGCACATGCACCCTTCAATTGCGCGTTCCCGGCCAGGGGTGCGAGTGCGTAGGGTGTCCTAATTCCCAAGTGTGGAAGTTGACCACGCCCATTTTGCACCCTTAATCTGCACTTTGCCCAAGTCTGCAGCGATGCGGACTTCGGGCAAGGATATTACCCACAATCCATTGCTGCGTGGGAATTTTTAGAAGAAGGTGGAGCAATGGGTCAAGTGCCTTTTCTGAAAACATGTATTTTCAAGTGAACTAAGTTCATTTTAAGACGATTAATGATATTTATTCATGCTCTGAATGTTTTAGAGTAAGATATAAATGTGGACAGCAATTAATTTAAATTTAGTCAAATAATTGTTTGTTTGTTTGAAAGCTGTTAATAAAGATATTTTAAAAAGCACAAACAGCGACCAGCATCCCAGCATGCGTTGCAGTTGATGACGCAATGCTCACTCTCCCAATTCGGCAATTATTTGCGCACTTGTGTACTACGCACTCGAAGCCTTACTGCGCACTTCCTCTAAGCACACTTCACAGAAGGGTGTAGGGCGCAGTGCGAGTATTGAAATTGGGCCTTAGAATAAGAGCTGACATGTTCATAATGTTTAATCATTTATGATACTGTATTCATTTACAATGTTTTGTTTATACACTTATGGACTACAGCATTGACTGAGAAGTTGGAGCCAAAGTGAAGCAAGAGTATGAAATTACAGCATTTATACTCCACAACCCCCCGCGGAGGAGAAGATGGCCCTAAGGAAGAGAAGGGGAGTGGGGAAAAGACAAAAGACGGGGGTTGAGCTGTGATTCGGCACTCGAATTCTAACACAGAGTCCTTGCAGCAAGTAAAAAACGTTTAAATTTAAACAACCGTGTTTTGAGTCTTAGTTGGTGAAAGAACTTTGTTAGTTATATTTTCCTGACCGTTTCACTTTTTGGTTCTACTAAACGGACACTAGGGGGTGCTAAAAGCAAGCCAAAACTGCATAGTATCCCTTTAACAACTCCCTGGGTTTTAACCGTAACAAAGTGTAGGTGCATGCACATTAATTCTTTGAAAGACATAATGCAAAGCTACAAAAGCATGTGTCTGACAGAGAAAATGAGACATACACTTTAAAACGCATCTACTATAGTTAAATATAAAAAAATGGCTGCAGTTATACACATATAAACACAGAGATTCACATGCACGCAGTGTGGTCCAACCCTCAGCTCCCAAGCCTGTAATGAAGCCTTAGCGAATGTCTACTAAGGAGGCTGGAGTAGTCAGCCAAATCGGTCTGCGGTCTCATTCAGACAACCACCTCGCCTTCGCCAGCTCCCCGAGCCTCTGCGTTCAGTCGCTGGGTGGTCAGCAGATCCAAACCGCCCGAGTCAGGGTGGAGGTTTGACAAGGACTGCCCCAGATGTGGTCAGTGTGGGACACCAGAAAGAGCCGTTACTTATTTGATACCGCAAAAAGGGCAAAGGCGGCCTTTCCTGCTCTGCATGTCCCGGCTCGCTGATGAGCGGCGCTCACCGCAGGAGAGGAGTTGTGAATATCAGAGACCGTGAGGAAAACCTTTGTGTTTCCAGAACAACAAACACTCAGGGAAGGGTTCAAAAGTGAGGCTTGGGTCATTAACATCTGCGGACTGCTCACACACACACACACACACACACACACACACACACACACACACACACACACACACACACACACACACACACCACCACTGTGGCTTCCTCCATCCACACAATACACCCACCACAATGACCTGGCGAGGCCTTCACCACACAGAGCATATATTTACTCCACAGCAATTTACCCCTGGGCTTTGACAGCTCATCGTTTATGCCACTGCGGCTTTTCAGGGGCACCACTCCCATCTGCCAGTGCTGGCCATCAGGAAAAGGGAAGAAAGGCAGACTGGTGACGGAACAGTGATGCAGAATCACAGCTTTAAAGTCAAGCGAAGCGGGAGCTCACGGAAGAAGCCGACTTTTTAGGATTTTTTGTAAAAAATATTCTGTGAATGCTTTGGATGTGACTCTAAATCTTATTTTCTTTCAGCATGCTGAGATTATTACCTTCCAGAGTCCTAGTACCCCCCAAGGCACTTTACAACAGTCATTCACACCCTGGTGGTGACGAGCTACATCGTAGCTACAGCTGCCCTGGGGCACGGTGACGGAGGCGAGGCTGCCGTACACTGGCGCCACCTGTCCCTCTGACCACCACCAGCAGGTAATGTGGGTTCAGTGTCTTGCCCAAGGACACAACGGCAGCGACAGACTGAGCGGGGCGCAAACATGCGGGCACTTAACTCCTCTGCCACCATCGCCCACCAATCATTCTACTTCAGCTGGTAGCTGACGTTGTACACACGGTTCCCCAGATGTTTCACTAAGATCTCCTCACAGGGGACCATCGACTCCCACCAGGAGCATGTTCCGACCTGCTTTGCTGCAGTCGTTGTTCTTCTGACCGACGGAGGCCTTGGCCAGGCCCGGACCTTTAGCCATCACCTATCAGGACCGGCCTGCTGGGAGTAGCTGATGTCTCGGGTCATGGGGTCAAACGTGACAGAGGAGGCTTCATGCTGTGGCTGGACACCAGCTTGGAACCTGTGATCTTGGCTTTGAACGGTCTTCCGACGATGTAAGGGCCGCCGTATTTGATGAGATAGTTCCCAGGGGGAGTGTACGTGACTCTGTAACCCTCGAGACACTCCACACAGTCCATCTTCACCTTGGAGGCCCGTCGATGGTCACCGCCATGGCCCCGGGGCCGGCGGTCCTCGTGTTAACAACAAACTCACACGTCAATGTCATAAAGTAATTTTAACTTTTTTTCCTTGCTAAATAAAATGTTTATGGGTAAATAATTTGATTAATATTCTGTTCAACTGCAGTTAAAGTTTCTCATTCCGACTGCTAAACTAAAATAAGAATATAAATGAGTACAAAAGGAAAAGTGAGAGGTCTGCTCTGACAGAAATAAACATTCAAATTAAAAACACTTTAATCTACATAATTATCATTATTAGTGTCATAATTAATGTTATTTTCACTTTATATTGATCTTTATATTTTTTCTTTATGAAACGTTGTTATTTTTTAATAGTTTGAGTTTAAAATTGAATATTGGACATTTTGTTAATTCATTTTAAAATGAAGCGTAGCTTTCCCACTAACAAAAACAAACCTTGAGGATAAAACTGAGACAACAAAGGTTTAGCGTACAGTTAAACCTGATTTTCTGCTGATGTTATTTCTGCCTTCACCTCCTGTGATCTGCGGTTTTAACTTCTTAATCTTCAGCGTTAGATTGGAGATTGATGCAACAGCAGCATCGAACTTGTCTGGATGTCTTATTGAAGTAATTAGCCTGCCTTAACCTTTAATCTCTCTTAATTCCTCTGCCTCACCAGATGAGACTCCCCCGGCCTTAAAAAGATTGTCAATTATGCCTGTCACACTGAGAATGGTAACCAAGCCAATTTCCTCTCTCCCTCTCTTGAATTCCTTTGTCTTTCTTTTCACTCCGGTGGTTTTCTGCCCTCTTTTCTGTCTTCTAAAAGCTAGCTGAAATGGCATACAAGGCTGCTGCCTTTGTGTGGCTGTAATTGCACATTTCATCATGACGCTAAGCAGAGATTGAGGCAGATGAAAAGGGAGGGAAGCTGCAGGGAGGGAGATAGCGTCTACTGTACTTCCAGCTCTATTGATGACAACCACAAGGACCTCTAAGATCCATTCTGTCAACGTTTCAGTGAAGTAAAGGCTCTCTTGTGTTGGGATGATGTATTTTGTACACATCGCTGCACATGCAGGGCCGACTGTTGCACGCACGTAGCAATTTACAGAAGGTTAATGTAAAAGAGGCCTTTTTTCCCACAGTAAACAAAACATTAACAGCATGTGTGGTAGCATTCAACAACGCTGCAGTGTATGATCTCAGTCTCCGTCGTAACGGCATCAAATTAAAATGTTTGAGCGAAGCAGCAGGTACCCTGTCTTTCACTTGGAATGAGGGTGTAACGTAAAGTGTGACGTGACGTAAAGTCGTCCCAGAAGGGAGGGGAAACCAACGTGTCTCCCTCGACTGCATGTCGCTTCATTCTCTCTGGGCTCTGGCAAGCCAAACCCAATGTTAAGTGGCTTCTTGAGTTTATCCAGAGAGGTCAGAGGGAAAATAAAAACATCACGCGAGAGCTACAATTACAGCCCTCGAACATGACAAGCGTCTGTTTTTGTGCTTTTGACTGAGGGCCCACTTTTAATGGTCGGGTCTGGCTGCAAGATAAACAAACAGCGGTGGGGTTAAGGCAGCCCTCGTCTACAGACGCAGCGACGAGAAGCTGAACCCCGCCGCAGCAACAGCAGAAGCAGCGGTGGTTTTGGCGGCGTGGTAAATTACAACATGGAGCAAAGCTGTGGTTTGTATACAGCTAAGCTCACACACTCACTTGCTTTCACTATTTTGTTTCTCTCATGCGCTCCCTCACCTCTTTACTCTCAGAGAAAAGTCTCCAGGTTAGACTCATGAAGCTAACCAAGCACACATGAACGTGTAAAGTCACTTGGGTGGGCTTTTCCCACAGGTGTCTCCAAGGCAAGGCTCGCTATCACAACCGTCTCTGGCAAGACTTCCATCCTACAAACCTCCTGACCTCATCAAGGGACCAGTAATCCTCTGAATTACTGGCTCCTAATCCTGTGGGAAAGTCTAAGCTAATGGGATCTCATTATGTGGAGAGCAAAGAGAATCCCATCAGGTGGCATTTACATGTTGCATCATCCCGTATTCTCATCCAGCGGGACCCGAGGGGCTAATCGGAGATCAGTTCAGGTAGATTACACCTGAGGCAGACACCCTGTTTGGAACAGAGAGGGACACCACGATGAATGCTGATTGTAGCGTTGCAGTGGTTTTTTCCACTATATCACAGGTGATCACATCCATTAAATAACAGAGCGGTTCTCCCAGTGGTTACGGCCTACTGAAGGCCACTTAATGTGGATAGCGTCCTGGTAATTAACAGTGGCATGGAGCAAACACATCATCTTCTCCTGTGTTTTACTGCAACGCGCAGAAAAGCTCCAATGAAATGTTGCCTCATTATAAACTTTATGCATAAGTCAGTGTTTGTCTGGGACGGGCACAAGGGGAAAACACTCAACTGCAAATATCTAAAGAACGGACATGTAAGCTAGGATAAAGGCTCTCGTCTCATTCTGGTTTAGGTATCAGCTCCATTAATGGCAGAACTCAACATAGGTGTGCATGTGAGCATCTCGTACACTCAAGATATAAAACATCTTCTGAGTGTCATGAAACATTGTTTAGATGTTGACAGTCAGTATGCAATATTTTAATCCAACGTTACTGAAAAATATGATTTTGTTTCAGCCTGGATTAAACACAGATTACTATGGGGTGTGCAAAGCAGCCAGTATTTGTATTTGTTGAGGGGGGGAATTATTTGTATTTGAGTAAAACTCAAAATAAGTGTAAAAATCCATTTATTTTTTGTGTTACACTTCTAATTTATGTTATAGTGTAGAAGTGTAATGCAAAAAAAAATTTTTTTTACACCTATTTAGAGTTTTAATACAACAAATACAGATACAAATACTGGCTGCTTTGCACACCCCTACTATGTTTATGTATTGGGCAAACCCAATAAAACCATAGAAATAAGTAACACCTACAATTTGAGTGCATCTTTGCAACAAAAGATAAAAAAAACACAATCAAACATACGATGGGTTTAACTATAACATATGAATCTATACTTAAGCTAAAGAGATTGCACGGTGGTGCATTTGGTTAGCACCTTGCAGCATAAAAATTTGCAGGTTTAACACCTGGTTGGGGTCTTTCTGGGTAGAGTTTAGTTTTAGTGCATTAATGCCCTGATGGTCTAATGCAGAGATAGTTTCACATGGTTCTGTCTTCTGCACCTCATCACACCACCAGGATCATAATCCTGTTGCTGTTTAGTCAGTAAGGTTGACTCTTTACCTACAGAAGTATCAGTGAGGGTTTTCCCTATTTTAAATGGGACGTGATGATTTGAGGTTTAAATGAAACGTTTGTTCCGCGCCGCTGCTCTGTATGATTTGTATTCTGCACATCATTCATTTTAAACTAATTTTGCTTGACTACAGGGCTACATTGTTCGGTGCTAGTGCTGCATGATTTATTTAGAGATCTGGCTGAGAAACAACCGACCCGCTACGTGTTATGGAGAAAGCAGTTTGAGCTTTTCCTCTTCTGCGCCTCATTGACTTTGAATGTGTAAACAAACATGTCTTTGAACACGGTTTCTCGCTGTCTGTACTGTGTTCACACCTGCTGCTGAGTTCCTGTAACAGATGCATCCATACTTTAGGGTCACCGTGCACGGTGTCATTAGCATACAGCTACATATTCACAGCCAGACACAGTCAGCGCAATTAACAATGTGTCTGCACATTGTTGTTGTGTACTCGCAGCGAAACACACCCATACACCCACACACCTGCTGCTCGTCCTCCTCCTCCACAGCCGTTTGTGTTAATGGATGGGATTCTAATTACTTCTCTCACACTGGGACTACTTTCTCCACACTTGTCTCTCAGGACATGTGTGCATGTTAATGCGTGTGCTCGTGTGAGTGTGTCTGATGGGGTTAGCGTGGAGCTCATACACACTGCTCATTAGCAGACTCTCTCTCTTCCTCACATTTCACCTGCTGTTGAACGCGTTCACACAGCAACCACCCTTGACTTCACAGGAAACCCTGTTAAACTCGGCGGTAGTAGCATCTTTGCGTTTACGTTTCAGTCTAAAGCACAAGTTAGTCATTTTTCCCTCTCAGACAGCCAGAAAGAGATGAGTGGTGCGCCTCAAGCAAGACACTAGACCAGATAGACTCACTTCCCTTTCAGACACCACAGTTCTGGTTAAAAATAACGACGAGGAGCTGCTAGCTACTGACTCTCATGGTGCTAATGCACACATCTGCATGCGCATTCACTAACACGGCACTGCACTGGTGGTGGCTGAGGCATCCTGAGTCTGTGTTTTGACACAGCCTCGTCTGTGACGCAGTCTGTGTTGTACCATAAACTGTCTCTGTACTGGAGTGACCTCCCCCACCACCACTTCCTCTGTGTCTGTGTGTGTTTCATCTCCCCTGTGGCTTTCAGACTCAAGGTCTAAGTGGAGCACAGAGAGCAGATAGGTCTTCAGAGGAAAGAGTGCTGTTGAGAACGTCTGTAGCTCACAAACAAAGGCCACCTGGCTCCAGGCTGAGGGACGGAAACGGGCTCTTCTCTGTGCCGCGGTGACAAGTGTGTGCTAATAACAGGCTCCACACTCTCGAGGCCTAATTAGCCCTTCCAGTTAATGTGGTGCTAATCAATCATAAATGCTGGAAAAACTTTGATGTTTATATTTTTGGTTAATGAGCATGTCCTCGTTAGCCTGACCTGTGTTCTCTGTCTGCTGAGCCCGATGAAGGATGGAGACGACAAACTCGATTCAGCTCAACCTTCTTACTTTGCTTCCTCATGCAGGGACTTGTTTTAATTTCATAGGTAATTAAAAAATATTTATGCTGGAAAAAAGTTTAGATAATGCAAAAAAATATATAAAGAACTGATGTAGTTTCTGCTTTCTTGTTTCAGTTTTAAAATAACTTGAATGTAAATGAATTTTCAGTCAAAAGACTAAATGCAGAAGTTAAAAGGTATTTGTACAAGTTTGTATAAAATGTTTTCTATCCTTACTGTTTAACTGTAAGAAAAAAAGAGTTAATTTAAAAACCTGTGGGTGTTAGGGTTAGGGTTAGGTTGTAATCTCACTGGGCCGTAACTGAAGATTCCAACATGTCTCTATATTTTTGTGAGGGCTGTCATTATCCTTGGGGCTTGCTTTTGTTTTGCTGGAAGTTTGATAATGTTAAAAAAATGTAAACTAAAAATAATGTATTTATAATAGTCCCACAGTTGCTGCTCATTGGAATTCCACCTGGAACCGGTCTAGGAACCTTTTAAATTTACAATGTAGTCAGAAGTAGGAGAATTGGGAAACACCTTTGAAAGAGGCGCGTAAATTAGGATAAGCCGATAACACAATAAGAACATTTTCAGGCAAATTCACTAGTTCAGTTCAGTTCAGTTTATTTCTATAGCGCCAAATCAAAAGAGTCGTCTCAAGGCACTTCACAAAGTAAATATCCCAGTCCAGTTCGGTTCATTAAGCCAATCAGTGAAAATGTTTCCTATATAAGGAACCCAGCAGATTGCATCAAGTCACTGACGAGTGTCAGTGTCTTTTCAACAATCCTCATACTAAGTAAGCATGTAGCGACTGTGGAGAGGAAAACTCCCTTTAAACAGGAAGAAACTACTACTGTTCTGCAGCACAAGTGCAGATATTTTTCATGCTAGCTGTGCCTTCTCAGCATCAGATTCACAAAGCATTCAGCACTGGTACGTTCTGTGAGCTAGTGCGATCAGGGTGAGGCACAGATGTCCCTTTGAGAGGGCTCTGTGAATTATAGTGCGTTCCAGTTGTCCGTCGGAACACGTTTTTCTGAGATAAGTTAACCGGAACTTGGAATTTCGAGCTGCAAGCTCGTTTGTGTCAGAGGACCCCGAGATCACCATTTTAAAGATGGTCGCGCCCAGTGCTGTTGTAGTCTTTATTGTTTTCATCGTTTATGTTTGCTTTCTTTCTTTTTTGCTATTTAACAGCACCGAGTTGTTGTTCATTCTTGTTATCAATGGTTACGTTGCCGAAAACATCAGCATTGCCACCGAAATTGGCCGGCGTTTATGTTTTTTTAACTGTTCCTGGTGTTTACATTTTGACTTTTGATTTTTAATGTTTTTTTTCTGGTTTTATGTGGCAACAGCTGATTGTTGTGTGTGACGCTATCTATGCGTTTCCTGCATTCCTCCTCGAGGGACTTTAGGTGCAGAGAATACTTTGTTATTAGTTCTTTGTACTCATGCAGAGCAACAACACACGCAGCTTTACTGGTGGTGTTCATTTTTTTCCGAGTTGGAATTTGGAACGCAAAACGAGCTCGTTACGTCATTTCCTGATTGGAAATTCTGAGTTTTTAAGGAAAACTGGAACGCACCATGAATCAGATATTCTGTACTGTTCTCGCAAAAGATCCTCAATCCTTTGGCTTTTGTGATATAATTGTAAGGCAGTTGCAGGATTGTCCCAATTCTGTCTTATGTTCCATGTGACCCAGACAGTGTGTTATGTACCAATTAAGTGTGATTTTAAATAATTAGCATATTTTTTCACATTTTTGTGTCTCTAACTAGTCGATAACAATGAGATTCTGGAAGTGGAGTCTAGCCTAGTATTTAAATATGCATTGATGAGAAGTTTTAGATAAGAAGAAAATGTTCCTAAAATATTTAAATTAAAGTATTTTTCCCAATATTGTTTTAATGCATCAATCATGTAGGGCAGGGTTATTCAATTCCAGGCTTGGAGGGCCGGTATCCAGCAGGTTTTAGTTTTAACCCTGCTTCAACACACCTGATTTCAATCAGCAGGTGATTAACAGGCTTCTGCAGAGCCTGATGAGCTGCTGCACAGAATCAGAAGGGTTTTATTGCCATATGTGCAAGAAATCACAACATTAGGAAATTGCTGCGGTACTTGGTGCAAAAAGAAAGATAAAAAATAAGAGATAAGCAAATATAGGAAGTAATAAGGTGATTCAACCACTGAATCAAGCGTGTTAAAGGGGAGAAACCACTAAAATGTGCTGGATACTGAATTGAATATAGGATTTTCTGATGATAGAGCATTGAAACTGTAGGCACAAGCAACAGTTAAGAAACAAATGAAACAGTTTCCTCAAACAACCTCAATCAACAATGACGTATTCATCAAGTGAACGTCAGAGTCGAAGCTTTTTAGAGAGCTTGTCTCGTGCACACTGTTGTATTCCAAACAGAAAATGAATGAAAAAAGCAGCAATTGAGTTTTAAAGGCAGCGGTGCCAGTTGAGTATAGATTCATCTCCGTCTAGCTGACCTCATCGGCTTCTCGCTGTTGATCGTCGATGCAGAAGGAAGGGCAGACGGAGGGTGGGCAGAGACCAGCACCCGAGTGGACCCCCGGGCTGCTCGATTGCTCAGCCAAGTCGAAAATGTGTTCTCAGATCTTTGCCTGACATGCTGTCCTGTGGGGTTAGGCCTGTGTGGTTTTGTCTTTACTGATGTGTGTGTGTGTGTGTGTGTGTGTGTGTGTGTGTGTGTGCGTGCGTGCGTGTGTGTGTGTGTGTGTGTGTGTGTCAGGGAGGACAGGAAGCATTGTTTGGCAGCGGCTCACGCTGATCATCCTTGACTGCTCCGTGTCTTTGTGTGGGTTTACAGAGCGTGGAGGTTTCTTTGTATGAAGAAAGGCAACTTGATCTGTGACAGTTTCACAGACACCAGCTACAGACATCAAACATCACATGACAGGTTCGTGTGCGTCTTCTGTATGCTGAGACAGGATGAACGTGTTTATATTAACTCCTATTTACTCAACTCCTGCTCCCGTTTGCATCAGGAGTGCTTTAAGTGGCGATGACGGGAATAGAAACCACCACGTTACGAAAAGGACATGTGAAAGGTAGCGAGGAAAGTGCTCAGGTATGTGTTCGTGTGTCTCAGGTCGGAGTGGAGGCAGCGAAGCCACGATGCCTCCCTGGGCCTGTTTCCAACTGGAACGCTGTGTCAGATTGAGCGACCTTCGGCTGACAGGCCCACGAGCTCACTGGACCGTGTGTGTGTGTCTGCGCATGCAGAAGGGTTTGTGATTGCGTGGTCACGCATGTGTGCGATTGTGTGTGAAGACGGGTGAGCGCACGCATGTGGGATTCTGTCTGTGCGCTTGTACGCCACACAGTCTGTGTGTGTATGCGTGCGCGTGTTTGCAAATCTCCCAGGGTAGCAATCCATCTTGACAGTCTGTGTAGCCCCATCACATCACTGTCACGCCACTTTCTCACTCGGACGAGTGATGGAAAGAGTCCAGAGGGAGAAAGAGAGAGAGAGAGAGAGTGAATGGCGGAGGGAATGACAGATCTCATCAAACTCATCAGAAAGAAGTGCTGTGACACAGAGAGGGAGGACGGACTTCATCGGTGAAGGCAAAACAAACTCCTCAACTTCCACATGAAACAAAGAATTGCTTTAATTGGACGTCTCGGGCTGATTTCTTCAGAGGTAAATGGTGTGAACTTCCTCTGCAAACACAAAACAAGGTGCTATACAGACATCTGATTGTACATCTTATTATATATCAAAGCTCTATGTTTAATTAGGGATGAAGACATGAGAAATGCACCAAAAACCAGCTGGTGATCAGAATACAGCATGACTGGAACAACCAGAAACTAGAAATCTGAATTTTGACTTGATGCAGTCTAAGTAATTATTTAATATCTTCATTACGTTCTTTCCATGTTGCTTTATATCCATTGTTTTTTCATGTTCGTGATATTACACGGAGTAGTAAAGTTTATTTACCTCATAGTGGTGGTGATGCCACTTCCTTGCTGTTTTATCAGCGGGCAGCAGAGATGACAAAATGTCTGTTATAAGAGCACTACACCACCGGGCGAAAACTATAACAGAAGAACGAGACCTTAAAAAAGAAGGCCAGCACATCCAAACAGCACTAAGCAACTGTGGATACCCAACATGGGCAATGAAAAAGGACAACAATCTACGACAAGAAGCAGAAATGAAGTAAAACACAAAACCACGAAAAGAAAAGGCACCGAGCCAAAGCCTGCCATAACATTGCCATTGATAAAAGGAATAACAGAAAAAATAAGAAAAGCAAATTTAAACACACCAACAAAACCACACATGACTATCAAAAAAAGACTAGTACCCCCCAGAATATCAACAGAACAAAAATGCAGAGTAATTTACGAAATACCATGCAAACTTTGCCAAAAAGCATATATAGGAGGAACGGGACGCCAGTTTAACATAAGAAGGAAAAGGAAACAAGCAAAAGACACACAAGAGCAGCAAAACAAGAAGCAGGAAATGCAGTAAAGAAATCAGCAATAACAGATCATTGCAGCAGAGAAAACCACATAATGGACTGGCAAGACACAAGGGTCATCACAACAGAACAACAAAAATACAAACGATGGATTAAAGACGCGATCAGGATCAGGAGACGTGGACCTAACACCATGAAGAGAGATAGAGTGTACATGCTGGATCATATATGGGACATGGTCATCGACAAGGAGGGAGTGGGCAGTAGAGCGCGACATAGTCCTCTACTGCCCACCGATAAAACAGCAAGGAAGTGACATCACCACTCTGAGGATGACGCCAGATGAGCGTCGAAACTGTCAGGTATATAACAAACTTTGCTACTAGAATAAACCCACTTTCAGTCTGATTCTGCATCTGTGTTGATAGTTCTGTAATTGTCGAGGACCCACTAAAGAATATAGTTGTTTTCCCGTTTTCAGCCTTAAGCATCTCGCAAATTAAAACCACTTTAACCTAAAGCAGTTTAGTCCTAATGCGTTAAACTCAGGTTCAGGTCACCTCAACCACACCTCTAATTACCCAGCAATCGTATTTATACCCAGGTAAGCTTTTCAAACCCCACCCATCCCCACCCTCCACCAATCCTCATCTCACACCTTCCTCCTCATCCCATTCATCCCTCCTTACTGCCTTCCTTTACTCTCCTCCTCATGTTCATTCAACCATTTGGCACCGTGTCCTCCTCCTGACTCTAGGTGTCGTCTGGGGGTTAAAAGGTTGGCTTGGATAATCCAGCCCCTGGTGCAGAACGCAGACTTCAGCAGCAGCTTTAGCTCTGGTAGTGTGGTGAATTAACACATAAACTGGTGATTTACAACATGTTGCTCAGTGTATAACATGAATGCTTAAAATACATCTGATTGACTTTTATTGCTGAAAAATGTGACATTAACTTGCTTTACTATCAGTTTTTTATGTGGAATAATAAAAATGTTTTCAAAACATCTTTGAGTCAAGAAGATAAAATAAAATTTCCTCTGGGAAAAAAAAACAAAAATGAAAGTTAAAAATGAAACTCTATGCATTTTTAACCTATTAGACGTTTCTAATGACAGAAAAAATACTGAATCTCTCCACAGCAATATAAGAAGTTTTACACATCATGTTTTTATGCAGCACCCTAATTTTTATGCAAAAGTACATATGGGAAGTTGACGTATATCAGTACATTTACAATAATGAGCTCAGTAAAGTTATTCATCATAAAAATTAGAGCTGATTGGATCTTTAGAAGCATGCAGCAAAGAGCTAAATGCTAACAGCATTGTCCTGATTAGTTGTTCTGATGGTTAATTGGAAACTTACTGATCTGTAATGGTACTGTGCAGTTGTATTTATATGTGTTATTTCATTTTAAGAAAGCAAATTAAACTAAGCAGTTTCGGTTATTAGAAAGTTTGCTAATAGCATGTGAGTAGACTCTCAGTGACAGCAAACTCAGAGTGCTGAGAGCTTATGAGAAGGTGTTAATGGTCCTTTTTTAATAAAGAGAAATGCACTAACGTTTCAACAATCTGCTCTGTCTTTGGTAAATTTAAACAATAAAGCTAACAACTCCATGTAAAATCATAAAACTAACCCCTAGTCCACACTGGAGGCACCAGCGGCGCGGAACGACAGCAGAACGTAGAATCCATTACAGTCTGTTGGTTGAGCCAAACCGTCCGCGAAATTTTCAGGCGTGTCCTAGAAGTGGCTTGTTGCGCCATGCCACTAAAGATAGGATCGGGTTCTATTTTTGCTGCGAGTCACTTCTGGGACTCATCAATTTCTGTAGTTAACATAAGGCTAGACAGGAAATCACATGCGGTTTCAGTGTAAAACGTCTGATAATTTTCAAAATAAAAGATTATTGCAGAGAAGCAATTTCTTATCTACATATGTAGATTACGTGTGACCTAATGGCTTATTTGCTCCCAGTATCTTTCGAGAAGTTCAACAGTGTGTTTTTCATGGCTTTAATCCTGGCAGTGGAGAGGAACAACATTATATATGACATCAAACGTGATTTCCTTCTTCATTTATGGCAGATGACATAAACAAGCAGTGACCTTTGAAGTCTCACGGGATTTTGCAATCTCGTGCGTCCAGTGAGGAGGGCAGCCGAGAAGCCGCACCGTGTCTGAGGCCCTGTCCACACGTAGCCGGGTATCTCCCAAAACAAAGATATTTTTCTACGATTTGGCCTGTCATCCGCACGAAAACGCAGATTTACGCAACGAAAGCAAATCTTTTTAAAAACTCCGGCCAAAGTGAAGATTTGCGTTTTCTCCGTTTTCAGCGTTTCCGTGTGGACAGAAATAAGTTTTAGGTTTCACGTCACCATCTGCGACAAAAATGCTGACGGCCCATGAGCGACCTGTGTTTACGCTACAACGTGGACGCCCTCAGAGCTGTGCTCGCGTTATCAATCGTCCAAGCGCTTTGACGCTTGTTGACTTTATTCTCCAAACTACATTTAAGAGCAATTCTACCTCCTTATCAGTCCACACAAGCGAGCTAGGTGCCATGTTTCATGTTTTGTTGAAGTTGAGCAGGAAGACGACATGGATAGGATTCAGGGGAACTACTGCCACCTACAGGTCTGGCATGCCTATGAATGTGCTTAACAATGCACTTATGCGGTTATGTGTGGATGGAGTTTTTCTAAAAACGAGGTGGTGTGGGCGCTATTTTTTGGGAGGGCGGATATTCGTTTTTGTGTGGACAAGGCCTGAGACACTCCCCGGTGTAGATTGATGCACCAAGAAACACGTGAGTAAACCGTCTCACTGCCGTTCGGTGCTGCTGATGTGGATTCAGGGTTAAGCTAAAGCTTGGTTTATGCTTGATGCATTCGCGAGGTCCGCACGGCTCCACGCAGCCAAATTACGTAATTTCAACAACCATGCCCCTATTTATACCATGCACCTAGCAAATTTTATAACTACGTGGACGCTCCCGCAAGGGACAGCATGGCGGACTGGCTGTTGTGTGTTGTATGCATGCCGTGGAGCCCTATGCGGCCCCCTACAGCCTGGGAAAATATTGGCTCACAGCGTGGACGAGCCGTGGAAAGTATAAATGCTGCAAAAGTCTTGGTCTGATTTCGCGCATCTCATTTCCACGCGGAATGTACATGCGTCAAGCATAAACCAAGCTTTACACCAAAAGAACATTTACAAACCTTCTCAATCCTGAATTATCGTAGTTTAACCAAAGAGTTGGTCGATAGAAGTTATGGAAGTAATTTAAACATCACCCACTTTTCTTGTCTGCATGACTACAGAGAGTGAAATGTCCTCATTGAGAGAGCAGATGCATGGAGCTAAAAACAACAGATGGTTTGCTTTAGAGACAAACTTCAGCTGTTTACCAAATATGACGAGCATGTCATTGGATTTAACATAAAACTATCCTCAGAGCATTACTCCTGGAGGTTTTTCAAATAGACCAGATACCTTTTTAATCAAAAAACACCTCCTAGAACATTTCCCCAATAAATGCACCAGCTCAAGGTTTCAACAAAAACTGTAAAACTAAAACAAAATCAGGACGTGAGTTAACTTTACATGAGGATGGAGTTGATTACCTATTTGTTTTAACTACTGAAGCATTTGCATCTTGATTCAGACAAAGCCAGTGATATTTTTTGGTGAAATATTGGTGCAGATGTGATTTTCCATTTCTGCAGAATTTCTTTTCGTTCCGGAGCCTCCAGACGACAGTGAAACTAAGGTGAAGCCAGCTCAGATCTCATTAATATGTCCAGCAGGAAGGCTGCTCACTCATCCTTGGAAACAGAACTGTAGCACTCCAAATAAATCACATTTTAGTTTTGACACGGACGTCAGAAGGAGGTTAGAAACCAGCACCACCTCAGCTCTCAGGAGCCTAAAGCCAAAACATTTCCGGCCATACTGAGATTGTTTTCTCATCTTTGATTTGAAAATCCTGCCTCATAAATTGCCCACAAGCATAAACTGAATAATCATTCGAGGAAATTTCTTGTATTTACGTTTATATTCCCCAAACGGGATGTTCGGCCAGGCCTGCCGCGCCAGTAAACGTGTTCCCAGTCACGTTGCGGAGTAATGATTTACAAAATTGCAGAGTGTAAACTTTCATGACTTCATTTCCTCTCCGAGTGTATTGTCACTCAGCTGTAAATGTAATCAGTTCCTTGTCCAATTATGTTCAAACCAATCGTGTCAGTGCTGTTGTGAAAAGGAGGACCGCAGCAGGGAAACTTGGCTTGTTCTCCTTGTCAGCTGCTGCTTTTAATCGAACGATCTTCTGAATCGTCTCCAGATTGCGCTTCTCCGTCCAATCCTTTCATGACTTGGCTGCTTTAGACGCTTGAGGAAAAAATCTCCTTGATACTATTGATACTTTTTCACCCTTTGCTGAGAATGTGGTGCACAGATGGTCAGTGTTTGCTAAGAAGCACATTGGAAAAGTTCTTTGAGCTCTTGAACGCTAACGCCATCCAGACGTCTGATTGAAATTTAAGATTCGTGAATAAAAGAAACGAGGGCAAGGCAACATCGTGTCTTGATGTGAGTGAATTAATCTCATCGTTCTGAAGTGTTGTTTCCAGCTTTTGCTCATTTCATTGGAAGAGTGTTTTGTTTGGTGCGTGGCAGCATCACAGGGAAGTTGTTTAACAGAAATCTAGCACCGGAGGATAAGTGAAGTTTCATGTCTTCCTAAGTTTAGACGGGCAAGAAAATTGCTGTCACATGCTGTGACTTAATCATTTTGTTAATTTATGTTGATTTCTTTAATCCCTTGGAGTGCTTCAGAGAGCTTATTGATGTTTGTAGCACTGAAACTCATCAGGGAGAGAGGCAATAAGAATGTTCGTTAAGCTTAAATCAGAAAGGTGCTGCCGTCTTTGTAGGGCTACAGCGAGATGACCTGTTAGAGACAAAATTATAGTGACTGAACACTGAGACATAAAAACGAGGGGAAAACCTGAGAAAAACACAACAAAAGGTCAAATGTTTGGGACTCAATGTAAAAAGGGAAAAACTAGAGGTGGGACTCAATTAAAAAAATTAATCTAATTAATTAGAGGCTTTGTAATTAATTAATCTTGATTAATCGCATTTTAATCGTTCAAGAAAATTTGCCCCGAAAGGATTTTTTTTTAATTAAAAATAATGAGACAGAGAATCAAACCATAGTCATTGACATTATTATTGTAAACACAAGCTCTTTTAATTTCTAAAAAATGCTTTTAAATTGTATTTCAATTCAAAACAGGAGAAAAAAAAAAATATATATATATATATGTATACCACTGGCAAAAATAGGATGGAGCTAAAAGTACAATACTATTTTAAGTACGTTTTTATAATGGTATTGTCTTTTAATAATAATAATAATAATAAAAATAATAATAATAATGTGTGTGCAATTTGATTTGATTTAGCATCATTAGAGACAGAAATGAAGGCAAAAACACATGAAGAGGGATTTATGATCACTCATGTGATTGTAGTTCTAGTTGTGTTTGGAGCACATAAAAAAGGTTTACATGGTCTTGTAGCCAAGGTTCTGAGCTTTCTTTAGAGGTGCAGCTTGACTAGATTGATATTTAGGGCATGGATTTTGCTGCTAAACTTCAATATCCCCCAATTGGGGGACCCTCAGGCTTAAAGGGTTAAATGTGTTAAATTCTCACCCCTAGAAGAAAAACAACAAACAAAACCATGTAAGCTGTCAATATCAACAACTCCATAAATACAACCAATGTGTTTCTGATTAAAATGACATTTATCAGGGCCGGCCCAAGCATTTGTGGGGCCCTAATCAGGTTTTTCTCTGGGGCCCCCATACCAACCAGTCAACACCAGATAATTCATAATTCTTACGCTTCACTATGTGTGTAATATGCCCACCATCATTAGCATCTTATGTTATTAGCTAACATCATACTAATGGCTATTAACCTTACATTAGTATCAAATCAACAAAAATGCTCTAATTAATCTGCATTTTGAAATGCAGAGTGTTATTTAAGTGGGATATATTAATTCAACTATTTGAAAGTAACATCCAAAAAAAGTAAAACGAATTTATAGCAAACAGGTTACGTCTTTTGCTCTTAAAGTTTTAGAATAAAATAATAACTGAGTTGATCTTTTGTGTCTCGCTGTCATGTGTGCAAGCACGAGAGAGCATACCGGTCAGGGTCTGTGCAGCTTCATTATAAATACAAGTTTGGAGCTTCCAGGGATACAGATTGCACGTTTGAATTATTTGATAAAATCCTCGATTACTATTTATTTAATAGCTGCATCCCCAAAACTGTTTCAGCAATGGCTTTAGTGTGAAACTGAATGGATCTCCAGTAAATCCAAGAGCTGCAAAAGCTTGAATGGGTAAAATATGTACGATCCAGACAAGGGATCCCATTCATGTTGATTAAATGTGTTGCTCCATTGAATGTTAATTTATTTAGTCCTTCTCTCCTTTCATCAGTTCTCTCTTTCTGCTCACATGACACAAGAAAGCTGCTCTTTTCCCACTCCATGCTGGTGAAGAAGTAAGAGTATTTTTATCTGTGAGCCCCATGTCAGTTGCCAGGCACTGAGGGGTTCGTGTGAAGTCTTGTGCCTGGAGGGGGTCGGGGTTGTATCTCTGTGTGGCAAAAACAAGTCGAGGAACAGTGGAGCAGTCAAAAAAGGGAGGATTTTTTTTCTTCCCTGTGAGGTTGTGGAGCTAAAACTTAGAAATGTATCACAGGCTGGGTCTCCAGAGACACGCGCTTTTTGTTCTTTTGCTCTACAGATGTGTGTGGATCCACATAAGTACTGCTGCGATACCCGTAGGAGCTTCGGGCCCCGAGACAGCAGCCCGACAGGAGCGCTAACATGATAAATATCTGTAGCTTCTGCTGCTACAAGTCTCCTTAAATCTTATAATCTAATCTAACCAAGATTATTTGTTCTGTTTGTTATTATTATCCAGTGCACATCTTGGGTTAAAGGCCAAGTTCACCGAATGTTCACTTGCATGTTTAACGTGCAGGCTGAAGGTGAAAACAGTCTTCTAGCCCTCTTTCCTGCATAGACGGGGAAACGCTCAAATTAGAAAAGCCAGTCAGAATGTTCAATTAGCATTCATGGACTCACCCATCTTGACTCACGACGGGGAAGGCTGTTGTTGGTTTAGCGTCCAGGAAACAGCAGAGAACGTCTGGGCTAGTAGAAGCTAACCGTTAGCATTAGCAACTCCACCACACAGCAGAACTCCTCCAGGCTTGTGTTATTTGTGGAGATAAAACATCAACGTTGCAGAGCAAACAGAGTCAGTGATAGAGTCGTGTTGCTGTTAGCCAATCAGAGGAGAGATGTCCAGATATCAGGAAGTAAGACTCCAGATCCTGTCGTGTGCAGCTCAACCCTGATCTGGCTCATTTCTACTTCCTGAAACAGGATCGACTCAGAAGGCATTTATTTATACTAGAGATCACTGCTAATGTGTTGAAAAAGCGAGTGAACGTGGTCTTTAAAGGACATCTGAACTGTCCAGATGTCCAGACAAAAGTAGGCTGAAGTTCACTGAAAGGGTGGGAAGCTTGAGGATGTACCTGAATTTACAATTTGTGGTTTAAACTGGACAGTTTTATGTTTTAATTCAGGTTCAGCTTCAGTCTTTCTGAAGTTTCCTGTTATCAGCAGCCTGGTAATGTTTCTATTATACCCACATATATAAATATATGTTTTCATTTGCCAGTGTAGAAATATATATTCATATCTATCACAGTGCTGCCTCTAATTTCTGCTTTTTACTAAACTTACTGACTGTTCGACACACAGCTGTTGCATCTCTGACATCAGTGACTGAAGTGTTCCTTCAGAGCTAATCATTTGATTTGGGCTTCCTGGTGGAACCTGGCAAATTAAAAACTACCTTAATCACCAGAGGTCAACACCTACAAAACTGATGAGTCTCAATCATTCACCTGGAGGTGACAGGTTTTACAATTTATACTGGAACCAACCACTGGAGGGTGCTTGTTTTATTTTGAAAGCAACTGTTGGGTTGTAGGTGGATACCCTCCATGGCAGGACCACTCAGTTCTGGTCCAGGAGGGCCTCTGCCCTGCATGTTCTAGCTGCTTACCTGCTCCAACGCACCTGAGTCAGTGATTGAATCACCTCTTCAACATGTCCTCAGTTACTTCAGAATCCTTCAATCAACTATTGATTCAAACCAGGTGTGTTTGTGCAGGAAACATGGACAACAAGCAGGTAGTGGTCTTCGAGGACCCATTGTGAATAGCCCTATGGTCTATGGGCCAAATGACCTGGATTTTCTTTTGCATTTAAGGTGGAAATCTCAAAGGTTCTATTTTCCAGCTCCGGTGGCCTAATGGTAGAGTGTCCGCCCCGGGACTGGGAGATCAGGGTTCGATTCCCGGTCGGGTCATACCAAAGACTTTGAAAAATGGGACCCAATGCCTCCTCGCTTGACACTCAGCACCAAGGGGTTGGATTGGGGGGTTAAACCACCAGATAGCTCCCGAGCGCGGCCACAGCTGCAGCTCACCGCTCCCCACCATGGGGATGGGTCAAATGCAGAGATGTAATTTCACCAGTGTGTGATGATGACTTGGGACTTTAACTTTAACTTTCGTAACCTAAACACTGGGCTCGTGTTGCTATGCTAGCAGTTTGTTACTTCATGTTGTACCTCCTGTAGCGGCCCTGGATCACAGGCTATAAAAAGAACCCTGAAAAAGTACAAAAACAGCTTCAGTCATCAACACTTTTGTAATTTTTAATGAACCAACAGTTGACATGTACATGAAGGTGAAACCGACTCATTATGACTCAATCTCCTGATTCTTAACATTTAGAATAGTTTATACAAATTTGTACCTTTTACCTCTTGAGAACTTAAATCTACATTTTGGACCCTCCAAAGGAACAGAAATCACCTTTATGTCCAACATTCAACACAAAAGCCAAAATTGCACCCAGCATCAAAGACATAAACTAATTCATAAAGACAAATATTTCCTCAACAATTGCCTAAAACAAAAAAAAAATGCGTTTAGCTAAATGAGAAATAAAGAAGACCCACATTAAGAGCCCAAAATCATGGATTCTTTATTTGGGGGACATTCTCATTCTGCATTCATCATTTTTTCAGAAAACACAATAATCCTCATCATATTTCATTCGAATGACTAATTCTGACATCTGTGTTTTCACCCTGATTTTCTTATTTGTGGAGCTCTGAAATATGGAGGGATCACAGATATAAAAGCATGGCTCAACACTGGGAGTGGATTGTGTTCTCAGCCGGCGCCAGTACAGCATGTCTTCAGCTTTATCCGCCCACTTCAGCTGGCTACTCGCAGCCCGATCACGGCGCTGTAATCTCATTAACTGCTATCGTTGGGAGCACATCTAAATGACTTTAAGGCAGATGATGTGCTTTAATACAGATTGACTGGGAGCGACCTCTTTCACTTCCAGCTATTGTAACTGCTGCCTGAGAGAGCAGCTTGGCAGTGACACCAAGTCTTCACATGCTGCCTCTTAGCCGAGCATTAAACTGTGACCATTGCTGTTTGTCAGAACAGTGTGGAAAATGATTTGTTTTGTTGATTTTTGGAGGGTTGGAGGAGCTTATTTAGCTGTTTTTTTATCCTTCAGAAGAGTTTGTAATTTTGCAAGATGAATTTCCTCTGCACTACGTCGCAGCGTTTCATCTGGAGCCCATCTCAAACACGTCTTAATTCAGCTTCAATGAGTCACAAGAAAACCCTAGGAGGGGCTAACGACCAACATGAGACATAATTAAGACACTCTGTGCCTTCAATGGGACACGAGTATTTGCATGACGTTCAGTTTGCTAGCAATAACACTATCTGCTCCACATGACCCAGTCATATAAACTAATTGATGTGAGAAGTGTTGCATGTAGCAGATTAGTGGGATTCCAACTGAAAATTATTGTTTTTTCTGTAAAATAAAGTTATCAAAAGTTGAGCTAAGTGAAATTCTGGTTTTAGATGTTTCTGTGCTCCAGCACTCCCAACTGAACGGACTGAATTACTTCCTCAATACGTCACCGTGTTCTCCAGAAGCCTTACCCCTACTTCACACTGGAAGCATCAGCGTTGCAGAACAGCAGCGGAACATTTTACTCGCGAGTTTCGCTGCGTGCCAGTGCACACCAGGAGAATCTCATCCTCCTCACTGGACTCGCAAGATCACAAAATCCCTCGAGACGTCAAGTCACGGTTTGTTTATGCCGTCCGCCATTAGACCAAAAAGAATGAATTCACGTGTGACATCGCTGTTTGATGTCATATATAATGTTGTTCCTCTCCAGGATTAAAGCCATGAAAAACACACTGCTGCACTTGTCGAAAGGTGCAGGGGTAACACTTTACAATGAGGTACGCAAAATAGTGCTTAGTTACTAGGGAACTACGTAGGGGTTAATGCGTAATGAAGCAGGGACTAATAGGTAGTTAACCAGTAGTTACTGGTGAAAACGCTCATCAGTCTTATTCAGGGATTGATGGGTAGTTATTTATGAAAGCAATAAGGAATGAATCCCAGATTATTGTAGTGCCTGTAGACTCTGTTTTGTAAACTTCATAAAGAATGCAGATAATTTGCAATGTCAGTGATTTAACATCCCTGTATCATCTTGATTTCACTTGTCTGTCACTTCGTCGTCCCTCGTCGGCATCCGTCCGTCTCCAGAGACGATGGAAAGTGAAGCCTCCTTCCAAGTACCTGAGGAACTAATCAGTAACTACTAGGTACTTAACCATTACCTACTACTTATGTGTACCCTAAAGTAAAGTAATGCCTCCTCCCAAGTACCTACTGAGGAACGAATCAGTAACTACTAGGTACTTAACCATTACCTACTGCTTATGTGTACCCTAAAGTAAAGTAATGCCTCCTCCCAAGTACCTACTGAGGAACTAATCAGTAACTACTAGGTACGTAACCATTACTTACTGCTTTTATTATACAATCTTGACAAATAAATTATTTATTAAAAATACAACACTTTACATATCTCATGCCCAAAACCTACACAGGACAGATAAGAATAGCAGAAGACATTTTTTACTCTAGAGACTATACAGTTTTATTCACACACACACACACACACACACACACACACACACACACACACACACACACACACACCACTAAATGGTGGTGGAAGAGAGGTACCCACTCCAGGTCGGCAGGTGGCGGTAATGCACCTCATGTTGTTTCCAGGCTGCCATAAAAACCCTAATAGAAGAAGGAGAATTTGGATTCAGTGCATAAACAATGTCAAAGCAAAATTTATAATACAAAGCACTCTTTTAGTAGTCCATTAGCACTTCACTAGTAGTCCCCCAATTTCCAGACCGGAATGATGAAGACCAGCCTCCATAGTTCGCTGAGTTAGCTAAACCAGAACAGCTATTTTATTAGCAAACTCTTAACTATTCAGTGTTAAACCACTTTTAAGTGCAGGACTATATATTTACATATAGGATGGCCAGGCTAACCCCTACTTCACACTGGAAGCATCAGCAGCGTGGAACGGCAGCGGAACGTCGCTGCTTCAAATACATGTATAGTCGTTCCTGAGCGACACCATCTTTGTAGTTTGCAGCTCTAGTGGAAAGCCCGCCCAATAAACATGGAGCGCTGTGATTGGCTAGACATAAAACTGTTCAGGCCAATGCCAGAGCTTCTGAGGCTACAGTCGAGCGTGGATAGTCTGACTCGCAGAGCAAAATATTTTTCTACAGTTGTAGATTTCTAGGCTAGAGAAGTCTGCAACCAAACATATCAGTGTGTAGAAGAGTGGCTCCAGAGGACCGGCGTTAAAAGACCTCTGATTTAAATCATTTTAACAGTTTAAATTTCATAAAGTTAAACCAAATTAAACAATTGCAAATCATTATTCATGTAAACATTTGAACAATCAGAACCAGTCAGTGTTAATGCAGTTTGCTTGAGGAGGTGTATTTTCTGCAGCCGCTCAGAAGCAGCCTGACCCTGGCTGAGGTGATGCTCTGTGTGTTTGGCTCTTTGAACTGTGTGTTGTCTGAGAGGCACTTTAGTCGGGCTCTAAAACATATTTGTGAGCGACTATAAAAAAGCCCTGAACTAAAGTACACACTCCTGTAGGTGCCGAAGCTCTGCTTTGTGACCCCTGAGAGGCTGTTGATCACGTTTCGCTACAATCTCATCTTCTCAGGCCGGGAAGATGGAACGGCTCAAGTAGTTACTCTGTCATTCACTAACAACCACTTGAACCTCGCTACCAAGGAGACCCAGGTACTCCCCAAATCCCAATTAATGAGAGAATAGCCTGAAGAGAGTGTTCTTGACTCTGGCTGTGACAGCTTAATTGTAATTTTGGTGAGGCCCCCCTGGCAACAATCTCCTCCACTTGACAGCTCTGTGCTCCTGATTTAACTGAAAGCCCTCTTTTGCATATTCATTTAGTAGCAACAAAACAGTGGAGTAGAATATATTTTTACTGAAGGCCTTTCAGCTGTGTGTCTGCAGACAAGGAGCCAGGATGAAGCCAGTCTACATGTTTTCATGGTGTATGACGGAGGTTTGTGCGTTATTCTTTTCATACGTTCAGCGCAGCCTGGAAATTTTCTGCAAACACTTTGGAATGCAAGTGAGAACAAGCTCTTAGCAGTGTTAAAAAGTTGTCCAGGCTTATGAAAATGGTATGATGGTGTTTATCAGGGGACAAAACACAAACAAACAACAACTCTTGTAATTTATTCGCCATTCAGGTGATGAAGAAACAGATGAGCTAAGTTCCCTTTGGTAAAACATCCCAAACACGCTGGTTCAGGGCTTTGTTTCTTACCCCTACTTCACACTGGAAGCATATTTACTAGCAATTTTCGCTGCAATCCAGTACACACTGGGAGAATCTCAGCCACGATCGGCTTCTGCACCGCGCTTATCGCTGGACTCGTGAGATCACAAGATCCCTCGAGACTTCAAAGGTCAAGGTTAGTTTATGCCATCCGCCATTAAACCAAAAGGAAGGAAATCACATTTGATATCGCTGTTTGGTGTCATATATAATGTTGTTCCTCTCCACCGCCAGGATTAAAGTAACATTCCGCAACTTTTACACCTTAAAATTATGCTTTTTGTACATTTTTGGCATCACACTATCATCTATTATGTTCATTTTCAACCCTGTTATAGTGTAATGGGTCCCACGTCTGTTTACCACACTGTACAGTTTTTGAGCTCCGGGTCGCCACCGGAAGTACTGACTGCGTGTTGCTTTGCAGAAATATATGGCAAGCCCCGCCAAAATGCGCATCTTGAATGCGCGTTTTGATGCAAAAGGGGGCAAAAAAAACGAGTTTTCTAATAGCGAGCATTATGTCCGCCAAAACGCACGTTCAAGAAATTTGGTGCGTATTGCGAATTTTGAATACGCTATATTTTTGATCCCTTTGGCTTGCTATAATTGTGTAATGTAGACTCGCTGTTTAGCAGTGGCAAAGACCAGAGTTAATATTGGGCCGTCTTTTCCTCGCTGGAGAGCTCTTTTAGAAAGAACAGCATGAACCACGGACTCTAACCTAGCCGTGCTGCTAATGGCTAGGTAAGTAATAAATGATTTCACCAGGGTTATTGTGTTTGGTCGGGCATAAAGTTGTTATACAGTCCTGATAAAACTATTTATTCAATGTGTGGAGGTGGAAAAGTTTGTTTTTGTTGTTTTGCCTGACATTAGGAATGTAAACATGTCTCTTATGCCCGAGAGAGAGATTTGATTTTACGACAGTGACGTTACACAGCAAGCCTCTAGAGGGCGACAGAGACCATATAACTGCAAAGTTAAGGAATGGGGCTTTAAAGGTGGAATATGGAACATTTTAATAAAAAGCTATATTTTTAAAAAATAAAACCTCCACGGGGTGTTTAGAGGTGTGCAGAATGAATGTACAGTTGTTCCTTTAAAAGCTATATTTAAAAAAATAATAATCAAAATTTTATTTTGACGGGCATGACACTGGGTTTATGTTTACATCTACCAGCCACTAGAGGGCACCATTGCGGTAAAAAGTCCGCTCAGCAAGGCGAGACTGGGACTATGTAAAATGGTGGACTCGACAAGTCAAGCAGCTGATTCTGAGTCCAGAAGATGTTCTAACGGTAAATACTGTTGTAGAATAAACTTATTAGTAGAAATGAGTCCTTACCCTGTACGATTCATCACTGGACATGGTGCTGGCTGCTCACTTCACGTATCAGCAGTGAAACAAAACCCAGACGGCTGGAAAATTAGTTCTGTTGTTGCAATACCACCTCTGAACACTAGATTTCGCTATAGTATCCGTGTTCCATATTCAACCTTCAAACCCATGAAAAACACACCGCTGCACTTCTCGAACAATGCAGGGAGTAAATAAGCCGTGAGGTCACACGTATAGACGTAATCTACATAGATATGAAATCGCATCGCTGCAATGGGCTCTATGCACACTCCAACTTCCGCATTCCGCATAAGACCGCACTCCTATTTCCGGTTGCCATAGTGGTCAGCGAAGCTGTGACATGGCTGAGAGTTTGGAGTTCACACGGTGCTTCCTGGAGGTTAGTTGCTTATGGCTTTTTGGTCGGACGTGTTATTGGTAGAGGTTTTTTAAAAAAAAATCGAGACCACTTTTTTCTTTTTTTTCATCTAAACAAAGAGAAAATTTGCCTTACATCATTGATTGTAATGTTTGGTAATGTTCAGCACTGGGTGAACTCCAAACTCTCAGCCATGTCACAGCTTCACCGACGACTTATGACAACCGGACATAGGAGTGCAGTCTTATGTGGAATGCGGAAGTTGGAGCGTGCATAGAGCCCATAGACTTTTATTTTGAAAATGATCGGACGTTTTACACTGAAACTGTGTGTGATTTCCTGTCTAGCCCTTTGCTAACTGCGGAAATTGAGGCATCCCAGAAGTGGCCCGATCCTATCTTTAGCGGCGCAGCGTGCCGCTTCTGGGATGCATCTGAAAATTGCAGCATTCTGGCTGGTTTGAATCACCCCTATAGACTATAATGGATTCTATTTGAAGCAGTGATGTTCCACTGCCGTTCCACGCCGCTGATGCTTCCAGTGTGAAGTAGGGGTCAGATTTGATCATCTTGTTGTTGAAACAATGACTGAAACAAAGTTTTATGACAAAGGGACCTCATATTAGCTCAAAACATTTTTATCTTCTGTTCAGTTGAGAGCGTACCCAGGGTAAGGTACAGGCTAAGAAGACACTTAAGTTTAGGCTGTAGCTGCTTTGACTCAATCAGTGGTTCCTAAAGTTCTTGATAAACTTCAAATACATTTAAAAAAGTATCTAGAGGCAGTTAGCTGAGTTTGGAATACATTTTTCATTAATCATTCCCACAAAGAGATTCATCGATCATGTGGAGTAAAGCTGAGTCAGAAACCCAACTCTTAACTACCGCTAATGTGAGAGGAAATAGCTCATTTCCTTCCATAAAGAAAAACCTAAATGTTGATCTCGTTGAATAAAATGAGCTTTAATCTTGAATTAACTTCAAAGACAAGTCTGCTGATGTTTTGCAGAGAGCTTGTTCCACAGGCTTGTTGCAGGAGGATGTGCCTCCAGCTGTTTGCTTCTGAACATAAGACGTGAATAAGTAAGCACACTTCCTGCAGAAAGTGTGTTTAAGTGTGTTTGCGTGGAGAACAGGAATCTTCTTTGGGTCATGTAATTGAATGATTCATTGTGAGTCTATAGTTAGTGTAAATATAGTTCAAGTTTATTTATAAAGGTCCTTCCTTCCCCCAATCAAGGGGGCCCAATGTGCTGAGCAGTGCAAAAAATCAACTAAAACACAATAAAACAGGTATGTAATAAAATACAGAAATAAAACTGTCAAAGACAAAAGAGTTTAAAAAAAACAATAAAACAACAATGATGATCAAAACATTAAAACATGAATAGAAAAACCAAGGAAGAGATCTAAGATGAACCTTAAGCCTGGCTTTAAAAATGGGCAGCGATGTGGACAGTCTTGTTTCTAGTGGCTATTGGTTCCAAAGCCGAGGACCCAGAACCGAAAAAGCACGATCACCCCTGGACTTACATAGTTTTTGAGTATTTAGTTGTGACAGAAATGTTAATACCCCTCAGTAGGGGTGTAACAATATCCAAACCTCACGATACAATATTTATTGTGATGTTGTGGGGAGACTCACAACAATAAGACTCACAACATAAAATACTTTGACTGGAATCCTCCGTGCTGCGTTCACCGCTGTAGCCTCCATACTCCATGTTTGTCTATCTTTGCTGTGTGGGCTGCACGCACTCCCATTGGTGAACTGGCCGATGATGTGGAAGCAAAGGATCATGGTCTATGTAGTTCACTTTGCTGTGCTCCGGTGAAGCAGACTGAAAAGTGTTTTTTTACCTCAAGACGTACTGTACGATACTGTGACAAGACCACGATGATATTGTGGTCATTTTAGTACGATGATATTGCGATATTGCCAACATTGTTACAGCCCTAGTCCTCAGGTTAAAAGTAGATTCATGTGTGACGCCCCTGACAGGAGGATGACAGGATGCTGCACCTTGGAATCACGTGAGGGGAGAACGCGCTGTGATTGGTCACTTGGAACATTTCGGCTCAGCCGACAGCTCACGTAGTGCGCACACGGCGAGTTTCTGCCCCCCGTGGGGCGGAAAGTATCAAACCGGTTTGATTTTCACCTCAGCGTCTCGTGAGGCAGAAAACTCAGTGAAAATTAGGCGCACACAGCGAGGAATCTGCTGAGCAAACGGCCTCGAATGACCGTTAGCTCAGCTGTTGGCTCTCAGGCTTTACTGTTGCGTGTTTATTGGTGCAAATGTTGTGAGGTAAAAGGAAGACATTGTGCTACTGTACCTGGCAAGCCATCCTATATATGTGAAACCAACTTTGCAAGGCAAGAATTTGGTCTAGTTCACTAGGCTAACTGTACGGAGGAACAGACTACACTTCCTCTCAGAGAGTCCTGGACCTCAGCTCAGCCCCGATGACCCATTTCCATCAAACTGATGTAAAAAGACAGTAAGTTGCATTAACGTCGTGTTTTTCTTTAATGAGGAGCACTGTTTCTCACCCTGTTCCACATATTAACATAACATTAGCATTGAAAAGACTTGAGGTAAATGCATTTTTCTGCATGAATAATGCAAGTAAAAGACACGTCGTCCTCTACGCTTCTTTTCCGCGTGTCGTGCAGTAAATGTCTCTAAAAGCCTTTCCTGAGAGAGAGAGAGCAATGAAGTGGACAAGAAAGCCGAGCAAATGGTTATTTTGTTGAAAGAGTCAGAATGGTGACAAATTATGAACAACTCATTACACTGAGGTGGCACTTTGTTGAGCAGCAAAACTCAATCAGACACCGAGCGGGCATCTCCCGGGGAGTGTTGGAAGGTGCTAATTCTCTGTCAGCGACAAAATGAATCACATTAAATTTCCCTAAAGAACAAAACCTCATTAATACTTTAGTGTTTCTCGAGTTATAGGATTATTTTATGGTATTTCTGCTTCATTAGGCTCAGTAGCTTACAAATTACAAGAAAAGAAAATAATGTGACAAACGGATAAGGAGGAGGGTGTGTGGTTTTATCACCGAATTCTAAAAACAACTTTTATTACAACTAAACAGTGACTCTAACTGCTGATCGGATTGGGCTTGTGGTCTACAGTTTGTTGAGATCGTCCCGTCTGGATCTCACACGGCTCCGGAGAATGATGGATGGAACACTAGAGCAACGGCGTCACGCGTTTATTATAGAATGAGAAGAGAATGTTAGCAGTTAACAATAAAATCAGGCGCGCCTGAGAGACAATCTTAAAGGTGTCCTAGAATGCAATTAATCAACCATCTAAATCAGAGCTTTGAGCCTCCAAAAAGCATCAGAACATTTTTTTGGCTTTCATCTGTCCCAGGACAAAATGACAAATTGACAAAAATGTTGAAGAGCAGCATCCAGAAGCAACCTGATGAGGAAATGACTGTATCTGAGCTCTAATGTTCAATATTTTATCAATGAAAAAGGTCAAAAATGATTCACACAGGCCCCTGGGAGGCCTCAATTTCTGCAGGTTGAGAGACATTGAGGACATTATCTAAAACACTAAAAAGAACACGTGGCTTATTGCAGGCAGACTGAATGATTTCTGAAAAATATTTCCTCCGCCACTACAGCCTGATAGTGATGAAGAGCAAACATGGAACTGTGAGCTAAGTTCATTTACATCGTCAGAAAAAGATTGTAGGTCATCAGAAATCATATCAATTGCATCACAAAAACGGGGAGCAGTTGAGGGGTTAACAATCCTAACCTGTCGAGGAGGAGCACATGATTTCAAATCATTCTCAGAGAAGACTACTTTAAAAAGTACAGGCTTATGATCTGAGAAAACAGCTTCACAAATCTCAAGGTCAGAAACAGACAGACCAGATGTTAAAACAAGACCAAGGACATGTCCCTGCTCCTGAGTCGGTTCAAGAACATGCTGCACCAAATCACAAGAGTCCACAATTCTCAAAAATTCATTCACCAAAGGTCTATCAGGACAACACACGTGAATGTTAACATCTCCTAATATGAGCAGCTTATCATAAGCAGGCAACACTTCAGCTAAAAGTCCAGCAAACTCAGTTAAAAAGTCTTTGTTGTGTCGCGGGGGACGATGAATTTCCATACACAGCACAGGATCATGCTTACCAAGTTCAAAGAGATGACATTCAAAACTGGAAAAACCCAAGCTGTCTTTATTCAACAACAACAAGGAACATGTTGGTTTACATTTTAGGTCCCCTTTAATGGTGGAAGTCTCAAATCACCTTGAGAAGCATTTCATACTTGAAGATGATTTTTTTACTTTGTTGATCAAAAAAGCATTTGAGACGCTTGAGATGCTTGCATCATTTACTCAAGGCCTCACACAGACAATGTTTCTAAAAAGGCACATGCAGTCATACTAAAACATACCTTTGCAAACAGAAATCACTCATGCAGCTAGATCATATGTGAGGCTACAGAAATAGTGTAATCATTTTAGGAGTCAATAGGAGATCTTTATATTTTATAATTGCAAATATTAATTTTAGCTGAATTATATCTAAAGAATAAAGTGCCTTAATCGGAGGAATGTGTGCATATATATATATATATATATATATATATATATATATATATATATATAGGGACTCGATTAAAAAATAATCTAATTAATTAGAGGCTTTGTGATTAATTAATCTTGATTAATCACAATTTAATCGTTCAAGAAAATTTGCCCCGAAAGCAATTTTTTTAAATTAAAAATAATGAGACAGAGAATCAAACAATAGTCACTGACATTATTATTGTAATTTCTAATATTTTAATTTCTAAAAAAAATGCTTTTAAATTGTATTTCAATTCAAAACAGGAGAAAATAAAAAAGTATATCACTGGCAAAAATAGGACAGACCTAAAAGTACAATACTATTTTAAGTACATCTTGATAATGGTATTGTCTTTAAAATAATAATAATAATAATAATAATAATAATAATAATAATAATGGGTTGATAGAATGTGTGTGCAATTTGATTTGATTTAGCATCATTAGAGACAGAAATGTAAATTTGGTCAAAAAGAAATGTCAACAAGCGCTCCCCAGAAGAGTTAAAAAGAACTACAGATTTCATTTATTGTAATGTAAGGAGCAGAATGTTTTTATATCCATGTACAGGTTATTTCCATGTATGAAGAAATCCTGGATTCATTAAATCTGGAGATAATCAGTTTGAAAATATTTGCTGAGCGTATTAATAGAAAATGATTAAAGCTATAGTTTCATTAGAGTCAGCGTGACATTTTTGACAGTGTGGCGTTAAATCACCAGGCTGTTAATGTGATACAAGAAATAAAGAAGATAAATGTTAAAAAAAGAAATCTCTTTTCATAGATTCTGATCAGTATTCCTATAATTCACCACCTAATCCATTGTTTCTCAAATGGGGGTACCCGTACCCCTGGGGGTATGTGAGAAAATATACATATTAGGAGTGTGCAAAGCAGCCAGTATTTGTATTTGTTGAGGGGGGGAAGTATTTGTATGAGTTTTTGTATTTGAATTAAACTCAAAAAAGGTGTAAAAATCCATTTTTTGCATTACACTTCTACATTATAATATAAATTAGAGTTGTAACGCAAATGAAAATGGATTTTTACACCTATTTTGAGTTTTACTCGAATACAAATACTCCCCCCCCCCAAACAAATACAAATATAGATACAAATACTGGCTGCTTTGCACACCCCTTAATACATATATTTAAAAAATTGCATCCATGCAAAAATGAACACTTAAAGACCCACTCCGATCATCTTTTTAGCCGTTTTAAATAGTTGTCAGTGGTCTTTAAACTATGATTATGCCGCTTTTAGCCAAAATCACCAAACCTGTGTCGTTTTCTAGTACTTAGTTTCTACATAGTGGCAGAAGCTCATTAAAAATTCGCCTCTGGGCTGTGGGCGGAGCCGTTAGCGCGGAACCCCCCCTCTACCCCGCCCCTCTTTTCCCAGCTGTTGAGAGCTTTCTGTTTATGCTAGCTCTCTGTGATAGAATAGCACTGGCTGCTAGCATTACAGCAGCTCCATAAATACAGGCCGATGGTTGAATGAGGAGTTTGTGCTCCGCCCACTGGGTTTGTGATGTCACAAACTCAGTCAGTTTTAGGCTGCATTTTTTTCGTCTGCTACTGATGGACAGCAATTTGAATGCAGAAATGTTCAAAAATGCAATTGTGACCTTAAATTTCTATAGATATGTCCTGTAGCATAAGAAAAATGCCTCAAGAACATGTTATAAATAGAAAAAACACAATTTTTATTGGAGTGGGTCTTTAAATTACTACATGTTAGTGATGATAAATATTTCCTATACATTTAGTTATGAAATATTAACATTTAAAATGTTCGAAATAGTTATTTTTTCCAAATATTTGAATTTTGTACATGTTCCAAAGATTAATAAGTCAGTCACTGATGGCACAGGGCTCTGTTTTAGGTCTTTTTTACAACCAAACTGCTTTGCGCTGGTTAGGGGGTACTTGGCTGAAAAAACATGTCACAGGGAGTACATCACTCAAAAAAGTTGAGAACCACTGATCTAATATTTTAACTCATTTATAAATTCACTCAATCTGAACATTTTTTTTTCTTTCAATTTTTGAACCTAGCTGAACTTCCCTTCTAGAGTTATGAGTAGTTGGTTATACATAATAAGGGCTGTCTCAGTGTTAATCTGCTGTTTGGAAATGTTATAGAAGGTGAAACCAGAATAATAAATGTGGTTTGAAAGGTTTCCTCACATGATTACTAAGATCGGATCGAATACAAGCAGCAGATTCAGTGACAAAACAATATTTGTGGTTTTGGTTTGGAGCTAGCATCCTAAGCAGTCACGTTGACAGAGCTGTGGTAGATGTGGAGAGTGGAGGGCGAAGGATGAAAGCCAAACTAAAGAAAACAATAAAAAGATGTATTTATAACATAGGGAAGTGGTAACACGAGTCCTCTCTCCACTGCCTCATCACAGGGTTTAACGATTTGCTTCTCGGATTCCTCTTGTCTGGCTGCGGGGTGAGACGGTGTAACCGTCCTCTCGTCTCCCGGATAGAGTTATCAGCTGCTTGGATGCAATGGTGTTAAAGAGAGTCTCTGTGCGGGCCAAGCACATGTTTCCCTGGTGGCATCATCAAATCCCTGTGGCTGGACTCCCCACTTTGCTTAATATCCCTTGTCAACAACTGCTTTGGGTTCGCTTCTCGCCACTGGTATTCTAATCAGTCACTGTTATGAGCTAAACAGTTACAGCGACTCCGAGGCCAGCTGCCGGGCGTGTTTAGATGTGTTTGGATGCACGCCTGGATTGCAGAGGCCTGCCAGCATGGGGGCAGCGCAGTCAGTTAGACCTTTAATAAACAGACACTCACAGACATAAAAATATCTTCTTCTAGGTTAGCGAAGATAGACTCAAACTAATTAAAACATATTTATCTATCTGCTGTGCCATCAACTCCACACTCCTCTCATAATCATTCTGGGCAGCCTGAGAGAGCAGACAGTGGCCTCAGCATTCATAAACTTATTAAAGGTTTATTCATTTGATTGCATTGAAACAACCAACCACAGCACACACAGACTTTTGTGTTATTTTAAATGTTTTACACATATTTTTGTTGTTGTTTGGAACATATGATGGTTTAGTGTAGTTTAATCTCATATTTAAATGATTTGAGTTTATTTGTGACACTGGGGTAATAATTACTTTTCACAATTGTGCAACACAACAGTTTAGCCTGGCCAAAATGCTTCTTTTTGGGAAGCAAAGGGCCTGGTAACCACAGACATAAATACGTAGACTCCCCATGGACTGGCGCTGCCTATAGGAGCTGCCGTAGTGGCCGTCCGCCTTCTTAGTTGGGTCTCCATTTGCCCCCAGTGCACTCATTTCTACTGAGGAAGGTGCTTACCCAACTAAAAGAACACATTTTATCAAGCTTTTTCACAAAATTATACACATGATAATTAAAATATGAATATAATTAAACAAAAATAATGAAAATAAATTAAGATATAAAATCCCAACAGGTAGGCTAGAAAAGTCTATAGTAATCCCACATTATCTGTTTTCAATAGTACGCCGTTTGTTGCAACCATAGGCTGCACAAAAACAGGCATAGTTGCTCTCTCTGCATTGACTTTGGAGAGTGAGGGGACCCATCCAATATGGCGGCAATGCTGTTACGCTCTCCAGCGCCCAATGCGGAATCTACATATTCATGTCTATGCTGGTAACGCTCCCATTCAAATAACCCTACCCCCTGAGAATTCTAACCGAGCCAATCAGCGCTGAGCAGCGTACGTCACACACCGCAACGCTCAGATTCTCATAAACAACAAAGATGGCGTCTGAAGCGGAGCTCGCTGAGGCTCTTTCCTCTGTTCTGAATGACTTGGACATGTCTTTAAAACCACAACAAGAATTAGCGCTAAAAGTCTTTCTTCTAAAGAAAGGTTTTTGCACCATGCTACCAACTGGATTTGGAAACAGTTTAATATACCAGCAGCTGGCTCCGCTTGTTGCCAAAGATTACCGCGGTCAAGTGACCCGACACTTGGAAATACGTGGTCAAGCCAGCCGACGCTGGAGCTCAGTTGAAATTTGCTTCGCACGTACATGGAGAGATTATGTCTCTCGGCTGGCCTGGGAACGCCTTGGGATTCCCCCGGAGGAGCTGGCCCAAGTGGCTGGGGAGAGGGAGGTCTGGGCCTCCCTCCTTAGGCTGCTGCCCCCGCGACCCGACTCCGGATAAGCGGAAGACAATGGATGGATGGACGTACATGGTGCATTACTGTAATAAAGCATTGGCGTGTCCTTTCAGGCAAAAACAAGGAAATTAGGTGGAAGTGTGAGGCTGCAAACATCTGCAGTAAATTTATAACATATTTGTTCTGGATATCATTTGGAAAAGTAGGTAAGTCTTAAATAAATATTTTTGATGTTTAAGCCTCACACTTCCACGTCATTTCCTTGTTTTCGCCTGAAAGAGCGCTCCAATGCTTTATTACCATAATGCACCGTGTACCAGCATACTCGCCAAAAAGTATACGTCACCAAAAGTCGACAGATACGCCGTTAACACGTCTTTTATTAGACTCCAAATCAAACCTGTACAAAAGACTGCTAATTTACTTGTTTACAGCCCTCAAGTTAGTATGTCCTCAATGTGTTTTGCTTGTAGTTTTAGTTTCTGCCACTAGATGGCGCTCAGACTTCATCAATGCATGCTTCAAGCTCAACTTGAGTCAGAGAGCGATCGGCACTACATGGAGAATGACACGGAGATAGTTTACCTAACCATGTTAACTGTGTGCGTCCACTGGAAGTGAGTAACAATACTTATGCCTCTTTCTTGTTTCTTATACGACTTATAGCTGTAAATACACTTGGTTTGATAGACTATTGTGGCCAGTTGTGACGGTTTTCTGTAGGGATGCACCGATACCGATACTGGTATCGGGATACCAGTATCGGTTTCGGTAAAAGTTAACAGATACCAGGTACCGATACCAGTTGCATTAAAGTAGCTTCACTGTGACTTGTCATTTCTGTTGTAGTTTTCTATATTGACCAATAGGGGAGCTGTTTCAAACATTGTGAATGAAAGCAGAAACAGGCTCACACCTGAAAATGCAGAGATGATTATTTTCATCAAAAAGAACCTGCTGCTCATGTTTACCAAAAAAGCTTAGTTCAGAGTCCACACTATTGCATGCTGACTATAGATTTATGTTTGATTTAAATGTGGACACTGCAATAGGTTCATAAATGTTATGTTCATGAAAGCTGGAGATGGTGCCAATTAGTTCATTTTGTTTGTAGAAAACTGCAATGATTTCACAGAAAATGGTTATTTTCCACCTAATGTGATCTCTATTAAGATATATATTTCTTTATCTAACTCACCGTCTTTTCCTGTTGAAAACAGAGAAGAAAATAAAACCTATATTCCAATTCATTGCCTTTTTTTGTGTGGTAGAAGTATCGGTATCGGTAATCGGTATCGGCGAGTACTCAGATCCAAGTATCGGTATCGTATCGGTTTGGAAAAAACTGGTATCGGAGCATCCCTAGTTTTCTGTACAGTTTGAGAAGCTAAATGCTAGCCGCTAAGTGCTACTTGTTACAGCTTTGTTTTGCTTTGACTGATAAGGTTAATGTTTGTAACTTTTAGTTCCATGTGAAATGCCTTGTTCACTAGTTGTGTGCTGTATAATTTAGCTTGAGACAATTCTCAGCAGCTGCAGATACTATTCATGTACATTTCAGGTTACTTCTATGTAGCTTATTATAAGCTAGTTCTTACCCTTCTTGTTAGACATTAGTCACATGTATATTCCCTTGTGGGTATTTAGTGGAATTCTAACCTAATAAGGGTATTGTTTATGTGCAGGAAACCACACACACACACACACACACACACACACATGCACCCCCCCTAACTATTCACAAACACCTCTTCGAGTTGGTCACGGTATGGAGGAATAATAGTGCCATCATTGGTTCACCATATGCTGGATTGTTGGTGCCTTCAGTTGATACCTGTATGGAGGATTGTTTGTGCCAAATAAAGCTAAGTTTGAAGATAAATTCTGGACCTGGACATTCTCTCATTTCATGTGAACTCACCTGAACAAATGAAACCCTGTCCTGACCCGACACCCTGAAGTGATTGCTATTCCACCTACTAACCAGTTACAGTCCCCATTACAATACCCCAAAAAGGAGTGCTCCACACGTTTTTACATGTAGCCACCATCGTTGCTAATGTTGCTAATGCTACTCCCGCATACACTCATCGCTAGTTTTTCATGTCACGCCCCTGGTGCGTTTTCATTGGTCGATTGCAGATCAGAGTTTTTTGATGCTGCTTGAAGACTGTTGGAGGCTGAATTTAGTTGTGAGAGTGCTCAGTAAGCTGTCGGTGAGCCAGTCACACGGGACCACCACAGACCTGCAAATCATCCTCATGTTCACCACTTTTGTCATGATTCTGTTCACCACAGGAGATTAGTCTAGGACAGCGGTTCTCAATCCTGGTCCTGGAGGGCCGGTATCCAGCATGTTTTACTTGTTTCTCTGCTTCAACACTCTTCATGGTTGAATCACCATGTGCAGCAGCTCATCAGGCTCTGCAGAAGCCTGTTAATCACCTGCTGATTGAAATCAGGTGTGCTGAAGCAGAGTTAAAACTAAAACATGCTGGATACCGGCTCTCCAGGACCAGGATTGAGAACCACTGGTCTAGGATGTCAGAAAACGCAGCGTAGCCCGGCTTAAAGCACTCTGTTATATGAATGACAGGTAAAACACCAGAGTGCTTATCTGAGTGTTTGTTTGTTTTTGCAGTAAAGTCATTAATCTTTGGTATTTAATAATGAGCTGAAACTTCAAGTTGCAAAGGAAAGTGATGATTTTCTGACTCTCAATCTTATCATCTTCAAATTATCCTAAAGATAATCGACGCTAGGGTTCTGCTAATATAAAAAACAGAAAATATGATATCAGCGTATATCGCATTGATTTGTTTTATCAGTAGAGTTTGCAGGCTTGAGCTGTTGTCTCCCACTGAATGAGAGACAGAATGAAAGACTGAAAGTGACGGGCGGTGGGCAGCGTGCCAGCTTCAGTGATAAGTGGTCGACTGCAGGGCTTCGAGTGTGGAGAAACCAGATAGTGGGATGGCAGCACTCAGCATGTTAGAGGTGAGAGACAAATGGAAGGAGGGCAAAACACTGACAACAGCATTACTTTTAAGTGGACAGCTTAAAGATATTAACACGGTGTGTGTGTGTGTGTGTGTGTGTGTGTGTGTGTGTGTGTGTGTGTGTGTGTGTGTGTGTGTGTGTGTGTTGATGACATACAAAGCAGAAGTGGTGCAGAGAGGAACCTTAACCAGACGAGTATGTGAAGGTGAAACTCCATCACGGAGTCCCAGACTTGTTTCAGACGCAGCTGATCGTCTCAGAAAGCTCAAACCACGTTTGCAGCAGAGGTGAAGTTTTTATCTCACAGCAACTTTCTGTAACACGTTTCAAGTCGAGCAGCATCTATAAAACCACACTGCTTTGTCTGGTACTTCTTTAGAAACATCCTGTAGCGCGTCCTTAATAGGCCTTTTGCTGCTCTGACAGCAACAGAACCGCTTCAGTCAGACTTTTAGACATTTTTAAGATTACAGAGTTGCTTCAGAAAAAAAAACAAAATAACCCACCATCTATTAGTGAATCATTGAAGGGTCTTTCAGCTGAAAGTTTTCATTAACCCTCCTAACCGAGCATAAATCTTGTTCAGATTTAATCAGAACGGTTACTGGAGGTATCAGTAATTAGAATGCGGTTGAAGCAAAACACACATTCGACAAAATATGAAGATAATGTCGGTCTGAAATGAGCTGAGAGGATCTATGATGAAATTTCCATCCGGGAGCGCTGTAACTTTGGTGTGATTCAATCAATGACACCATGATTTCCCAGTCCAGATCCTTGAAGACTGCGTGATACATTCTGAGTTTATTGCAGTGGGTGGAGTGAGGTAATTAGAGCTATTGATCTGGCTAAATGATAGCCTTCGCCTAGTGCTGAAGGGCATGCGCTCAGCAAGCCCCGGTGTTATCTGATGACCCATAAAATCAATAGCCTGGCTGCAAACCCCCAAGTGATTTACCTCATTCCATTTATCTAGAAACTCTGCGGGTTGCAAAAACCACGCTGTGCACAGTATATTGCATAGGCTCTGTAAGCATGCATACATTTTGCACAGCTCCCTCTGAGGGATACATGAGTACAAACACCTCATCTTGCTTTCAGTCCTAAGGCTCTGCATGTAGGGGCTTGTTCCCTTGGAAACCACATTTTGCTCTGGTCCATAATGAACTCAGTTCTTCAGTTGCTTGCCGAGCAAGTGATGGAAAAGAGAAAGATCATTACATGGAGAGACATTTGAAATGTCAGTAAGATGTCAGGCTGCTCTCACTTACCTTGTAAATCACTGTTCCTCTTCCTTAATGGACAGTTTAGATTTAATAACAGGTCAGTTCTGCTCAAACCACAGATGATCATAAACTTCAGATCAGCAGAATTTGTTTATTCATCTTGCGGTGATACTTTTCTTCATCTTGCACATTAAACTTTTCCTGCAGCATTATTAGTGAACCACAATTTCCTGATTAACTTGTTAATTGAAGAATCGTCTCCTTGGAAACACGTTACCATCTCTTTATAGCTCTTGTTGACATCAGGTTTTAAAGATGTGGTCTAGTTTTCACCATATTTTCACCATCCATCAGCACCATTGCATGTACCAAGTTATAGCAACACTGCCAACATTTTACACTAAATTAAATGAACTCCTTAAATAATTTGTATCCCTTACTGATGAGAGCTGAAGGACCAGAGCTGAAACAGTTCAGCGCTGGATTACACGAAGCTGAATGGCACCAGAATTTAAAACTTTAAACCTGCAACATGGCTGCATGGAGGAGTCTGTCTTTATCAAACTAACTTTCACCCAGAATGAAGGATTCTAGAGGTTTAGGTAATAGGGGACTTGACTGATGTCCTTCAACAAGCTCACAATAAAGAGAGTCGTTGAAGGTGATGCTAAAAATGAACACGATCAGAGATTCTGACTGTAAACAGGATGACAGGACTTCACCATATACCAACCAAGATTGAGTCTCTTGGTCCATCTTTACAAAGACTAGATTGCTCCATATGACTGATGAAGGTTGGACGTATTTACTAATTGCATGCTATACCACTCTTGAGATATGGTAAGTGATCTCCAGGCATCTCTGTCCTGAGCTGGTTCCACGTCATGCTCGTGGTCTTGATGTCTGCATCCAGGTCTCGGCGTCGGGTCTTTCTTGGTCGACCTCTCTTCCTTTTTCCTTGTCTATTGGTTTTTGTAAGGTGTGTCCTATCCATGCCCAGCATCGTTTCTGGATTTCTTCTTCTGCAGGCTCTTGCTGACGGTTTCTGGCCAGTGGATACGAAGTATCTTAAGCAGACAACCAGCCAGCAGGGTTCGAATTACGGGGGAGCTAAAGGGAGCCCGGCTCCCCTGAAAGGGTGACGGGCTCCCCTAGAAGCCCTCAACTGACACACCCAGGGGGAGCCCGAAAAAAGATCAAGTTTCTACCTATATTACATTATTTATTTGGACTCTCAAGCGGAGATTATTTTGGGCGGAGAGGTTGGAGAGCGGCAGCGCTGATTGGTGGTCCTGCGCACGGCCACAGTAAGTGGCGCCACCAAAAAACATAATTAACACGCGATCGTTCATGTTCGCTCATATTATCTGGCAGCCTTTCTGTCTTTCATTTGTGCCTGACGCTCTCTCCCCCTCCCTTTCCTGTTGATCACTGAAACCCGCACCTCTGCGCACCGGTGTTACGTCAAAGATTCTCGTACGTTCCATCATTGATATGTTTCTCCAGCTGCTCCGCGCCTCCCAACTGATAAAGTCGCGCGCGCTCATTACAAGCTGCACTCCCAGCGCGCTCTGCTCATTACCACAAGAGAACTACAACCTCGTTGAGCTCAAACATCTTATTGGAGCAAATCCAGAGCTTTAAGTGGGCCCCTCCCGATATACGCAGAACACGCGCTCCATGAGGGGCCTCGTTTTGCGCACGTGTACTCATTCTCTCCAAACGCGCAAAATGCGCATCGCTGTTGCGCGCCGCGCACACAGCACCGTCAGCTACCGTTCGCCCAGGCAGGAGGAGAGAACAAAGAGACGAGGTATCCGACACCGTGCACTCTCCCGCAATGATTGACAGCAGCAGCATCTGAACAACCAGCGGTCAGATGCGCCAACAGGCAGGTGGAAACATGGAGGTGGAGATGCATCCAAACGGATGAGAATAAGCACAAGAAAAAAAGTCAGAACAAGAGGAGGAGTGAGCTGCACTTGAAAGTGGGAATGTTGATAAAAAAAGAAAAACTTTGTGAGCATAAACATCCCAGCTGCTGCTGATCAGGAGACAGAAGAGACGATGATTCTGTCTGGATGTGGACTGGAGAATATTTTACAGCAGCTCTGATTATTTATTAAATGTTTTGTTAAATGCACAAACCTTCACTTCTGTCCTGTTGTCTCTGGTTCACAGCCTTTCAGTCCAATAGTATCCTATAATTAGTTGTTGTAGTCATATTTACATCAATTTCATTTGATAATTTCCCACTGAGAGCAAAACAAACCCTATCTGCTTGTCTGATAGATTTCTGGTCATAACAGGGCCGATGCTGAAGTCTGAAATTAACCCAAACCCAGCTGCTTCTGCTGAGTGAAGCTTGAGGCTCATCAAAGGCACAAGAACACCTGAGTGGCAGTAATTCAACCTAAAAGGTGAAACTAATCTATGAGACAGACTCATTCCGTGCAAAGCCAGATGTTTCAGCCTTTATTTGTTATAATTGTGATGATCACGGCTACAACTGATGAAAACCCCACATTCAGAATCTCAATTAAAATATAGTGAAAAGGTTGAATATTCTAGACTCAAAGTGTCACACTCTAATCAGCTGATGAATCCAGAACACCTGCAGAGGGTTCCTGAGCCTTTAGATGGTCTCTCAGTCTGAGCTGGATTACTGACATAAGTGGACTTTTACACCAGATTCTCATTTCTGAGTTTCACCTGTAGACCACATTAGAACTGGCTCTGCTAAAAACTACAATACTTAGATTATTCAGAGCTTAACTAGATTATATTAGACTGATAGCAGAGTCCTTAAAGAACAGTTTGTGATTGGTTAAACCTTTATTTGATTTGTGACAGTTCAAAAAATGCAGATTTCAGAACTTTATTGCATCTGACCCACCTTAGGTCTGGTCTAGTGTAAAAACTACAACACCTAGACTCTTCAGACCTGGATTAGATTATTCTACATTAACAGCAGATCCATAAATTCCAGGAGGTAATTTGTGAAAACTTTAGTTCAAACAAGGCTACTTTTTTCTTTTTTATTATGAGTTTGGTTTATCATATTAGTAACATATTTTTCAATTTAATGGGTTGATGTTGAAATTTCAAGAGTTCTGATTGGTCACCCATGAAATAAAACATTTTACATTTTATAATTACAGCAGCTTAAAGATACTGAGGGTGGAAGTTCAGGTTACCAATTTCAGGATAATGCATACTGGTAAAATAGGACAGGGTGTGTAAATACAGATGTGTGTGTGTGTGTGTGTG